>VWZI01011650.1:1592554-1633935 GCA_013396835.1 Psilopogon haemacephalus
AAAAAGGAGAGGAAGAAAGGGAAAGGAAAAAGAATTTTTTTTTTCAGTAGTCAACTGTTAAATCAGAGTAAGGAAACAATCTGTGAGTCTACAGTTGAGTTCTCTAAGGTCAATGGAGAACTGCATCAGCAGTTTGGTGGAAGAAAGCTTACCTTGACGTGTCAGAACTACACTTTTGTAGTGGATTTTCTACGTAGTATAATTTCCCTTAGTGCTGTAGTTCATTTAACAGGGGCTTACTATTCCTTTAATTTTATAGCTGTAACTGTCAGCAGAAATCTGTGTATTTATATTCAGCAATCTGCCTATTACATGCATGAATTTGCCCTCTTTTCACTCAACTCTGTCTTAAGGTACTTGTTCAGATGAAAGATAAACCTGAGGATGAACTGTTTCTTGTAATGGGTCAGTCTGTGCATTAAATATTGCAAAATATCTGAGATACAATTAGTACACATTTTCAAAAATTTGTTCAGAACTTTGAAATAATTTCAATTCTGATAAGTGGAATATGCTAACACACCTTTGCATTTAGCTAATGTGTCTCTTGGCCTTCAATTGTGAAAACAACCAATAGTCCATGGAGGAACGCTGCAGTATCTACCAGGATTCTTTCATTAATGTCACAACTCACATCAGAAATGAAAAATCCCTGTGATCATCAAACTTTTATCTGGGGCACAGTCATAGTACATGACTGTTAACTTTGTATGAGTGAAGTCTGTCTGACAGCATCACCTGATTCAGCCTAATGAAGTGTCAGACCTCTTCAGGCATGAAAAAGGATGCATTTAGAATCTTAAGAACATAAATTATACCACTTTTTCTCCATGATGTTCACTCACACTAAACAAAAGGTCTTATGAGAACTTCAATGCTTTAAAATGTTTGACATCACAGATGGAAAATACCCTATGGGTATCTCAAACAAAAATCCAAACCAAACAACAAAAGACAAAGATCCAAACAATCCAAATCCTCAGTACATTGAGTAACAAGCATGATTTTTGATGCCTCAGCACTCTGCTTTAAAAGTTTCTGCACCCGCAGATGAAGAGTGCCTGGTAATTAGTAAGACTTTTTGAAAAGGCTCTTAACTCTGCACAAAATGCAAATAAAGTACATGCAACTTTCTTAAAGACAATACAGCTCAAGACACAAGTGAGAACGGCTGTGGAAATCATACTTTGGGTTTGTGCTGCAGTTACTACATTTAATCATTTCTTTATTGTGGGAAAGATTTTGCCACCTGCTAGGGAACTACCTGCATTTAAAACATAGAGACCTAGAGATACCAAAGTCACCTTTCAAACTGTGCCCTCAACAATACTGTGAGAGAGCAGTAGGTTTATAGTTACAACTCACAAATACATAAAGGCTGGTTGTTACTTTTGGGAAATAGGTCCAGCTCACCACTATTCTCTGGAACCATTTTATTTCCATGAATAACAGTTGAAGCTTGTGTTTCAAAAACATTTAAAGTCAGAGCGTGAAGCTACACTTTGACAGTATATTGTAAAAAAGGCAAAAGCTGCAGATGTTGACACTGTGCTTCTGGCCATAAGCTAAAATTCAAATGTCCTTTCATTGCTTGAATTATTTTCCATTTTTTTTCCCTTAGTTGCTTGTGAGATTTATAAAGAGAAATAAAAAGATCAATTCTAATTTCTTACAGTATGTCACTGGCTCCCAACAAGGAACCCTGGCTTGGTTTGCTTTTCCTATGTGGCTCTACAATTCTGAAGAAAATCATTAGTTGCTGGGTATTGCCTGAAATACAGGCTGAAGCCATACAAGCCAGGCAAGGGATTTCTTTTCACCTGTTCAAGGATGAACAGTAATGAGGTTTTGGGTTGAGCTGTATTAGGAACCAGATTCTGTGATGCACCATTTCTTCAGATTCTGTTGACACCAGATTTTAGATCTCCCTGCAACTTCCTGTATTCAAGCCTAGATTTTTATGACTCTCTGCAAACCCCAGTATATCCCTCTGTTTGATGTCTGCTCCTAATAACTTACAGTATCTGCTACAAGTTTTTAGCAAGTGAGTGAAAGCACTAGAGACAGAAAAAGGATGCTTAAAATCCACCTGTCTTACAGGAAGCGTATCCTTTCAGGTGTGAGATAAATGGCAGTTGCAGTGAAACCTTCACAAAAGCTGTAGCTTAATGAGAATCCATCAGGCAGAGCTGCTTACTAACATCCAGCTCAAGCCTTTCAAGGAGAAAGACTGAGTAACAACTGTGGTATCAGCCTGTGTCTGGTGGAAGATAAAAAAGAAAGCCTGAGCACAAGCTTTCTTAGACTCCACAAACAAGAAGGCCAGCATGCTGCCAGGTAAAATACAACTTCTTATACTCATTTTGTCCTCAAAACCTATTCAGTTAATTTAGCACTGCAAGGAACTTGGAGCAGCAAGAAAAACAAGCTCCAGAATACTATGAAAGTTGTTATTTTGCTGAGGCACAGGCACTAAGATTGCATCCCCTTCTGGCTAGAAAAGGAGGCCAGTGTGGCATAATCTCTTGATATAATCCATGTACTTCAAAGGAATTAAATATTGTTTTCTTAACAGGAAGGAAATGTATCAGCAGAAAAGAGGCAATTTTATCTAGCAGCAGTAGCAAAAGACTAAGGGTTCAACTTGATAGAAAAATTTCTGTTCTAATCAATCTTTGTGAAAATGTGCTCAGCATTGATATAAGAAAACATCCTCAGTGAAGGCTTTTGCACACAGTTTTCCCATCTACTAAGTCGTAATCATGATATGCATAAGATTGGAAGGTTATAATTGAAAATGTCTTTAGATCATCACCGGTGGCAAAATTTGTTTGAGACCTATCAAATTAATCTAATAATGCCTATAAAGAAACCATGAAACTACGTTAGAGACAATGTTGTGATTACCTCCCTTCTCTTCCCTAAAATAAGATAAATATAAACATTTCCTGAGTTTCTTTCATGGTAGATTAAGAAATAAACCATCATGCATGCAAAACATCTAAGATAGGCACTAAATTAAATTTCTGGAACAAAGAAAACAAAATACTATATGGCCTGTAGCAGATTTTTTTTTTTTTAATCTAATTTCTTGAAATCATATAAATGCATAAATAAGTATTTTTTAAGCTTGTTAAGCATCTTACTACATTTCCCTTCTGGTAGTCTGGGGCTATGATTTTCGAGCAGTAGACTGGGCTGTGTTCAAAGCTTGTGTTTTTAAGCTTAAACATCTCATGAAACGGACTTAATTTTATTTTAATAATGGACCATGTGCGATGACCATGAGCTTGTCCTCAGCTACTTTTCTCTTCTACTTTATCTTTCTACAGAACCCCTTCAAAACATATTCCTGTGCCAGAAAGCAGATCTTGGAAGAAGTTTATTGCCTGGTCATCCCTGATCAAAGCCTTTCATGTGCCTCTCTTTACCATCTTCTTCCCTCTTTCAAATTTTTGCTGCTTTTTCTGCCTCACATTCTTAAAAAATGAAGTGCCTCTGAAATATCCCAAACCAGGCCGGACTTATACACTGTTTTAGGATTTACAGACTCAAAATAACACATTGAAAGTTGAAGCTTACCTAAGTCTACATAGTTCAATGCAAGACTTCTTGCTTTTCTGACATAGTTTGAAAACTGGTCACAGATGTTATTCAGCATGGATATTCCCTCACGGATTCCATGGCCAGCCAGTTTCCCTTTGTTTTATTCAGAGGATCACAAAGGATGCCAGGGGTTGGAAGGGACCCAAAGAGATAATTGAGTCCAACCCCCCTGCCAGAACAAGACCATAGAATTTAACTTAAGTCACAGAGGAATGCATCCAGACAGGCCTTGAAAATCTCCAGAGAGGGAGACTCCACAACCTCCCTGAAGAGCCTGTTCCAGTGCTGTGAACACCTTGTGTTGAGGTGGAACCTCCTGTGCTACAGCTCACATCCCTTGCTTCTTGTCCTATCACAGGAAGAAAGTGAAAAGAGCCTCCTCCCTCTTTCCTGACTCCCAGCCGTCATTTATAAACATTTATTAAATCACCTCTCAGACTTAAAAGCCCCTGATAACCTTCTTCTCTTCTAAGTGCCTTGAGATGCCCTCTGGAAGGAGACACTCCATCATTTTTCTGGGGACGGAAGTGAGGCTGACTGGTCGATAGTTCCCTGGAACCTCTTTCTTGCCCTTTTTGAAGGCTGGATTGACATTGGCTTTCCTCCAGTTCTCAGACACCTCTCCTGTCTGCCACGATTTGGCAAAAAATGATGGAGAGTGGCAGAGAGATAACATTAATTTAATATTACGAATTATTGGCTGTAAACTATCTACTCCTGTATTCTTTTCCTGGCTCAAGCAACCTAACCGTACCTCTGCATTAACAAAGTCAGTAAATGTGAAAGTTTCTGGTTAGCTGTGATTTTAATTATTTGGGTTTTTTAATGGGAGATTTAAATTTTGTTCATAATGAAGCACCTCAGTAGAGCACTGTCTTTGGAGCAAACCTGACTACCAAAGCCCCACCGAAGTCTGAGTTGAATTCTCAGACCAAATCCTTCGGTTAGCACGAGCTCTTAAACAGCTTTGTTCCTAAGATAGATATCTAGCTTTCTGAGGCTGTTTGTTGGTGCTAGACACAGCAAAATGGTATTCCAGCTTCTTATTTTGTCTTATAACATGCTTAATCCATGGTAAGCAATCACCTGCATCTTACAGAGCCGTCAGTCTTTTGGTGGTCTATCTGTCCTTTTGTAATTCTGAGTGCTCTTCCATTCTGGAAATTAGTACAGCACAAAAGGCAACCAATGGTATTGTTCAGTGGGTGTCAACAACCTTTCCTGGCTAATCCTTTCTCTGAGCTCAGCCATAAAAACTCAATATCCATTTTAACCTTTTCCTTTGCAAGAATACAATAGACTAAAATGTATTATTTTTTTCCCAGTGCAGTGCAGTGCTGGTATGTTTTGTCAAAGGGCACCCACAAAAATGTTCCTCTTTAGCTTGTAACAAATCCTTTGTCCCCAGGATGTGTGTATTTGCAGACAAGGCTGCAGAAGAGGAGAGACTTTAGAATATCTATCCTATCCTTTCCATTCAGCTTTAAACAGAATTTTTCCTTGATATTAAGATGAAGCTCTGGTAACAAAATCTATTAGTATGCTTGGAGGGAAGTATTTGTACGTTTTTGAAAAGGGTGCAGAAAGACATGGAATGATGTTGACCTAAAACTTCTCCTTCTAAGACTAGGCTTTTGTTGTTGTTGTTGTTGAATTCAGTGGGTCTTGAGTTAAACTGAAAACAAATATTTTGATAGTCTGTGTTAGAATTGCATTTCTTGATGTGGATTTAGCTGGACTGTATCATGGATCCTTTGTCTCTCCAAAACACATGTTTCAGATTACTTACATTTCCATAGGAAAATAAGAATATACTTATTAAAGGCCTAGGGAGGTTGTGGTTGCTCCCTTCCTGGAGGTGTTCAGGGCCAGCTTGGATGAGGCCTTGCATAACCTGTTCTAGTGGGAGGTGTCCCTGCCTATGGTGGGGTATTGGAACTGGATGATTTTTGAGGTCCTTCCAACCAAAACCATTCTATGATGTAGTTATCTATGAAAAATAATGTTTTTCTCTTATGTAACTGTCATTCTGACAGAGCTAAAGGTAGATGATACCATTAAAAGCTGCCCAGAGTGCCAGGACCGTTCACATGCAAGGTTGTCACTCTGGGATACTGCAGGGCTTGTCCCACACACAACTCCAGGGCACTCCTCAGCAGACAAGGGATGCATCAGCATGGCCACTTTTGCCTGGGAGCTGTTCAAGTGCATTTTACTCAATGATGTAGATGGTCCAAGAAAATGTGCCTCCTATATTGTTTTCACTTCTGACCAGTGGTAAGAAAATATGAGGACTGGCCACTTTGTCAGAAGTGCATGCAGAGATTTAAAGCCTTCTTTAGCACTTTTATTTCAGAATATCAGGACCCTTAGAGTGTTTTTCTTTCCTAGATTCACACCACAGAACCAAGAATAGAACTCATGTCTGCTGAACCATGGAATAAAATTTATATCCATTTGAAGGGCTAATATAACAAGGTCATAAAAGTCCTCTGAGGCATTTTGAGTGTATCCTCCAATCACACAGAAATTAATAGACGACTGTTGAACAACTTGGACAAAGTGACTGGGCTTGCTGGAGCCATAGACATGACTTCAAGGATAGAGAAATTCACAGCTGGTACCAAAAAGTTTTTCTAGCCAAGGAGAAAAGATGACAGTTGAAAGATTTGTCTTTATAAGCATGACATATCATTTCAATAAAAACATTGGTGTCTCAGTCGAGAGAGATGAAAGGATCAGAATAACTCAACTAATGCCCTTCTTTTGCTTCCAGTTACCATAGTGCCATTGAGCATGTGAACTTAAGGTTATGTTATTTATTGGTCATCACATGTCTCCCCGATGCTTTCAAATAAAACCAAGACAAGTATTCCTGTCCACTGGAACTTGTAATGAAAATTAATTATGTTTTTCAGTAACAGATGAAGGGAATCATAGTGGAAAAGCCAGCACAGTACCGAGAAAGGGCAATTTTATATGCAGGCAGATGTGCTGGACAAAGGTTTTAGATTAATGTAACGCAAAGAATACCCAGGCCTGGATTATTATCAGCCTGGAATCAATAAGATAAAAATTCCTAAGAAACATCTGTGTGTTTGAGTTTCTTGCCTGTGACATTTTCAGTAGATTACAAAGGAGCTTTTTAAGAAGACATCACATTATTTGAAAATACATACTTGAGAAATTCGAAAATATTGGAGAAATATTGCTTCTAATTTTGCAGCCTGCTATACTATATATTCACCATATGAAATCAAATATTCTGCCTTCCAAGCATGCCTGCTAATTCTCATCTGCCTCTCCAGAGAGATTTTTATTTTGGGGTACAAAGCAGTGGAAATAAAGCAAAAGTGGAAGCGAACAAAATATCTTCATGGGACTACTCTTGCATTTCTCCTGAACTCAAATGTGTGGTTAACCTGTGAAGACCATTGTTCAAAGGTTAAGTAATCTCAAGTCACTGTTACACGTGAATTAATTTAGACTATTGTTGCAATGGCTGCACTCATCTTTTTCATATTTATGTGGAAGACATTTGTTTTAGCTTTAACTTTTTTTNAACACATGAAGAAGGGAGAGTCTTTTTACGACAACCTATAATCTAAGCTTGGACTGAAAAAAATAAGATGAAGCTAGCAGGCAGTTTTCATCTTTTTCATACTCGCTATTTCATCTTAGACCTTTTAATTACAGAAAGCCTCATCACTGGATACCCTTAACAGAGCAGTTAACTTTGTACCATAACATTAAAAATACACAACACACCAAACATTTGCCACTGCTAAAAACATCTGTTTGGCATCTTAGTCTTGATAAGCCTCAGGTCTCCTGTATTTCCACTGTAATCTGAGTTTCTTCCTTTGATTATTAGTAATAATGCAAATATATGAGTATTTCCAACATGAAAATGAGCAACTGGGCTCAAAAACACCACCCAGATAAAATTTCTGTTATGATAGTAGTCTTGGAAAGTTCATTTCCCAGTCTTGACACAAATTTCTGAGCTTTGACTCCTTCTAATTAAAATGTCATGTCATGTAACTGAGGCTGAGGATAGAGTACATCTGGTTTGAATTCTCTCTGAGCACTGGTCCTTTCCTTCACCAACTGCTCTAAGTGGATTCCACCTAATTGTTCAGAGATGTTTTCTGAACTGCACACTGTCTAGCCCTTCTTGAGGTTTCTTTGTAGGAAGGAACAAGGGGAGCTACAAAGACAAGCTCCAATCCCTCTAAATATTGCAGAGCTGCTGTTGACTAAGGGCATACAGATTTTGCGGTTCAGGGTAGCTGGGGGCAGATGGTGGCAGGATGTTCAAAATGAACTGTTGCATGCAGAATGAGACATGAAATCTCTTAAGCATTGCTGTCTGACTCAAACAGAGCCTAAAATTTTACCTTCTTGCCCACTCATCTCCATGCAATAACTGCTATGAAGCTTTTGGGTTCTTGCTTTGTGATCAATACAGTAGAAAATACTGATGCTCTGGAGAAGGCTAACTTCATCCATGTCTGTGCTAGTGGCTATTTTCTGCTCTTTCTACAATAAATACAATTACTTGTCTATGCACTCTCATACATGTATATTTTAATTAATTCCTGCTCCTGACTTTAGTTACATGGTATTCTATCTGCAGATAGTGGTTTATAATGCAGAGACAGATTGAGGCTTTGTCAGGGTACTCAAACATCTTTAGGAAATTGTAAATCAGTTGGCACACAGTATGAGGTTTTATGACTCAGTCATTCCTACCAAATTACGAAGTGAACAATACATACGTACCTCACTCCAGACTTGAGTATGTTAATGATTAGCTGAAAATATTTTCTGAGTGATTTGCTACATTAAAAAGCACTAAAATTACTTATGCCAATAAGTACGTTATAGTTAAACTCTATATATTATTTAAACAGTTTGGTTACTGCTAGCATGATTTATAAATTCAATATAAAAATGCTCAGATTTTTCTCTGGTTATATTATTAGTCTTTTGATAAAAATTCCTTGCTTTTCTTCCATCTCAAGGGAATTTAATTTAAATATGAATAATGGAAAAAGGCCCACTTTCAGAAATTGAAACTAATTGTGCCTTTTAAAGAAGAGAAACCTTGGATTGGATTTTGAAGTTACTATAAAAGAATAAAACAGCAACAAGTCTAACTTGATGTGTGATAAAATGCTGCATTTATGTTTTGGAAGTTAGATGTGTATCTCAGTATATGTTTATGAAGGTGCTAGTAATTGATATTTAGTAAAAGAAAGGTATAAACTGACAAAGTTTGGAGGGGAAAAAGTCTTCAGGTTATTTGCAATATATTGTTGTGAGATTCCAATAATGTTTAATTGAAAGTAAGTGTATATACATGATGGTGAGAGAGTCAAATTATGATTTTTTTAATAGTCAAGGGTCTGGGTACACATTATTGTGGGGAAATAGGTCCAGCTCACCACTGCAGGGGAAAGAGGCATTGTGATAACTTACATAATGGAAATAGTGCTCTTCACATTTAGGATAGTCTGGCATCAAAGTCAACTACTAAAGCTTTTCTTAGGCAAAGTCTCCTTGTCCTCACAATAAGTTGTGCTTGGAAGAACTTCAGGATCTTAAGGCAAACAGCTTTTGGTTACAGTGGCAAACAATCTGCTGTAACTCAGCTTTACTACAAGCAATATTCATGAGTCAGTTTTTGTGATACGATGTAGTTACTTGGCTTTTTGAAAAACATCCGTTTATTGAGAGTCCTAACTAGAATCAGAGGTACTAATGCAAAATGATCTGCACATTTTGGTTTTCATTAAAATGTGGCCCTGAAACGTGGGAGATCTTTGCAAGTAGGTGGCAAGCCATCATCTATCCAAGTTGTTTTCTGAGTTCCATAAAACCAAGCTTGCTGCCTACCATTTCTTCCGTTCCCCTGGGTGGCAGTGCCTTCCAAGGGTCATCAAGGTATGTAAAACTCAATTGGATGACAGGAAGGAGGAATATAAGTACAGCCTATGTTCTATGCTTCATTCTGTACCAGAGTGTGTCAGAAAGAGCAGTATTAAACATATCCTACAACTGACCTAGCTTTTCATATTGAGTGGATCTTCATAGCCAGTGCTATTTAGCTGTGGTCAGAACTTGTTTACCTTCCCATGTCTTAATTTCTTTTGATCTTTAGCATCTTCGTTTCTATAGCTTTAGCAGATGGTTTGAATTGCTGGGATTTTCAGTAGGTCAACTCAAAGTACATCCTTCTCAAGAGAAAACTATGTTTTCCTGAAATCAGGTGTATTCGGTTGTTTTGCTGTTACTTAAACCAGGCATTTCATACAAGTAAAGAAGAGTGTGACTGGTGCTCCCATGTGTGGATGCATTAAGGCAAACGTCAATAGTGCTTTAAAGAAAGTGCTAAGAAATACCCAATGGGTTAATTAGGAAGGTTCCAGAGCAGGATCCAAATTAGGCTCAATGTGTCATGGAGAAGTAGTTTTTATTTAACTAAAACTAGAATTGGGATCCAAATCTTGATATTGAGTTTCAAGTAAGTTTTCAGGCTGCAAAAAAGTTACACATTCTGAATAATTTAGGAAGGTCACTGACTGTTCTGACTGTTGCCTTGAATTTCTTCTGCAGTCCTGCTGTCTGCTACACCAATGCTAGTTTACAAACATTATTGGCATTTTGGCAGCCTAAGTTCCTTTTTTTGCCTCCTTCTCCAGGATGTCTCATGCTTTTGTGAAAGTTTGGCACATGTCCACTGTCAAACAATCACAGATGTTACCCATTTATTTCCACTGCTGGGTCATAAAATCCCTCAGTGTGATAACCTGCGTGTTTCTGAAGATCTAGCTGCACAAGATGTATTGTTTCTAGCTCAGGACTGGAAATTTGAGATCCTGTCTCTCCTTTGCTTTTACCTTCATTTCCTTATTTCTGAAAGATATAGAATTTTTAAATGGAACGCTTGATAAATAAAAATTAGTCATTGCTTTAATAAGCCTTCTGTGTAAGCAAATTCTAAAATGCCAGCATATCACCTAGTGTAATTAAGCATATTATTTGTATTAATATGGATAAGGTTGTGTGGAGCTTAAACCCCCATGAAATAAACCAATTTATGATGGAGCTCTGGCTCTGTACATTCAGACAAGGACTGAATACTACATAGAATTTTACTTAGAAGACATTCAGTTATTTTTCATTAGAAGAGGGTAAAAGAATGTTTTGCTGACCAATTTATCATTATGATTTTTTAGTTTCTCTAACAGAAAAAAAAATACCTGTTCCATTAAAAATAAAGTATTAGGCCATTATTTTTTAACAGCTATTAGTATGTTGCAAAAGACTGAAGCAGTAAGTGGTTGTGACATTGTAGGTCACATAGTTATTCTACATACACAGAAAATATCCTGCAACCTATTCCCAGTGTTTTCCTTTAAATATTTATCCTCTCTGAATGCCAAATTCAAACATTAGTCTCTTGCTGTTTCTTCAATGTGACAGCCTCGGCATCTGTAACCTCTAGCTGCATTTTCTGATTGTAAATCATGTCATTTAATCTTGAATAACTGAACAGTGGAGTCAGTGTTCTTCATTAGCATACAACAGATCTCGCGATGGTGATGATTTGTGCAGCAGTGGTTACAGATGAGCTATTGAGGATCCCTGGTGAGATCCCATCTGAAGGAATTACTCTTATTTAAGACCATAATGCAACACCCTCTCCTCTCACTTAAGATATATCTGTTCAAAAACATGAAGAATGTTTCTTGTGGTCCAAAAGCGTAACGCTTCCCTGCAGAGGGCTGGGTTCCTGCCTTCTTGTCTTTGACTACACAGTCTTAGGAAACTGCCATAAAATGTGTTGAATTTCTTGGGGCTTGCCTTCAGAAGGTTTTGGAGTAAGTAGCAAACCCCGTATTTTCTGTTTGCCTTCAGCACGTGTGTTGCCTTCTTTTTAGAAAGCTATGCCTCCTTGGTCAAGTGGGGCATTTGAGAAGCAGGAGATAGTCTGTAAGTCATAGGTGATGAGCAGGGATGGGTGGCTCTGGCCTGATGGAAGCAGAGGAGGGAAGAGTTGGCACACACCAGGGCTGCTCACAGAAGTTACTGCATCAATATTCTTGGTGATGGAAGAAGATTCCTGCAGACTAGATGGGGCCAAGCAAAGATTTCTGGATCCAAGTCATGAAGTGAGATTCTCCCTACGAGGACACAGCTGTCAGTGACATTACCAATTGTAAATGCTTTTAATCTCTCTTCTGGCTTTCTTTTTACTTTTCATGCTGTGTTGTTTGGATACTCAGGAAGAACCATACTCAGATTTTTTTTAAAAATATATTTTCCTGCCGATTTAATTTTCCTTAAAAATTATTTTTTTATGGCTCCAAACATTCAATGGGCCACTAAGAATTTCTTCTGTGGCAATTGGCCAAGAGTCAAGAATCTAAGTTCACGGAAAAGACTTGGAACAACAAAATGCATTTTTGAGTGAATTTATTTCTTACCAAAACAAACGTACTGAGTTCTTCTTGCTGCTTCCATGGAATTCAGTCCCTCACCTTTTCTTTTCACAAAAAGACATCTCTTACAGCCTTTATAATAAAGCGTAGATCGATGCTGCTTTCAGAACAACAGTTAAACTTTCTCAGCTGGTGTGTCACTCAAGAAGGTACCATTCCAGATGTGGTTAAACAAAGAAGTCAAACATGCAACAGCAGATTAAGCCTGAGCCAGTCTTTGGGGATTTGTTGAGTGATAGTGATAAGGAATTTAGCAAATCATTTTGGGATTTAGGATGCTAGTGATTCTCCATGTTGTTTTGAGCTGTTCTTGCTAATTGCTTTGTGCACTTGTGGTCCTTTTTCTTTTTGAATCTTGTTATATTTATAAAGTGAAGCAGCAAACAGGCTGTATTAGTGCCTGATTAGTGGAAATAAATAACCATGTGTTTGTGAGCAGTCCTTTGGCTACTTGCCGTATCCAAATTATTGTGAATAACCAGTGCTTTACCAGCCACCACATGGTCCCTGCTCTAAATGCTTTGGATTAATTTGATCACTTAGTGCATGGCTTTTGATAAAATAAAGTCATGTAGGAATTTAAAGGTATAGTAGTTGTATTGTTAAAAATTGGTTTAATGATTGACTTCATATCCCTAAGTATTAATATGTCTGGGGAGAATTCCTGGTTTGACTTTTATTTTAAATTGTTAAGCATTTTCTCCATTTTTTTCAAAGAGCAAAAATATTGGCTACCATGTTAGTGGCTAAAGGTAAAGGTTAGTGGAAATAGCCACCAGAAGAGAGAGGGATAGGAGAAATCAAGAAATTATTCCCTTGTTTTCTTTTAGATTCATCAAACCAGGATGACCAGAAAGTTAATAAAAAGGAGAAATATTTGTTCCAGGATAACATCATCATGTTTTAGATTTGCTGTTAATCCAAGTATCATTGGGACTAGCCTGTTTCAGTGATGGAGCAATAATGTTATCTTCAATTGGAAGCCAAACTGACCCTCAAAGATTTAATTTTGTGTTGGATTTGGGGGCAAGAATCATCACCTAATAGTTCAACAATTCAATAGTAGAGAATAAAGAGAGTAAGCCAACTTGTAAACTGAGTATACGCAATTATAACTTTGGTGGAATGAGCTGAAATCAAATAGATCCATGGTTTATTTCTCTGTGGAAGAATATAGAGCAGACCTTGAGTGTACACAGAGAAGTATAGATTTGGGTTTGAATGTCATGAAGTCCACAAGCATGTGCAGATGACTCCATGGATTCCACAACACAATTTTACAGAGATGCTGGTGGTTCACTTTCCTTCTTAAGAGCCCAGTTTTTATATTTGCATTTAACAAGTCTGCATATCTGGTGTAACTCTTCAGCTGCAATGGACCCTAAATAGGAAAAATGTCAAAAATATGTACATTACTTGCACCTGCAAGATTTGCAGATAGAGTCTATTTCATCCTGTCTTCTAACGTCATTAATGCACAAGGCTTAGTATCAGCAGTAACAGCAGCAGGTTCTGCTGTATTCACCTGTTCTACTTAGTCTAATTCTCAGTCTGGATCTGCAGTCAGAGCTTGATCCCTGATTTGCACATGCAATGTTCTTAAGGATGTCAGCACCAAACTGCTTATGCCTGCAGAGCCACTGCCCAGGTATGGCTGTGTGGAGTAAGTGGTCTCTTGCAACTTGCATTCACGTATTTTTCCAGACCCTGGGAGGGAAAGAGAACTTGTTTTACAAATGGACAGAAAAGTGCAACATATTACATTGCTAAAGCCACATCCTAACAGATCTAAGAATTTAATCCAGATCTCCTTAGCCCTGTTCCTTCACCAAATGCCCCTTCTTTCTTTTCAATAGCTTTCTACAGATGTGGACTGGTTTGGGTATATACAGGCAGCAGTTTACAACTTCTGCATTTTAGATTGCTCTACCCTTAGCACTTATCAGCCATGTCTCTCAGCTCCCTAAATCAAATCACCATTCCCAAGGGTGTGCTCCATGATCTGCCTGAGGCAGTAATTGCACAAATTATGATACCATGATGTATCAGGGCAACAGGCAATAGTTGTAATCAGTGTATAATAAGGTACCAATACTTTCTATCTGCTGGGTGAGGATCATTCTTCAGAGTGAAGAGGGTAGAGTTTCTTACCTAGATTTCATCTCAAGTGAGAGGCAAGAGCTACACCTGCATGTCAGACCCATATTTTAAGTCCTGATAACTTTAGTGGAAACTCAGCAGTCCAGATTTTCCTGACATTCTTTGACAAATTTTGTTTGGTGAAACAACTTTAATTTTTTTACCTGAGTCCCAAACTATTAATGATGAAATCTGCTATAGGAAGGTAACAGTTTTTAATGTACTCTTCTCTGATTAATAGTCAAGTTGCTGTTCCCATAGCAAGTGTTACTGCATTCCTTTCCTTTGACAGGCATGGAAGAGAGCAATGTGAATCTCTGTTCCCTCTCCATACTGGGCTCTGTTCTAATGTAGATCTCTGCTGATGCCAGTTCAATGGTGAGTCCCAAGAATGCAGTGTATTGAACTCGTCAGTTTGTTGTAGATGCCTGCTTCAGTACTACAAGTAGGGATATTTCATTTGTAGTGGAAAATAATTCTATGCCAGTTCATTCAAAACCTGTGGTTGAACAAATTGTAATGGTACTGCAAGCTCTGTAAACCCAGCTGCAGGTCTTTCACTGCTGGCTGCTTTATTCAGATCCTGAAGACTTTTAAAAATATCCTACAAAACAAACGCAGTTTCTCAGTTCAAGCTCATGATTCTCTAGAAGCAGGTCACTGGTTCTGCTGTGCTGACAACCAGTGGGAGATACCTTTGTGCCTTTGGTAGTGTTGAGGAAGCCTGAGACAGAAGATTTCTGTCCAGAGAATCTTTGGAAACTGGTATGGTTTGTTTTTTTTGTTTCTTGAACGTGGCTTTTCTCTGCCATTTTGCTTTAAAACTGTTCAGTACAATATTGATTATGGATGCACATGTCCCCCCGAAATACTGTCTGGAACATTGATGGGATTAGACCTTCAGCAATTGCAGATATCAAAGTGGCTGTAGCTATTTACTGAGCAAAGAAAATGATATAAAAATGAGACTTCTAGAATGCTACCTGGGCTTCATGCCACTGATATTAAGTGAAAGTTCATTTTTACAGAGTGGTTTGTTCAATTTTTCTCCATATTAGAGGAGATCAATAAAATAATATGATATTTGACTAAAACTGACATCTGTACTTGTACAGTGATGTTTGCTTTTCTGAGCAAACCAGCTTTTCCAGAAAGACTTTGATCCTCTTCTTGTATCCACAGACTTTGAGGAGTCAGTGCCTCTGAGGTACTTCAAAGTATAACCTGGTGACATTATGGTTTAATAAATATATAGCTTTCCACTTTCACTGCCACTGACAGAATACTCTTTTCAGATTTCCTTTACCTAACTTTTAGTATGCCTTTCAGCACTGAACTGGCCTGTAGCTGCTCCCATAACAAGAGAATTTGTTCTCCTAATTCTAGCCACACTGTCTCTCAGGCATCAATTCATCACTTAAATTTGTCGTAAGTGCATTAAATAGAACACTGAAATTGTTCTTGTCAAATAATCTCCAAGAAGTATAGAGTATGACTCTGCTACATCCTTGGATTCTGCTCTGACATTTTACACTGTCAAAATAAAGCAGACGTTACCCTCCTCCCCAGTAAAAATTCTTTAAGCCATTAAATTACATTATCATTTATACATATTTTTATCTGCTGTATTTGCATGGCTATAGTTATGGATCTGTCAGTATTTTCACTATAAACCCCTATTGCCAGGGATTTAGACAGTAACTCTGCCTTAATAATTCGCTCCAGGCTAAAGCTTAAAATGCAAAATCTCAGCCTGAGAATAGCTGCCTTTTTCCTTTTTAATTTTTTTTTCCTCCTCCATTTTGAAAAGCAAATCATTTGGCCCGGTCTAAAGTATGGGAGCTGCAGTTGTGCCTGCAGGGAAGAGGCATGAGGGGTGCCCTCCCAGGCAGAAAATGAGCCCACTTACCTGTACCCTAAACAACAGGGTATGAAGTGGTTCAGGCAAGAGAAATCTTTCCTAACCCTCATAAATAATAACAGGGTGTCAATGCAATGGACCAAAGACTGACTGCAGCTATCAAAGATGTATGCCAAACAGATTTAAATGAGGTAGTTGGATGGTAATAGCAGTAGCAACAGCTCTGGCAATGAAGATCTCAGCACAGGTTTTTGGGTGTTGGTTTTGTTTTTTTTTTTAACAGTGTCCCCAGATAGCTTCTGCTGTAACTGCAGAAACTTGGCTGTGCTTTGGTGTTTGAGTGGAGGCAATCCCCATCTCTTGCCAGCTGCCATGGTAACAGAGTCTTGCCCTACTAGTGGAAAAATCAGTATCACCCCCAAATTGAGAGTGTCTTTCAAATGATGGCATCTGGGCTCTCTCTTTAAAGATTTGTGGGGGATAGCTTTATTTATCTTTTAAGCATGTCAGTCATTGCAAGCTTATTTTCAAAACATGTTTTTAATCTTTTTGCCATGTGAGAACCTGTTTTATTTGTTGTTGTAATTAATGAATTAAGTCTGGCTTAGTCAGATGATTCCAGGACCTGCGATTTTAACAAAAATGTTTAAAAAAAGATAAATTCAGGGCTTGAAGTAAAATTGTAAATTAGCACAGGTAATTTAAATTCTTTCTGACACTTTATACGTACTTGCTGTTTAATTTTTCTCCCTCTCCCCCACCTCAGTTTGGTTTATTTTTTAATTTTCTCTCTCTTACAAAGTGCTATAGACACAAGAGCCTAAGTTTCAGTTCATCACCAAAGAAATCAGATGGAGGGTGAATAAATTGATCATTAAAAGAGAACGCAGGCATTATTTGCCAGATAATTTCTGGTAATCAGCAATAATGAGAACAGAAATAGAGAAATTTCTTGCTAATTACAGCATTTTTTGTGAGCAAAATGTTAATATTTTCATGAGAAGCAGCAATCACTCAGAAGAAGGAAAGGGGCTGTTTTCTCAGAATATTTCTTGCAGGTGGCTATTGTTTAAAGAGGTTTCTTTCTTTGTATGTCTCACGTTAATTTTTTACAATGAGCTTCTACGAGATCTCACTGATCTTGAATTGCAGAGATTTCTGGGGGAAAAAAAAATGCTGTGAAGCTTTAAGAAATGGGAATGAAGGTAATGAAATAACTGTGAGAAATAAGATTAGAATTGACCTTGCTGCTATGAAGACTTCTCTCAGCTCTTGTGAAGGGGGAGGGGGAAAAAATCAAAGATGTTAACCTTATTCTCTTTCTTCCCTTGCCTGCAGAAGGCCTCTTGGCACATACATCACATCTAATCTTATTTCTCTTTCTTGTATATATTGCATTAACCTCAGTTTGCATTTGGCTTGTTTTCTGCCTTTAAAAAATGATGTGTAGGGAGCTGTACCCTCCATTTGGCAGTCTCCAGTGATTTGGATCTTAATTTTCACCAACAAATAATTTGGTTGGAGGGCAGGTCAAGTGGCCTCCAGGCTAACTTAAAATTGGTTTTGAAAATACACCATATGTATCTGTTGACAAAAGGCTCTGTCAGTACCTGGCTAAGCAGCAGGGAAGGCAGGCAGCAGGCTTCTCCAGATACTGGGATGACACCTGCAGCAGTTGGTACAAATCAGTTCCCAGGTCAGCCCGAGATGTAGCACCATATATTTAGTCTTGCCATGTTTTATGATTCTGTGTAGCACAAAAATGTTAGTTTAGAGAGATATACTGATTTTAGAGCTGTGCTGTGGCTGGCAGAGACGTTGCACTTTGCAAGTAGATGTTGTTTTGGAAGTGGCTTACCCTGAAAATGGTTTAGAGGCATCACTGTCCCTTCATCTTGTCTCTAGTCGCTGCTGCTGTTGAATAATGTGCTTGTTCTCCAGGCTTTTGCTGTTAATTCTATCTAAAGATAGAGTCCTACAGAAAAAGTTCTTTAGTGTTCTATGTGCTGAACGGTGTCTGCTTGCCTGCACAGGGAAATGGGGAAGGAATAGCATCTACCTCTGAATGATGGCACTACACATGGCCTTGTTGATCAGGCAGTGTGCAAAGCAGGTAATCTGAAGAGTCTCCTTACTAGGCAAATGCTTGGAGAAGCATCAAAATCCAACTTAAAATTGAGCGATGTGATGCCACTTATAAACAGAATCAGGGTTTACTACAAGGGGAAGGAAAGATGCTCAATCCTAATGAAGTCCTAACCTCTACCAGAACAGCAAGGGAGCCAGGAACTTAATCCTGCCTCTAAAAGAGAGCTTAGTGGAAAAGACTGATGTGAGCTTTCTGAATTTTACTGGGAATGTTGTTCCTTAGATTTCTCATGCTGAAGTGAAGGCACCTTTCTGATAACTTGGAACCTGTCAATGATCTCAGTTTTCTCTTGTACTTCCCTCACCTACTCTGTGCATCCTGAAACTGAGGCTATTGCCACAGTAGCAATAGAGTTTTTTCTTGCTATTTGCAGGACTGCTGCTTCTTGGCAAGGGCTCAGTGACTGAGAAAAAGATGCTTGATCTAGGAAAAATGTATATGTGTGTGTACATACATATACATTCAGTATAAAAATATCCTAAAAATAGAATTGAACAGAAGTCAACAAAGTACCTATCATGGAAATACTTGTTGTTTGCTATAAGAAATAGGAAAGTACTGCATTTGTGGTGGAGAAACCAAGGAAAACATGATGTTTATATTATTCTATTTCTATTTAAAACCAGAATACCTTGAAAATTGATGCATCCATTTCCTTCTGCATTATGTAAATGACATTAAATATAAATTTCAAGCTAGAAGTGTATCATAAACAAATCACCTTTATTTTCTTCTCAACACTGGTAGATTTGCACAGTTTCTAAACATTCCTAAACCATGAAACTATTGTGGCGTTTTCTATTCTGTGAAGGAATACAAGGCTATTCTTGCATTAAGCTAGGAAAGGGAGGACTTCCCATGTCAGATTTTGGATACTGAAGTATTTGCCTTTACTTCCTCAATATTATACACAAGGGCTTCTGCTGAGTCCAATAAATATAGTGATAGACTTTTTGCTGAAAAGAAAAAAAAAAAAACTCTGCTGCACCACTGTAACAGAGGGGCAATTAATTGATATGAGATATTAATCTTCAAAAAAGAAATTTCAGTTTAGATAAAATGGTGGTTTAATGAATTTATAGTAGTTATGTCTATAGAAAAACACTTGGTTGATTTGTTGAAATGTAGTTTCCCCTCTTTTCAAACTGAACAGATTCTTTGCTGTCTTCACCACCATCACCACATGGAATTGTAGAAGACTTCAGTCTTGAAGCAGTTCTGTCAGGCTATACTGACTGACAGTGCTTACAAAATTCTGTAAGGTTGCCTATCTCTGTATTTATTTTAATAATTTCCAGAAAAACAAATAAGGATCATAACCATTTTTCAAAGAAGAGAAAGCTTTGTGTCAGAGCTGGTCTGGCTACTGGGATGGAAACTATATGATCTAACCATATATGAACAGTTGCAGTAACTTGTAAATTATAGATGAGTGCTGTGATTCCACATTCTGCAGCAGTCAGGTGCTGTGTACAATCCTTTCTTCCATCCTTGCTTATTCTCTGAAAAAGAATGCAAGACTGAGTTTCAGTATAGCCACTCTTCTTTAGCTTTATTTTATAAGCCTGTCTAGTAGATATTAACTGTTTTCAACTCCTTTATGCTACATATGGTCAGCTCTTAGAGGAAGAGTAGATTTCTCTTTTTGTTTCTTTAAATAACTTGCTTGGATATTCTTCTGGGAGACATCAAGTCTGTCTCTAGTTAAAGGTGGCAGCACACACACCTGCTGCATCTTTTTGGATTTTAGCCAGTCCTTTTCTTTCAAAGTTGTGCAGGAAACCATGTGGCCTTTTCTTGTAAAGCCTTTACCTAGAGACACAGCTCTTGGATTGCATTAGAGGCACAGCAATGTCTGTAGATATCTTAAAGTGTGGGGTGGGAAGCTTATCTGCAATTTCTCAAGAAGGGATAAACTCACTATGAATTAAATTCAATAGCAGTAAATTTTTGCATGTGTGTGCATGGTTTCATAGTGGTGACTTCATTAGCCAGTGTCAAAGAGAGCTGTGACTCATGCTTGGGTAGTACTTAGCTGCATTGCAGATATACATATTAATTATGGCTTAATTCATATTTAATTGGCAATTAGGAAAGAAAGTTTTGAAGAAGTTGATTTCCACTTTTTTATACCTTCTGGGCAATATGAGATTGTTAACCCCTGGTGGTGTTTTTTTGTAAAGTAGGTTGAAGTAGCTGAATAGGAAATACATAGAGAATGAACTTTGAATGATTCAACACAGCTCATTTCTTCTACCTCCTCCATCACATTTGTGTATAGTTCTCTGTAAAAACCAACCAAACAACAAAACCAAGTGTAAAAAAATACCATATAATGCTTACCACCATAAAAGTGAAGACTGAAGTTTGATCATAAAATGTACTTCTGCATCAAAAAACCCGGCAGAAGAAATCAATAAAAAAGAATTGCTTGTCTTGTTTTTTTCAAAAATAATACTCAGAGAAAATATGATAACACATCTTGAAGGCAGGTCAGGAAGGGCAAGTTTAACTGAACAGAGGCATCGCATGAACAAAGCGTGTGACTAATCCATATATTCCTTTATTGTCTGGGCACTCTCTTCCCCTTTCTATTGGACTGAATTCAAACAAAACATCCTTTTAACATGTTGTTTATCTAGCCTTTTTTACAGCCAGTGATCCCTGTTGAATTAGCAGAATTTCAGAAGCATGCAGAAATGTGGCAAGTTTAAGAATCTTTATTTCTACTGTCACCTGCTTGTGCTCCCATCCAACGTGTTAGGTTGGATTTGCTCTAATCTGCAGGGCCTCATTCATCAATTATCATCACATTGGTTGTTCTGATGGTACTGCTTGTAAATGCTCCAGGACAGAGGAGGCTGCAGGTTTTCAGCAATTCTTCTTGTCCCTCTTCATATGAGTGCAGGATGAGTGGTTCAATGCTCTTGTCTCTTACAACCATATTACATCAATGCTTTACCAAGCAACTCATACATGGTCACTTCTATGCTGTGTCATCTGAGCTCTCACTTTTAGTGCTGCCAGTGGTCCTGCTTTTCAGCTTGCTAATGCCAGTCTGTAGACAGTCAGCACAGCTGAATCTAAAATGGCTATCTGAAAGCCTTTTTCAGGCAAGTAGAGACAATGATATATTTAAGTCAGTAGTGAGTGTCCTCTAGTAGGACATGGTACCTTCTGATACTGCTGGAGCCTCCCAGTGAAGCAGTTGGTTGTGAGCATTCATAGAACAGAGAGGTTTGTCTTCTGTGGAGGAACTGACAAAATATCCAAAGGCAAATTTGCAGTAAATTCAGTCCATCGCTTAATTTGGGTTTTACTAAGACCTACTGTATGTGTGAGAAGCAAGGAATTATTTTTCCTTTGTAGTAGTTGTGTGTTTTTGGCAACGTAGGTAGATTACGGATGTTTTACATGGCACAAGGATGCAAAGCAGGATGCAGCGTGGAAAAATGGCTAAGTTCCACCGTGGCCTTCCTTGGCAAATTCATCACCACTTTCTGTTTGCTTCACAATAATTTCTTGATAAACTATTGCTTCTTCCTGTGGAAACAGGTATATTAGTGGAAGCTCCAGGCTCTATGCAGTGTGTGATGTTGGAAGTTTAATTTAGACTTGGAGAAATGAAAAACTGTGAAAGAAAATTTGTGGGTGTTTTCATATATCGCAAGAGGCTAAGCTATATTAACTTTATGCAATGGCTTTTTGCTCTGTCTACACATTCATTTTTTTGGAATTGGCAACACTGAAGCTATAGAAAGCCACAGAAAGTATAAAAGATGCTTTATAATAACAGTCACCTTACCACATCCAATTTCCCAGGAAAATTATTAACTATTTGTATCCTTTGGCATTACTTTATTTTGACAGAATAGAGCTCTGTTTCTTTAGATGCCAGCTCCTTTATAGTAAATATGCAGCTACTTTTAGCTATACTATAAATATATTAAAGTTTTTCCTTCCCCCCCTCCCTTTTTTTTTTTTTTTTGGAAGGGGGACGGGACTGGATGGGAGAAAGTTGGGGCTTCATAACTTTTTTTTCAGGGGATGACAGGCATTTTGGCATTCTGTAACTTAGCATTATATTGTCAATTTCACTTTGACAACTAGGAGCTAGGATATAGAGAAAAGAAAGGTCAACCACAACGTGTGTAGCCACCTCCTCAAGTCAGAGCATTGCCTCCTGAGGGTTGGGGCAGCACTGACTACAAGACCATCTTCCCTCTTTGCATAACAGTATGCAACGTCCTGATGCCTTTTGAGAACAGGACCAAGGGCACAAAGCTGATGAAGACTTTCTGTAATGGTCATAAACAGAATTTTTTTTCCCCCCCTTTCTTCTACTTTTAAATTTCACTGAGGATTAAGCTCAGTACAGAGCTGTGGAAGCCTGCAGAGCTTTAATTACTCAGCACTGGAAAAGCTTAAATTTGCTGAATAGAGTCTTTCATGATTTAGTGTATTTCTGATATGCCCTTGAAACATCACTCACAGAAAACAAAAAGATCAAAATAAAATTGCAAGGTTTTAATGCACCTGCAGTGAGTTTTAATGAAATTTCATAAAAGCACTGTGAACATGTCCTAAAATTAGCAAAAATATTCTGTGTGTGATCCTGATAGTTTAATTAAAGCACTACTGAAAAGAGCCATTTAGTCTGGGATTTTATGGAGCTGCTGAAAACGACGGACACCAAATCATACAGGAAAGGAAAAAAAAAAATCAAGACATTTACTTGACATTATCTTCGCAAAAAAATGTGATTATAACACAGTCCTATAGTCTGGATTAGCTGTTTTGAATGAGGCAGATTCATTTCTGTGTTGCATTTGTGATTCTCTGTTCAAGTATTATTCAGTCTATTGTGTCACATTGTAAACAAAGCTCATGGGGCTGGTCATTAGCTCCTTTAAGATTAATCTCCAATCTGTTGGATAAGAGATCAACAACACAGAAATATTACAAAAGTACAACATCCTGCTTTCTTTTGAATGAAAAAGTAGATTTATTTGACTCTTGATTGTCATTTTCATATTTTTAATAGGTTTATTTCATTTGTTCCTTTGAATTCAAGTTTCATTACATATCACATTAGTTGATAAAATAATGGAGGAAAAAAAAAAATGAACCTGCCTTTCAAAATTGTGCGTCTGCAAAGCTGGAAAGGTTAAAATGATGTTCTAAGAAGAGAAACAAAAGCTAAATTGAAGGCAGAGGATCCTTCTTGGGAAAAACAATTACATTAGAGATGTTAATAAATAATCATCTAAATGTATTAATAAATAATCTTCTAAACTGAAAAGAAACTGTTTTCAGAGATGTAGAACATAATACTTATGACAAAAGATTGAAAGGCAATTTAAAATTTCCCAAGAGGGCATACCCCAGGACACTCCAGACCTCTGAAAACTGGTATGACACTGTTAGGCACTTAATTATAGACCAAAGTTTTATCAAACTAAGAGAAATAGAAAGTAGTAGACTAAGCTGCAAAGAAATGTTCAGTGGTTTAACTCTCAAAGCCAAGTACATATTTTTTTATTCCTTTTTTTTTTTCCTCCCCTCAAGACCAGCTGCAGGACCACTGATAAGAAGTGCAAGGGAAAGAGAGCCTTTGGGCTACTTGTTCCATTATCTCTGGATGAAGATGCCCTCGATTGTGGATGGATGTTCTATCCATCTCTTTCTCAACATATAGGGGAAAAAAAAAAAGATAAATATTTAATGCTGAATACAGAGTGAACATGTATGTTCAAAGGACTTCTTTTCTTCTAACAAAGTAATGTCTTTGAGGGAGGTCTGATGTTTATCACTGTAACTAAGCATAAGAACACCCATCTCAAAAATCTCTTCCAGCTCCCCAACCACAGAAACTCATCTCCAGACTATGAAAATGCTACAAGTCACTCTCCACAGCCTGGAAATTGATATTGCCTTATCTCTGCTATTCGTCAAGGCTATGCTAGCAGAACGTGTGTCAGACGTCCTTGCTGAGGTGAGCAAAGGCCATCAGCTCATGTGAGCTGACACCCTGTGCTTTCAGGTGTGAGACAGCAGAGACATCAGGTAGAGGGGAGTTTTGTGTGCTAGCCCTTGCCATATACAGTGTATTTTGTGTTTCAGCATCAATTACTTCTCCTTGATTTCTTTCCTGTGGGCTTTGCGTGCGAGCAAGAACAAAGTCATGATAAAATAATGCAGAAGGTTATTACCTGCACTTTCATCTCTGTGCTCAAACACTTTCTTTCTGGTCAGCAATTCATGATTATTCTATTCAACTTGAGAAACACCCAGAAAACAGCTTTTCATGAACTTAGTAGCAAAGCTCTACAAGTGAATCTGAACCTAGAATTCTGATAGTGTTTCTCTATGTTATTGAACACAGAACACCTATATGTGTGTTGATAGAATGGTTTAGGTTGGAAGAGACCTCAAAGATTATCCAGTTCCAACCCCCCGCCACAGGCAGGGACACCTCCCACTAGATCAGGATGCTCAAGTCCTCATCCAGTCTGGCCTTGAACACATCCAGGGAGGGAGCAACCACAACCCCCCTGGGCAACCCGTTCCAGTGTCTTTGCCCATTCAGGAGATAAATGTCTCTTGTTGAAAGTCTCTCTGCTCATTGAATAGCCCTCCATATATTTTACCTTTGCCCTTCTTGAGGGTTACATGGCTGAAAGCCATAGGAGATGACATCAGGTGGAGTCCATCATGCGTGTCTTGATGTCATTATTCTGGAGGGGGGGAATCTTTTCAGAGTGGCATGGCAACCCTCTGACAGCCAGCTAGATTTACCTTAAAAGAACTTGCACATTGAGGACGTTTGAAAACAAATGTGTATCACATTCCTCTTCTCTCAAATCCCAAATATCCCCAAGGGACACTCAGTGGCTTTTTCCTCTTTATCTCTTGTTTCATTTCCATTCCCTGTCAGACTGTTCTGCCCATCCTACCCTCTCTTAATGTTTTGGGGTTTTTTTCTCCTTTCTAATTTCCTTGTCGCCTTCTCCCCATTCCCTCCTCCCTACTTAACTATCCTCCTGTCCTCCTCCTTTCCCTTGGGTCCTCACTGCAGAGTCCTCACTAACATGCTCACAGACCCCTCCATCCCTCTGCTACAAACTTGAAGTTGAAGGAAGTGACAGGCGGAGTGGGCAGCTGGAGTTTGTCTGGCATGACAGTTTTCCCCTGTGCCAAAGATTAGTATTGCTGTGGTAGCACAGCCAAATATAAAATACAGCCATAGTCTTTCTCTGAAATATGCCCTATATAAATTCCAGTCCTTGGGTGAGAGAAAAGTTGACTATATTTGATATAATTTTTTTTCCATGAATGATCTATATACACTTCTTATACCTACACTTCCTTCCAGCCTTCACAGTCAGCTCATAGGCTTAGGTTGAACTACACATACTTAGCTTTTAAAACCTGGTTGATATTCTGTGTTAATTGCCAAATAAAGCCAGCAATGCTCAGATCACTATTAGCACAAGCAGAGAGTATCTATCAATGTTTACTCTAATCAGGAAAATGAGCTAAATTTATCTTAACAGGAAAAAAATGATTCATTTATTGCTCAAAAAAAATGCTGAGTGAGCTACAATATTGAAAGTCAAGATGACCTGGATTTTATTAGTCACTGACTTATTTGGGAAACTTTATTTAACCCTTATGTTTCCTAGTAATCAAAAGGGTTTAATAATTTATTTCTCAGTTAAGTTGGAAAAATCAATAATTGGTAATTGCTTACAGACTTTCAAATAAAAAGGACCATATAGATATAGTCATAGGTGCAAAAATAGATAGCCGTAGGCATAATAATAATATCCAGTTCCACTTGATCAAACTGCAAGGAGTATCAGCCCTCCTGCTGAAAACAAACAGTTTTCTTTGCCTCTGAGAAAGGAGAATTTTTGATTCCCAAATACAGGAAAAATCCAAATATGGAAAAGCAGCACTTTAGGGGCATTGTTTTATTATTTGACAGAATTCCATCACACAGTAAAATAAGAATCCACCCCCTTAAATAGAGAGGTGAATATCTGGACACAAATCTCAAACCCACGTGAAAGGTGGAAGTTCTCACTTGAGATCACAAATATTTTTCCTAATTATTTTGGATAAACCTTGTCATTTTCTTGCACCGATCTGAAAATTCCTGGGTCTGCCACAGATTATCTAAGTTAATAACTAAAATACTGAAGGTTTATTGCCAAAAAAAGGATTTCTGTTTCTCAAACGAGAAGAACGTTATGCCACATATTGATCTACTGAGGTGGTAGTAGTCACTGAAAGATGGATCTCCCCATTTCTTTGGTTTTTTGTCCTTTTGCTATTATTATATTTATCGAGAACATGTCAGAACAATTGGCACAAAACCTTGAGATGCTGATAAACTGATAAGCTGCGCATATATCTCAGGCAGTAGCTGATCAATGTATATTAACTAAGGTTATTTGTACAGGGAAATGTAATACTTTCTACATCTCCTCTTGGAAATAAATTTAATAGTCTATCTTACCTCCCATGTGTTTCCCAGTAATCGCCTTCAGATATTTTTTTTCCCAATTAATTACAGCCTTTTAGATGATGAACAGAGGCTCTCTCATGGGGACATGTAGTCAGAGTGCTGCTTGGAAGAATTCTGCTTTGAACAATGCAGCCTTACATGCAGATTATTTCTAAGCACATTTCCCCCCTATGTCATACTCTTTTTAATGCATGTTTGGAGAATCTAGCATTTATTCCAAGCTAGTTTACAACTAAATTAAAGAAGATGAAGGGGGCACCAGAAGGAAGATTTCATCCAGTTTGTCAGTGTCAGCTCCTAGCTATTCAGGATTCGTCTCTTCTTTTTGTGAGGGCTTTATGATCTTTATTGTGATTTAAGGACAAAAGTGCATAGATTGCTTCTGTGTTCTTTTCTTTTACGTGTGTGTATGTACTCCCTCACTGTTCATTTGAAATGCTTGTTTAGAGAACACACAACAGTGTCAACATTTAGTATCTGTCAAAGGTTTTAATTGTGGAGGTCCAAGATGATGACAAACATAAACCAATCTGTGTGAATTCTGTTACAGCACAGAATGTAACTGAAGAATAGCGAGGAAGCTAGCAGAAAATATTTGCTGGAGGGGAAAGTTGGAGAAAGGCCAGATTGTAGATTTCTATAGTAATTTTCCCTAAGCCATATACCAGCCATGCTGCAAATATATCCAAGAGCAGGAATTAACTGCTTAAGAAGGTTGTGCTAATTGGGATGATTTTAAAGTGTCAGACGCTATGCTGTTTCTGTTGCAATGCCAGTGAAAGAGGTATCGTTTGGAAGGATACTATCGCATATCCACTAAAATAAATCTCCACACAGACGTCTCTTGACAGACATGAATATGTGGCATGCATAAATAAACCCTGTGCAACAACATTCTTATGGAAATTGCCATATTGCAGAGAATACCTTTTAAAATATTTCAAGGCATCAAAATCCCATCACCCACTGTACTGCTTATTCCTTCTTGGATATTGAATAGACTCTCAGGCTCTCAGTATTTCTAAGGCTATCAGGGGGGCAGACTTCTGGTTATCCAAGTGACTAAGGCCATCTATCAGCATTAGACCATCATGGGTTTTTCACTTTAACATCAACTTATGGGCCTGAGTTTAATTTAGACTATTTGTGTGATCAAGTTTATTTGGTCTGGGTTTCAGTTAATATATGGACCAGGATTACAGACTTGATTTGCATAGAAATTAGAATTGATCAAAACTAATTTATTGATTATTTCAAGTTGAAATCCACTCTCTCCAGCCATGAATGCTCATAGAGCAGCTCCTAACTGATTAGCTTTTATCATTTTATAAATTATAATGTAACAGATGTGTGTACGTAGGGTGGAACTTGCTGATTGTTTTGAACATTTTAGAACAGGCAGAATTTGAATAAGAACTTTGATTTAAATGCTATGAAGACCTTACAATATATTCTAATATCACTTCCAACTAACAATGAATAATATTTGATTTTTTTTGTTTTGTATTTAAAATGTAATCTGCTTTGCCATTTAAATGTAATTTTTTTTAAAGTGACCAAATTGATTTATCTATTAAAAATCTCTTACAGTATTTTCCTACCTTAAATTGCATTGAGTTCTGTTCTTGCTAAAACTTCCAATTCTTTACCACTAATGATACCACTCCTCTTCCCTTGCCTCCTCTTTTTCCCTGTTAGATGCTATTTATTTTAAAAACTCAGTAATGATGGCATTTATTTGTGAGTTATGAGAACAAAGTTTAATTCTTGGCCCTATTACATGATCCCTCTATGACACTGAACAAGTTAGTCAGCCTTGCTCTATACTGTTCCCTGTCTATAAAGGTGTGCTATTAACTGGTGAATCTTAACAATGAAGCTATTAAAGGTTATGTGTACACGTGCTGAGGCACAGCCAGAACTTTTAAATAGATACAATTTTTGAGGAAGGTCGAGAACAATTTCCTTCCTTTTATTTTATTGCTAACCTCTTAAAAAGTTTTCTTCTTGTTCACTCAAAAATGTGTGCTTCAGATTCACTGCAAGTGTCACAGCTGGTCACAGGTATTGGGGATCCAATTAGGAAATTGTCTGATTTTCAGAATCTTCAGAAGTAGAATTCCAGAGTCACTATTTAGCCTTCTTCTGAGGGAAGTCTGTACAGATAGATATCTTGTTGGAATTCGATAACCTGAGAGTTGCTTTTATTTTCTTTTGGTGACTGAAGATGGGGAGAAGGTGGTAAGCTCATCAGTGTTTTCCTTCCTGCAAACCTCTCTTGTAATTACTTTCCTTTGGTTATTAGGTAGGTGATTTCTTTTTTGCTATTTGAGCTACATTCAGGTCATCTAGCTTGCTAGTAATCTTAATACCAACAAACTGGGTCTTTCTGACAGCCTAAGCTTGACAGGCTGCTCTAAGTCCCTCCACAGAATTGTTGGTCTGTCATGTTATTTCTCCTAGTAATGGTATAAGAGCTGATAGGAACTTGGATACCTAAAAATAGATAGAGAGAATAGGCCTTAGAATTTGTAGCTGGTATTTTATCATCTTGGCTCCCTCTGCCATTGCATGGTGCAATGTGATAGCTTAAAATAACTAAGTGCCATTTTTGTGCCAAAAATATAAATGTCATTCAGTATTACAGTATCCATTTCAGCTATGGACACTCTTAACGCCTCCTGCTGCAGCTTTCCTGGAACAGCTGATTCCAACGACTGTCAAATAAGGCTCTTGCAGGTGACCAAAGCTATCCAATTAGGAAAGACAAATTGTTGAAACAGGGACAGACATTGTACTCCATCTGCATCCATGCATCCAATTCTTCTAGACTGTAGCCACAGTGTAAGATCTTGTATATGGTCTTTACAACAGCTGCTTAGTCTCTCCACTCCAAGTCAGGTAGTGAGTAAAAGGATAAAATCTGCCTTGCCATCTTGTACTTTCCTCATAGCCACAGGCTAATTTTTGTTGTTAAGAGAAGTATTCATGCATATAATGAATACAAAGTAGATTTGATGAGCTGGAGCCTTCTGTTTCAGATGGTGTTTCAGCAAGTTGCTCCATTGCTGTAATGCAAGCAAAATGTTTCCTTGTTTTGACAGAAGTCACTGCCATAGATTTTCCACATCTCTCCTGAAAAGTGTATCAAGAGGTGGAATGACTTCATAGAAAATCAAGCAGCAATTTTTAACAAGCTAAAAGATATGGAACTGTGTCATCATTCTTTTGTCAGTTTGCCTGGGTTCTACAAGGTTGTTAATCTTGGAGTAAACTATGGATGAGTGCTTCTTACTGGCTTTAACAGTCTAATAACGATCAGGTAGAACTGGAGGTGTAAAACCAAACAGCTGTATTACAAGCCTCATTTAAAATCAGACACAGGGACTAGTTTAGGTGTTTAAATACCTTACTCACATCCTGATTCCTTTTCTATGAGAGCCTTTCAGGCTCTCAGGTCACTCCAGCCAGATGGGAAGCAGTCTTGTAACATCCTCAGTGCAGTCTGTGCAGCAGAGACTGCACCTAGTGAGATGGAAAGGAAGAGATCAATTTTTGCTGCTGTGGTGCCATGGGTGTTTTTCAACATTTCTATACAGTTCTCTGGTGTTTCAGAGCCTTGACTGAGCTCTTGATAAATGGAGTTTATAGGTAGTTACTTGTTGCAAAGGTATTGTACTTCGGCTAAACTTCTTTTTGCTGTTGAAAATGTGTTATTATCTCTTGTAACTGTCAGACATTTTAGTGCAGTGAGTATGAGAAGAGAGAACTATTCGGTGTGTATTGTATGGTGAAAAATAATTAGTGGGTAAGGCAGTTTTATGCCTGTGTTAAAGCAAATGGAATTACTAGACAATGAGGGAAAATAACACTTAAAGAACCCTGTGGCTTGTGTGGATTCACTAGGCCCAAGTGCTTCACTTCATCCTTTCTCCTCTCATTTCATTTGGTTTGGAAGTGCCAAGAGCATCTTGTTTGATTTAATAAATGTTTTGTCAGTCATAGGCAGATTGTTTGCAGAGCTTCAGTTCTCTTAGGTATGTGTTTATGAAGTATATAAGCCTGTTAGTGATGATTTTTCTTCAAATTCTCTTGTGAGGTTTTGGTTTGGTTTGGTGTTTTTTTTTTTTTTTTTGGGGGGGGGGGGGGGTTTTGGGGTTTTTTTTTGTAGAACAGAACAGAAACACAGTATTGTGATGAAGCTGGGGTGGTGGCTGTCTCACTTCCCTTCTCAGCCTCCTGAGCTGCAGTTTTCTGTGTTTTATTTTTTTGTTCAAGTTTGGCAAAGACAGTGTGATTATGCACTTCACACTTTGCACTCCTGAGGTAATGGTATGGATCTTGATGATGCCATGAATCTGGATTCAGTACTACCCTGGGCTGAACATTTGGGTTGTCAGAGGAGTTTCAGGGGTGTCAGGATGGTCGTTTTGTCTCATAAAAGTCTGTGTAAAAACCAATGAAATAAAACACAGGACAGAGGCAAGAAGTGATTCATTAAGGGTGGACAAATTGGCTTTCAAAAGATAAACTTACTGCTCTCCAGAGGGATAATACAGCAAGTTGCCGAGCAGTCTGGCTGGAATCCAGAAAAGCATTTAATTGTGTGCTCAATTTAAAATATTCAAGTAGTGCCTTAGCTGTACAGAGAAAATCCATGTATGTAAACTGAAACAGAATAGAATTTTCACACAGTTAAGCTCTAAATCTTATTCCATTGCCCTGAATTTTGCTCTGCAGCTTCCAAGTCATGATTCCACCTTGGAGTGATCTTGTATTTCATGGTACACATCGCAACTGTGCATAACCCTCAGTCTGAGGTGGCTGCTATCTAGTAGGTTGCAGGACATTCACATACAGTATCTTGGAATTAAGTTTACAAGCCCTAAAATAACAGCAGAATACTGTTCTCCTTGACAAATCACTTTTCTGTCCTTCTCAGAGCAACAAGTTCCAATATCATTGCAGGAAAAGAGGGCTCCTCATTTCAGATAAAGCTTCTGTTGTAAGTTAATATATACATTAGCAATTAGCTGCTATATGATGGGTAGGAAAGCACACAGTAAAGTTTTGGATAATAAGATGACTTCAGGAAAACGTTTCTAAAGACCTTAAGGCCAGATTCTAATTAGCAAATGACAGAATTGTTCAGAAAATAAGACTAGTACTGTAAGAATCTTGCCATAGTCAAAGACTACCATCAGCAAAGATGCTTAATTATCCACTGCATATAATAACTCCCTTGTGGAGTTATATGATAAGTATAAAGGGCATTGAAGTCAGAATTACCCTGAAAGTCGTCAGCCTGAAAGGCAGGAGCAGTGAAAGATGAAATAACAATGGAAACAGTCTGAAACAACATCTTCTCTGTAACTTCCTCTTTTCAGGCATTCTGTAAATAACAAAGTAGAAAAACAATGAAAAATTGTGTGGGCTGAAGTCTCTTCTCTTTTACACAAGCTTAATTGTCTTTCACTGTTCTCTTCCTGATTTTCGATAATACTACCAAGAATGAAGTCAAGGCTTACTGCTCCTTAGGCTGCTCTGTACAGATCCATGCAATCCTTTGAAAACAGGAGCAAAGCAATCTGTGGGTAACATAATACAGCCCCTGAACTTTGATCTCAATCAAGACAATCTAGAAAGAAACAATAATGTCATAACTCCTTTAAAGCTTGCAACACTGAAAAATAAAACTGCTATCAGAAACCTACCCACAGAACGTGGGGAAATAATTCTCCTGACCTCAGCACTGTTCCATATGTTGTATATACTAAAGAGAAAAACTGGGTTTTATTTGTACCTACAGCTCTCACCAATTATAGCTGGAGTTGTTTTTGGCTCCCTCTGTGTTTTCATTGACACAGACGGATAAAAACAGATACAACATGTAAGATAGGGAGTATCACAACTCTGAGCTCTCATGCTACACCATAGACATGATTTAAATTCCTTTGTACTACTTTAGCTTGAACTGTTCTGTCAGAAATAGTTTTGCTGGTTAGAATCTGTGTGAACTAAAACATAAAGCCTTTGTGTTAGCATTCAGACTTGAGGACACAGCAGAAAGAAGATAACAGATCTCTTGGGGCTAAGAAATGTTTAATACCAGTCATAGGCCATACCCAGAGATGCAGACCCTGCTCATTATGGGGAAACGGGTAAGGACACTTTGTCTCATTAAGATGACCAATAAGGGACAATGTACTAATGTAGCCACCATGCAGTGGCCTTGCTTGTGCTGGAGCTGCACTGGCTTATGTAGCAAAACCATGTTTTTTTATCCTCTGCTTCTCCACTCCTTAGTGTCTGCACTTTTTGTGTTTTACATGAGCTTTCATGCACCACATGGATGAAGATGAATGCTTGGCCTGTAACACTTCCAAATCACAGCCAGCAGCATGAGAGTTCTTAAGTGCTGGTATTCATGTTCAAAGGACTCACTGCCGAGGTCATGATGGTAGATGGTCCCCATCAGTGGGACATGGTTGTGCCCATTGCAACACCAGCAATGGCAGCCAGCTCCACCTGCCCTCATGTCAATCATGGGCAAATGCTCAGGACCACGAATTGGCTGTTGCCTGGTTACAGCTCTTCCCAGCTGTGTTGGAAAGTGGTCTGACAGGGGGATAGCTTCAACCTGACAGCAATTACAGGAGAGGCAGGTCCCAGCTTTCATTTTAGAAACCAGATATACAAATAGTCCTTCCTTTGTGGTTAGCATTTCATTATGGTTTGAACAGGCTTCCATAGTACAAGAGCTCAGCTGGAAAGAAGCACAAGTGAGATGGTGACTTTTTGTATCAATAGCATCTCTCTTCACCTCCAGACTGTGAGCCAGATTTATATATGAAGATTTTTTTTAAAAAGAGATTCTGGAAGAGATTAGGATGAGTGATCACTGCCACTTTTAAGAGCAGGTTTTAGTCAGTCCAGTTTCTGACATGTAGCTCTAAAAGTTTTGTGAACAAGAAACTCATGTACTGGATCTTACCTGCACCATTCTTTCCAGTTGGGTTTCACATGGTATTTACCCTAAGTTAAAAGCTCAGGAAAGCAAAACAGAACAAACATCAGTAATTGCCACAAAAACAGTGCCACAAAAATCATGCTTTCAGATAGGCAAACCTACTATAATAACTGATTTTAAAATTACCAGAATGATCAGCACATATTAGCAACCATGGGAGGCTTTTTTGGTTTTACAATCAGCTTCAGGGTCTTTGTTAGTTCCAATCTCTCTTATCTTCTATTCACCACAACTGAAAACTACTGGTTAACAGCCTTTCTGAGTCTTGTTAGCGAAGTCTTTAAACTGTATAACAACCACCTTAAGTGAAATTACTGCTTTAAATTTGCAGACACAATGATCCTGATAGGTATGAAGGCAGGTAACACTACACACATGCCATGCAAATCTTTGTTGCCAAGAAAAGCTGCAAGTTTGAATCACAGGATGTGGGAGTTGAAGGGTGTGATGCTTTGAGGAGCCATTTTCCAAAGCACATGCCTTCAGTTCAAAAACATCCTATTAAGCAGTATCTAGAGGAAATGTCAGGGCAGCATGAAAGAATGCATGTGGATCGAATGCTTACTAAAATTAGGTAAAATTGTGACACCTCTTAGCAATTACTGCACACTGAAGTCCTGAAATTTCTGTTTCAGGCAAGTCTGTAGATCAGCCCACAGATCTAGAGAGGAGATGTAGAAACTGCAGATATGGTATAAAACAAGAAGCAACAAACAGAGAAATACTTGGGTGAATGCTCTAGCTGACGCCTAATACCTTTTGCTATGTTTGAAGAGATAATGAACTACTGAGATATTAATCACAAAATTTATAGCTAACATATCTAAAGTGATGGGCTCATAAAGAAATCAGAAATTATGTGCCAGAGTTTCAATGTAAAAATACAGCCTTGGAAGATCAGAACTAGTTCTTAATGATTTAGAAAACAGGAGCAAAACAACCCCAAATTCCTGATGCCTGTAATTTGCCATGCATAGTTTGACAGGCTCCCACTAATTGCTGTGTGTTCTCTGCAGAATAAATACCAGCTCTGATGGCACTCAGGCTGTGGTATTACCTCTGTTTGTAAGGAGCCTGCTAGGTGTCATTATGAAATTGCCACTCAGCTGCTGGGAACTGGCTCAGGGTGATACTGCTGGATTCTCTCTGCTTCTATCAGCTTCAGCTGAAGCAGAGGTGATCCAGACTGTGCCAGGGCAGGCTTTTTTGTCTGCAGCAGAGAAGGGCTGCTTCTCACTGAGAGCCTGATGGTATTTCTCCAGACATATGTTCTGTCCATGGTGGAAAACTTCATTTCCTATGCATATTTACATATACTGTAAATATACTGCTAATGTTTATCTGGAGATGATTGCCCATGAAGACGATTAGGGAGCTAGAACATCTTTCTTATTAAGAATGGCTGAGCGACTTGGACCTGTTTAGCCTAGAGACGACTGAGGGGGGATCTTATCAATGCTAATATAAATACTCAAAAGGTGGGTGTCAGGAGTATGGGGCCAGACTTTTTTCAGTGGTGCCCAGTGACGGGACAAAAGGTAATGAGTGCAAACCTGAACACGTGAAGTTCCATCTAAACATGGGAAGGAATGTTTTTACTTTGTGTGGTGGAGCACTGGAATGGGCTACCCAGAGAGGTGGTGTTATCTCCATCTGAAGTAATTCAAAACCTGCCTGGATGCCATTCTATGAAACTGACTCTAGGTGAACCTGCTCTGACAGAGGGGTTGGACTAGATGATCTGCAGAGGTCCCTTCCCATCCAAATCGTTCTGTGATTCTGTGAAATTACAACCCCAGGTAATCCCTATGGTGGGGCACACCGACGTGTTTTATTTGTTTATTCATTGAGGCAAACCCAGAAAAGTGAGTGCTCCCCACAAGACTTTTTTAATGTAATTGGGGACACTGGGGTCTTTATAAAATTAACTTAGACATTCTGCCAATTTCCCTGTTCTCCATGTAGTTTTGAGTGATTATAACACATCTATGCCATTGACAGCTGTCTCATTATCCTTAAGTGGCAGTCCCTGGACTTGTTTACTGAAACAGGTTAAAAATGAATGCTGAAGCTTAACTATTGCTTGGTTGCCATAAATGTTTATCAGTGCTCTTTACGTTTGAACCAACAAAGGGAAGATTGCAAGAGGCAGTAACTGTGCTGAACCTGCTCAATGCAACATAATTGCAGGGTCAGACCTAACATGTTTTATATCAGTTTGTTCATAAAGCTGAAAATGCTTTTAGGAGTCCATGGTAGTGCTGCAGTAAGGCAGTTGACCTGCCAGCCAGTGGAGATGAAAAGGCCATCCCAGCCTATATGCTTCAGGAGCACTTAACAAAAAAAAATCTATTTTTTTCACTGTGCATGAACGTGTGGATATTTTTGTGCACTGAAAAATCACTTTCTGTAAAGAGTTCCCAGAAAGTACCTAGTATAATAAGTTTCAAGCATTAAAACATATATAGACATCTACCAACCAACAGTCCAACTTGTCTGAAGTTCTCCTTGATTTTGTCTGTAGACTATGCCATAATGTTATTAGGAAAAAAAAAAAGGGGGGGGAACCCAACGGCATTTAATGATTAATACAAAAATTGATTTCTTGCCTGTCCTGTCCTTCCCTCATCAGACAGTGAACAGTTTAATGAAAAGATCTGAAGGCAGATGCAGTACCTCACAGAGGAGAATGTCTGCTGGGGTCTCTGTTACCACAGTATTTATTATTTATTTTTTATTGTTATTACTTATGTTTAAAGCAGACTGAAGCCCCAAATAGCCCCCACCCCTACAGAAATTTGTAATGAACAATAAACAAACTTTCTTTGTCATTTTCGAGCTGCAAGACACAGTGAAGATGATAGCACAAGATGAGCAAGGCGGCTAGAAAGTATTTTCTAAAGGGGTGAGCAAACGCAGAGCTTTCTGACATCTGCTGTCCTGCGTAGATGCTTATTTGTGTATGACAGTAGGTAGAGGTGCAGGTATAAATTCACATAGCTTGTAGCTTGTGCACATACTCTGCAAACCAGGAAGTTTTGCTGTTGCAGCACAGCCCAAGCTACTTGCTTGTAGAATTTGTGTTTCCTGTCACTACATTTTCCAGCAAGAAGAGAACTGAGCCTCTGCCAGCAACAGGGCCGATTTGCCTTCTCCTCTGAGGGCCATGCAGAACATCACACTTGGGTTTGTTGACATTTAGGTGAAACCAGACAGGCTTACTGGATAAAGTTTATGATGTCATGGTGGTAGCTATAATGTATTTGAGGAAGCAGGTCCAATTGTTATGCCAGAATCTCACTCAGACAAAGTGTTTTCTGGATGAAGACTGTGGACTTGTAGATCTCTTCAATAAGCAAGCAGGGAGGATGTTTTGGGTGCTGGACAAGGCATTAAATATCACATTTCTGTGCTGATGCCTACTTGTACAAGCTGAGAAGTAGCTGCTTTGAGTTTATTTGAATTGCTCCATTAGAAAAATCAATTAATTGTTGATTATCAGTGATTGTTGGTATTGATTATCAATCATTAATAAATCAGGTGTTGTTACAGCAGAGGTTGTTTTTCTTCTGAAGAATAAGCAACATTCTTTCTCACACTGAGCTGTCATTCTTTGATTTGGAGCAAAGCAATAACTGTGATTACAAAATATTTTGGCTGTGCATCTTTCTATCTAGTATCACTTTCAGAGGTTTAGGGAACAAATTATTTGAGATTGCCAGAAATAACCACAAATCAAACAGCATTTACCCCTTCCATTAGATTGAGAATGGTTGCAGTCACCTTCTCCTGAATTGTTGAGCTAAAGGGTCACAAGTAACAAACGCAATAAAAAGCCATTTGCTTTAGGGCTATTAGCACATTTGGGAGATAATTATATAATTTTTCAACTGTTCCTGGGGATTTACTTCAGTAGCACCATCATGCATTTGAACTTCAGCAAAGGAAAATTACAGGTAATTTCTCTTTGTTTTGCTTGTTTCTATAGTAATAATGGTGATTATTAATAAACAGAAGACTTTGTTATGGTAAGTGTTGTAAGAAGAGCCTCTGAAATAAAAAGCAACGCCAAAAAAGTGCAGTTGTTCTTCAGCTAGCTTTCTAAATATTTCTATATGCTCTAGTCTATTAACACAATGTTGCACAACCCTCATCTTGCTTTAAAACCAAAGAAGTCTATTGTTAGAAGTCAGGAGGTATTAGAGCTCTTGGTAGATCCTATACCATGGAAATGAAAAAGGATGTAAAAATGAACTCGATTTTTTTTTTTAACAGATTTTTTTTCCAAGTTCTCATTAGTCAGAAGATAGTTAGAAGCTTGTTAGTTAAATGTCTGTGGAAGTCAGAAGCAGGTGACTGTGTAAGTTATCAGCTACTGGCACACATTTTGCTTCAAAGTTAGAAAGAGAGATGTACTAGATTTGCTCAGGGGTGTTGTCAGAGCTGCAGCTCCTTCAGTGCTCTTGAGCTGTCTCCCATTCTCCACTGGATTACTCATTTTGGTGTCCACATTGCTTTATCCACTTGTCCAGCAGATCTAAACAAGGACATAATTTACTTTTCAGGAGAGTGTATCCCACAACATAGTCTCTATTTTCTTTAACAGCAGCTTTAGCACTGCTATTTGTGTGCTCATGGCCATTCACTAGAAAAGCTTTTTTTTTTTTTCTTGCTGTCTTTCATGGAGATGCAGTATAAATATTATGGGGGGTCTGCAGGACGGAAAGAAATGCTTAAGTCTAGAGAAGTTGGGGATAAAAACTCAGGAAGTACAATTATACTCTGAAGTCAAATTCATAACATTAGTGACTGATTTTCTGAGGTACCAGTGTAAACTGCAGTCTGAATTCACTGCTGTACTTGCATGGTTCACTGTCCAAAACAAAGTCCTGCAAACCAGGGAGACAGATTTACCTGGGAGATCTGCTTTGTATTTGGCTCACACATCACCAATAGAATTGATTTTTTTGATTACAGAATAATTTCTAGCTACATATACAATATCAAGGACACCGACAGCAAATTTACAAGTTTATCAGGGTGCTAAGCAGAAGAACTTTTCCCATAGACACTACTGCAATTTAAAGTGAATTCATTGACATAAAGCTTCTAAGACAAATTCTCAGCTACAAACTCTTGTTCTGATGAACAGAAGGATCTGTGCCAGTTTAAGGTGTCTGAGACTTTGGTCCCATGAGCCCGTTTTTACATTTGTGTTTTGACTATAATTGTATTTTAAGGTATAAGACAGAATAAAGAATTATGAATTATATGGTATTTTTACTTTTACTCCCTTAAAGTAATCTCAGCATAATGGAAATGGGGGAAAAAATGAAAATAAAATCACTTACTTAGGCAGTTTCCCAAAGTGTAGTTCTGCAGAAAGGAGTGAGTAGCTATATATAAAAACATTGGTAAATTGCCAGGCAAAGTAGCCTACATGCAAGAAGAAATGAAAGGGGGCATATCTGCACAGCTTTAACCAATTCATCTATATTTATGGGCAAGATGCACATATAACATCTCTGGTAACATGTGCAAAAGCTTCTGTCTGCACAGTCAGCTGTGAGACCTGAGAAAATTGTGTGGGGATTGAGTAAGTTTTGCTTTGCATTACGCTCACTTGTCTGCAGTTAACTGTGCACGTATCAAAACCCTCACTCTTCTATCTAATGGAAAAATGACTTTGAAAGATCCACAGTCATCTTTCTTGGATACAGATGAAGATGAAGATAATGTCAAGCAGTTTGGTATATTCATTTATGAATAATTCATCTATCTGCACACAGTTATTTTTTATTATTATTATTAATTATGTGTGTATAGCTGGAAAAGACAGGAAGGCTGTAACCGCTGCCTCACGAGAGATGCTTAATGTTAAAAATTTGGTTAGACCAAGATATGTGATATGAGAAAAGGAAGACAGACAGTGATAAATAGATCAGAGGACATAAAGGCTTTAATAATGTTGATGGGGAGGAATATCATTTGTTTGAGATGATAGCCTTGGAAGCACAGGCTACTGCTAGTTCCCTTACCAGGAGTTGAGCTCTGTTGCTCTCTGTGAGCTGCAGATATTCAGATCAGGCATGCCCACATTAGAGCACATCTGGCTTTGATCTGCAGAACTGTCTTGATGTGGGCATGGGGTCCGAATTATGCAAGCAGGTTAGGGAAAAGGGTAAGAAGTGTTGTCCAGTTTAGACCAGACACAGCTCAGAAACATCCCTGTTTGGAAAGTCAGACTGCAGTATTCCTGGTATCACATTACTTAACCTGCTGGGGGAAAGGGAAAAAAAAAAATATATGTATGTATATATTTGGAACAGAAAACAAAGATGCAAAGAAGAGCTTCACAGCAATAAACTACTCTCAGACAACATTTCACTTTCATATCCCCCATGCAATTCAGGGATGTCACAAAAACCTGATTGAAATTACATAAAATGTAGTGCTTGTGATTTATTTCTGGTTTAGCTCAAAGAAAATCTTTACATTTCATGACAGAGCTGAATAAACCTTAATAACAATTAATCTCCACAGAGATACTTATAATAGCTATTTGCTGCATTTAGACTTTTAGGGAAATGTGTAAGGAAATAAACTGAACAGTGCTGGTGAGAAGTTATTAATTTGGAATCCTTCACTATATAGCAGAAATGTAATATAGGAGTTGCCCTTTGGAAATTTTCTTTTTTCTTTTTTTTTTNTTTTTTTTTTTTTTTTTTTTTTTTTTTTTTTTTAACTTATAATGTGTAATAACAATTGAAAACTTCTGCAGATGGAACTGAAAATCAACACTGTATTTCAATTTTTACCTACTTTTAAGACTACCCTAGGCATTAGAATGCCCTGTGTCCTTTAAGTATGATACTTACTGAAACCATAATACTAATGGTCTGTATGGAATAGTGTGACCCTGCTGCAACCTTGAGTGCAGATTCAGGATCTGGAGAACATGGAAGACACAGCCTGATAGAATGGACTGCTGCTCAGGAAATGCTCTTACAGTTAGTCACCTGTGGCCAGAATTAGACTTGGACACTGAAAAGTTAATTCAGTTGCTCTGACTTTTTCTTCCACTTCAGTTCAGTCAGAGCTGCAGCTGGTTATTCAGTCATTCAAATGCTCACAAGCTTACTGAGACCAGCACTTACAGATGAGCCACTGCATTGCTCTATACCCTGCAAGGACACCCAAATACTTTGCTTTGGACAGAGGTACCTCTCCTTCTACAAACAGATGAGAAAAATATCTGTATCCTGATTAAATGTGGGTTTACATGACCTAATTTGAATCGTTATTGACTAGACCCTATGATGTGGTTTGCAGGCTTAAGGACATAATACTGTTTAATATCCTAGTCAGTGTAAAGATGTGTAAAGTTGGGCTAAAATAAATTGTAATTCTCTCCATTCTCTATGTAAAAATAAAATTCAGTGCTCTGGATAAGTTGTAGCTTTCCTTCACCTCATCTTTTTCTTTCTTTTTCTTTTTCTTTTTCTTTTTCTTTTTCTTTTTCTTTTTCTTTTTCTTTTTCTTTTTCTTTTTCT
>VWZI01011650.1:1634006-1706057 GCA_013396835.1 Psilopogon haemacephalus
CTTTTTCTTTTTCTTTTTCTCTTTCTCTTTCTCTTTCTCTTTCTCTTTTTTCTTTTTCTTTTTCTTTACGTTTTTCTTTTTCTTTTTTCTTCTTTCTTTTTCTTTTTTTTTTTAACAACCATTTTGAGAAATCAAAAATCAGCAGTGAATGTAGAGTCTCTTTAATTTTTACTTTCTATAAGAAAAGGGTGGCATTTATCTCTGTGTCTGAAAATATCCCAGGTATTAAAAGGATGAACACTTACGAGTTGCCTCGGATTATCAAAAGGAAAAACAGTAGTTTTGCTTCTCAAAGATCTAGGTGTCGAAACCATCTGCAGGTTCATTAAAGCATACTGTGGGAATAATTTTCTAGTGGGAGATATAATGAATGTGTGAGGCGTTTTTACAATGTGCAGGAAGCTATAAATTTTTAGAGGGCTTTTATTATTATTATTTCTCTGCTGTAAGTCATATTTGGCTATACGTTATAAAGGTTTGAAGACTTGGAATGCTTTGTAATTACTCAGGGGAAAAAAAAAAGACTCATTACAACACAAATTCAGATAGCAAAAGCAAAGCAGTGTTTGTGCAGGATGTTTACTACTTCTGCTCATTGCAATGGGCCTAGGCCAAGGGCAAACAGTTATAAAACCTGTAGCTGCGTAAAACATCCTTTGCTGTTTGAGTGCACACAAACAATAACAGAACTCGTCTGCAAGTGATGACTGATGGGATTCAAGGTGAAAATGTCCTCAGTAAGGATGTATTTTATGTAGTAAAACATCCATCTTTTGTTTTGCTATAAAAGCTCTGCATATACCTTTACTTTGGAGACATGATCACTACCTTATCCTCCTTCAGAGATGCTAACATATATGTGCAGTAGAACATCAAATAAAAAATGTGTTATGAAAAATTAATGTTTCAATTTTAGTAGCTTCAACACTCTTACATAATTAATATTCTAGCCAATAAAAACACAGTAGAGAAGCTATTGTGTAGAATACAGAATTAAAAAAGTCTGCAAGCATAGTCAAAAGGAGCTGTAGCCATTTTTGGTCAGGACTGGTTGATACCAGTGCACCTCTGGGTTGGGTGATAATGGCTTAGTTCAACCTAGAAAGTAGGAAAGAGAAGCAAATAGACTTCATGCAAGTAATGCAAGACTATCAGAGAAAGGCTCTGAGGTTGGGTAGCCCCTTTGGTTGCCCACTGCTGCTGCCCTTGATGACATAAAACTCATCTGTCTTCTTGTATGATGAGATAGGTGGCTGCATCTGCTTGGATGTGGTCTGAATCCCTTTTGGGTTATGTGTAAACAGGAAGATTTAGTGCTCTTCGTTGCTAGAAGAGCTGAGCAATGTGCGAAATTTAAGAGCCTTTTTACTGAAAAGTGTTCTTGCAGTTCTAGTGTGGGTGAGGAAGAACAATACATAGGGATAACAGGCAGAAGTGGGGCATTTCTGAGGACATACTGGTTTGAGAATGAGAGGGACAGCATGCACACACTTCACTTAAATGTCCTTTGCCTGAGAACACACTCATGTGAATTGTGTGTACTGATTCTGTTCAGTCTCTAAGGTGTTTGCTTATATCCTTAGTCAGATGCCAGGATATGTCAGGGTTTGTTTCCAAGGTGCTATTCTCCTTTTTGGAGGCTTTAGTCTTCTGAGAAATATTACTTTAAAAATCGAAGTGAAATTTCAGAACCGGAGTGAAGCCTTCCTCTTAAGACATATTTGGAAAATAGGAGAAAAATATTTTTTTTTTTGTTAAAGGCAGCTTCTTCTATCATGTGCATGACCCTTTGTAATTCACCATCTGCAGTGAACAGAATTTCCAACTCTCATTTCCTTAAAACACACTTAAAATAATTGTAACAATATTTTCAAACAAATCAGTGCCTGTCACAGAAGTTCTAAGTCCAAGTGAAGAGGAGGATAGGATGCTGCCACGCTTTACATGTCAGAATAGCTGTCGTAAATACCTAATGAGCTGATCTGTTCCTCAGTAGTAAAGCCTGAGAACAGCAGGAAGCTCCTTTTTCCTGAAAAATTACAACATTAGGCCTTGGAGTGTAGAAAAGTGAAAATGAGCCCATCTTAAACACTTTCTTATTGTGTGCTGGTATAAATAAGCTGCAGAGAACCTTATTCTACCTTCATATATGAGGATTTAAAACTTACTTTTTCTACTTCACAACCGAAAAAAGAGAAAGCCAATCCCCTAAAAAACACTAACTAAAAACCAAACAACAAAAAACAGAGAGAGGAACCTTTGTGTTTCAATGTGTACTTTCCTGCCAGTAAAGGATCACAGAATGGCTTGGGTTGGAAGGGATCTCCACAAGTCACCTAGTCCAGCCTCCTCTCCAGTAAGCAGTTGCATCCTCAACTAGACCAGGTTGCCCAGAGCCCTGAGGAGAGAGCCTGATCTCTTTGGACAAAGAGATTTGTCCAAATGTGAGTGGATTTTGTGTTATCTACTGGAGATTAAAACTGAAAGAAGCAAACAGAGCACTTTACAACAAATTCAAAAAAACATATGTGGATTGAATAATCTTTATTCAAAACTACATCTTGTCTCCTTGTGTGATTTAATAATAATAATTTTTTAAAAATCTAAATCATTTTATGTCAGTGAAGTTACAAATTTTACAGGGAATGAGAGTGAGTTTCAGGATCAGCAAGTATACGATGGGTGTTAGAATTTGAGAGGATGTCAACATCCTCCTCTGCCAATTTTCATTCCATACTTCGAGCATACTCTTGTCATCACTTTAATTTTTTTTTCCATTGCAGCATATGGGAAGCCACAACATACTAAAAATTGCAGGTATTTTTGATATTGAATGTGCCTTGGGAATATTTTAGCTATAAAGCAGGGAAAGCAAGGATAGAATGAGTGGGGGACATGAGGGGGGTGGTGGTTAATGGCCCTGCTGTGGGTTTTTCTGGCAGTAACAATGTATTTGCAGCACTGTCTACTTACAGTACAAAAAGCTATCATTATATGCAATGGAACATCAAACAACTATTTCATTAGTGGGTCTACTGTGAGAAAGTACAGTGACATCAGAATACTAGTATTTTGTTACTATAGATACCTGATTTTTCTGAGGCACTCATGTTTCATAAACTTACATGTATCTGTATGTTTCATATAGATGTGCATATAAATACATATGTAGTGTGTGTTTTATATAGATGTGCATATAAATGCATAGCTAGTCTGTGTTTTATATAGATGTGCATATAAATCATAGAAACATAGAATCAGTCAGGGTTAGAAGGAACCACAAGGTCTAGTTCCAACCCTCCTGACATGGGCACAGACACCCTACTCTAGATTAGGTGGGACAGAGCCTCATCCAGCCTGGCCTTAAACACCTTCAGGGAAGTGGCCCAAACCACCTTCCTGGGCAACCCGTTCCAGGGCCTCACCACCTTCATGGTGAAGAACTTCCTCCTCACATCCAATCTGAATCTGCCCACCTCCAGCTTTGCTTCATTCCCCCTAGTCCTGTCACTACCTGATAGCCTCCCCAGCTTTTCTGCAGACCCCCTTCAGATGCTGGAAGGCCACAATAAGGTCACCTGGGAGCCTCCTTCTACATTCATATTTAGTATGTGTTTTATATAGGTGTGCATATAAACGCATATATAGATACATTCCTCTTTCCTTCAGGAAGATCCTCCTGCCTTTTGAAGTGTTCTGCATACCTTGATAGACACCATTATCCAAAGGACACTAGACAAGCTGTGTTTGAATGGCTTGAATTAGATGAAAGTGTTGTAAATGGAAATGCTCAAAAATACCTTTGTAACTCAACTTATCTAACAACCAACAGATTCACTAAAGTCTCCCAGACTTGTCTGGTCTGCTTTACACATTTGCACTATAATGTTTGCATATAGTGACCAAGGGGTCTGAGGGAGATCAGGTTTGGGTGTGATCACTTCAGCTGAGGCACAGAAAATTGTTTTAAATGTGCTGGAAAATGAAAGCTATGAATAATTAGCATCCTTTTTTCTTAGCTGTCTTCACATAATATGTATTCAAAGCATTTCACAAACGGTAATTGGCTCTCACAATTTGTACGAGCTAGAGAAATGTGGGAATAGTACTTTCCTGACCATGTGGTATTAAAAAAAAAAAAAAAAGTGACAGGAACTACATAATTTGCTTGAAAGGAGGTGGGCAGGATCAGGCAGTAAATCAGTGGTGAGATGAGATTTTTAGCCCTATTTGTGTGCTTTAATCACTGGACCTTTTGCCTCTGGGAATATAAACCTACTGTTGGGTTCAGACACGCATCACAAAAATATTAGTTTGGATTTTTCATATGGATTGCTTAGTTTGCCAGTTTATGTGTATTTTTAAGATGCTATGTTTAGAGATAAAAGCACATTGCTAAGTACCAGCGTGATACGTATTGATATAAAAATCCTGTTGGACTAGACTTTACTCATTAACTTTGGAACAGCTCTATCAGTGTTAAGAGAGGAGAATTTGTCCTCCAGCTAATAAGGAAACGATATAGTCCAAATTGTCTACAATTCAATATGTATGTGCTGGATCTTGAGTTTCTTGCCTTCGAAGTTTATTTGCTTTGTACTTTTGCTGGTTTTTTGTGGTTTTTTTTTCTGCGTTTTCAAACAAATTGTTGTTAAAATGATGTGGCAACTTCTAACGTGAAATCTAGGCACTGCACAGCTGATGTCTGCGGCATGCAGAGATTTAAGTTCTCTGCATTTCTCTGACCTTGAAGTCAAGTTGCTCTTGCACTGTCAGTTGGAGTATAGTCTGTGAGACGCTGAGCATCTCTGGCAACCTCTCTGCACTTCACTAGAGCTGGCGTTTTGCAGGATTAGCCCCCTCAGTGCATTCTTCTTGTGAGAAATTCTGTCAATAACTGAATGCAGGATCTTGGTCAGAAAACTTTCTCTGCTTCCCCACTTAAGGAAGGAAGCAAAAAGAGAAGCTCTGTAGACATACCAAAGCAGCTCATTTTCTTTTGAACACAGCTTGATTGTGATGAATAGTTGTGCAGTAGTTCTGTGATGTAAGCAAAAGCCTTGTAGAGCTACAACTGTTATAAAGTTCCTCAGGGAGAGGAGTTGGGGGTGATATTCCTGTATACCAGTGCAGGACACAGTTGCACATGTTTTTCATTCAGTGAATACATGGCAGAATAGGGAGAAAAATGTGGCATGTCATTAAATTCAGACCTTTATACTTGTTAGCTAAAAAACTGTGGCATCGATGCAACCATGTCACCTTGCTCTGGTTTAAAACAATTTCTTTTCAGAAGAAATACAAGGACTCAAAAATTACAAGTAACAGCTATTCTTCATAGTCTGTATTTTACCCCAAAGTTAGACAAGAAAAGGGGGGAGTGAAATAGTCCATCATACTTAGGTGTGAAAATAAATGTTAACTAATTTCTTTCTGATTAATTATGCCTTTACATTCTGTATCTCTGCTGAAATTTGTAGACCTGAAAAATGAGATAGTATCATTTTTAGATTAAAATTTGGATGCTAGCTAAGATTAAAGGCAAAGGGTTTTCATACTGAGATTTTTTTATTGCCCCTTCCTAAATGCTACCATTTCACACAAAATTGGTTTCTCTTTGGATTAATACATTTGAAAATTAAGCTGATTTATAATCAATTTTCTCCTCATTTAAACAGCGACCTGCAAGTGTTTCTCCTGGGATCAAACAGGATCAGAGAAATTATGTGTTGTTCGAGTTGTTCACTGAAGCAGAATCCCTCACAAACATGTGCATATGGTGCTAGGTGCTTTAGGGATCAGACTAATACATTTACCTTGCTGTACATTTTTATTCTCGTTTTGAACTTGCGTGTTCTCCTTACTAGGAATAAAAAACAAAAAACAAANATTTGATGGCTTCAGAAATAATCTCTTTCTCCTTATTCTCTTATTCAAGTCACAGCTTTGAAAGTGTGCAATGTGCTGATAGTGAAGGCATCTGTTTGGATCCCGTGGTCAGCTGCTTAAGGACAGTTGGCAATTCCCCACCTCTAAATCAGAGGAAACTGGGCAGCAAAATTATCCTCCCTAAAGCTTTAAAATAATGGGAGCATTTTCTCTTTATACAGCCAATGTTTAAATTTGAACTATATTTAGAAACCACAGCCATATGTCATCTGTGAATGAGACAAAAATTAAATTGAAACCCCTAAATTGTTCTCTGAGCAGCAGAATTAATGGGACGTGATTTCCTATAGTTCAGTCCCCTAAAGTCATTTCTGTCCCTCTGGTATTCCAGGTCTGTTGATTACCATTGGCTAAAACCGTGAGCAAGCATAATTCCTGTCATCTGCTCTGCAGAAGCCTCCTGTGCTGATGCACTTACCTATAGTAACATCTTACTCTGCGGCAACCTGTTTGCATGTTCGTTACCCACAAACCAGATCTTGGGTTTGCTGTGAAATTACAAGATTTTAAAACCTGTCAATATCATTTCTCAAATGATCTAACCGGCTTCAGTGCTATCACTGTTTCTGCCGCTAGAAAATTCCCCAGCCATATCTCGTTCACTGTGTTCCTCCAAACCACCTTTAAGCAGGGTCTGCCTCCATGCACCTCACTTTGCATAATTGCTGTGCGTATCCTGAATACATCGGATGGCTTGCTGAGCATAATCACAGCAGGAAGCTCACTTGCTGCTCGGCTACCTGAAGTGATAATGCATGCCCCAAAAAAATTATTTTAATGAAAATGTTTAGGATATCAAATTCAGCATCAGGGATGCTTAGGAAAGCACTTAGCCATGGAGTAAGGGCAGCATAACGCACTAAGCTGTTGTAGAAAAGGTCAGGGTTTAGAATTTCTCCCCAAAGTTTCATGAAGAACAAATTAAAAATAGATTTCAAAAATATTCCATGAGAAGGCAGCTATATTTTTTGCTTATTCCAAAGTTGTAGGAAGAGTGTTTTCATTATTGAGCATGTTGTCTAATTAATAACAGAAAACAGTATCAAATATCCAAAATGAGCCCAATGATTCAATGGGAAGTATGAATTACTAAAAATGACTGTGAAAATTTCCCTCCATTTAAAATATTTTCATTGTAGTCATGGGAAAGGATATTTCAGGTTTTCAAATTCCCTGAAAACACAGGGTGAGACCTCTCAGGCAATTCTCTAGATTTATTTCGCTATTTGAAATCTAAACCAGCTAGTCAGGGTTACAAAAGTCAGGTCTGTGGACCACATGGAAACATTCAGTTCTAGGGTGTGTGGTAGGGCTTCTGTATTAGCATAAATATATTAATAATACTACATAAAATCTGTCTGGAGTGCTGTGTCCAGTTCTGGGTCCCCCAGCTCAAGAGGGACATAGAACTACTTGAGAGAGCCCAGCACAGAGCCATAAAGATGATTAAGAGTATGGAACATCTCTTATGAGGAGACACTGAGGGAGCTGTGGCTCTGCTGCTTGGAGAAAGGGAGACGAAGAGGTGACCTCTTCAATGGTTAGAAATATGTAAAGTGAGTGCCAGGAGGCTGGAGCCAGGCTCTGCTCAGTGATGCCTGATGACTGGAGAAGGGGCAAGGGGTGGAAGCTGAGGCATAGGAAGTTTCATTTAAACATGAGGAGGATTCTTTTTTTTTTTTTTTTCCCATTGTGAGGGTGACAGAACACTGGAACAGGCTGCCCAGGGAGGCTGTGCAGTCTCCCTCTCTTGAGATATCCAGAACCTGACTGGATGTGTTCCTGTGTGATCTAGTATAAGAGATCCTGCTCTGGCAGGGGGGTTGGACTGGATGAGCTTTGGAGGTCCCTTCCCGCCTCTGACATTCTGTCTCTGAAACAAATGGAATTTTTTAATTCCACTGTTGATTATGAATGATTGTGTGGAGCCATTGATGAGATAAGATGTCTGCACATTTCAAATTGATATGTACGGCAATAGTGAGACCTGGTTCCAGGCTCTTTGGTGTCCTTAGGATGTTTCTGTCAGCTCTGGACCAAACTGCCATAGGAAGGTTTAATCTCAGTCAAAGGATCTGATACTGTGGATAGCTTACAGCAGCCAAATGTTTCTCCAGTGCCTTCTGCTGTTTCTGATATGCTTTGCTAATTATTTCAAGGTGCAAAAAGATAAGAGGAAATAGGGAATGACACATTTTTTTTGTAGTTGGATTGAACTTATGGTTGAAGCTAACAAAAGATCTGAGATGCAGAGGAGTTCTATGAGAGAAAATTTATAAAATGAAAAAGGATGAAAAGTGGCTGGGTAGGGTTAGGTTTAAGTCTGAAAGCTAAAGATTTAAACCTGAATGAGAAGACTCATTAGGCTTTGAATAGGTGATCTCCTGCTTTCTGTAAAGAGAACAGTGATGTTCCCTGGTGCTGCTGGAGAAGAATGGGGGTAGAAAGAAAAGCATAGACAATGAAGGAAGAAGGAGAAAGCAGGCATTGCTAGAGTAGTGTTTCCAAATTTCAGAAACTACTGTTACTCAGGTCAAGAGCCAGGGAAGAAGAGAAAAGCCAAGACATTTGAAGTCTTTATTTCAGGCCTCAAGCTGTGATTTCACTATTTCTCATATTTTTCAAGAACATTTTTGCAGCGTGAAGCATTTTAAATGGCTGATTTTTAGTGTCTAGTGCCTCTTGTTCAATTCTTACCAATGTGCAGTTTTGCAAAGTCAGGCAAAACACAGGTGCACTGAAAGAAGCATGTACTGAAGAGACAGACAGGTAAGGGATTTCTGAAGGAAATACCAACACCAAGGCAAGTAGCAGTGGGAGGCAGAGCTCCTCACAAGGATGACATCTGTGTTCTGGCTCTTGATGCATCCTCAAAGAGGCACAGTTAAACCTCTGGTCAGAGTAGGTGCTTCACATCTTGGGGTTCCCGAGTCACAGCCTTGTTCTTGAAGCTCATCAAACCCTATTTGTCACAAAAGGCAAAACTCTTCTGAGACATCTCTAGGAGCAGTGCCCTTAGGGCAGGTAGGCAGCAGTGCTCTTGGGTCCATATCCCTGTTTGCATAGAAGGAAGTGGCTGTGTATCCTCTTTGTATTTTCTTAAGCAGAAAGTTACATTTTAAAGAGCCTCTTCCAGAAGATAACATCAGTGCTTTCTTGATGCTATGGCTTGTAGTGCATTCTTGAGGAGGCTGGAGAAGGTAAAGCCAGTAAAAATTGAGCTAGTTCATACCAGATGTGAATTCAGTCCCAAGAAATGAGGTTTAAAATGCTATTACTTTTGCAAGTTCCAGTGGAGCTTGGAACATGCTCATTTTTATTCCTTATCTCAAACACCACAAAATGGGGAAAATTAAGGAGATCCATCCCAACCTGAAATACTTCTATTTTTCATTCACTATCGTGGGCTGTATTTGCCTGGTGACAGATGTTAGTTCGGTTCTCTTTTCCCCTGTACAGATGTGATTTACTAGATCATAAATCAGTCACCACTTTTGGAATTGCAACTAACAGATGTCCTCTTTAGAGATTTTAATATAAACACTGTTAACCCACAGATTCTTTTTGAGGAAATGCCAGTTGCACTAAGAATGCCAATTGGCATGAATGTAACTTGAACATTTGACATATTAATACATTTTTTTTTTCCCTGAGTGAAATAGATTTATTTTTTATAGAGAAGGCATGGCTGCTTTACTTCTCCATTAGACCCTCAGCTTGCAATATCTGTTTGCTTGCAATGATGTCATTAAGTAGAAAACAGATGCACTCATGAGCATCAGAAATCAATCATTGCTGTTGGCACTTTAATAAACAGCTGCCTTCTTAAATGGTTTGGAATAAACACTGATCATCACCAGCTCTTTCTGAAGGAAGATCAGTAGGTTATAAAACTGCTGATTAGAGGAGGGGAAAACCTTGAAATTATGAACTTAGTGGTTGAAAACCTCTGATTGAGTTATTTTAGACTGTCAAAAGATTTACAGCAGAAAATAATTGCAAGATACTGCCTGCACTGTGGAGTATCTGTCATATGGCCACTGGAATGGTGCCTGATATATTTACAAGAACTTTCTTCTTCAGAAATAGATTTCATGTAGTGAAGTAAATTGTATTAATAAGTCATTTATCAAACTTGAGCAAAGCAGAATATTATTGCTTCATTATTGTGTTTCCAAAGGAATTTGTTTAAAAATATCAAAATCATTCAATTGCTCCCAGGTGCAACTAAGGAAAACATGTCTTATCCTCCTCCTATTCAGGAGATGCTTCTAGACTGAGGACCTTTATATGACCTGTGTAGGGGCCAAAGGATTTAGCTTTGAGATAGCAGCTGCAATGCACAAAAAGTCCCTGGAAAAAGGTGACCAAATATCAAGCAGTGGCACAGTGGAAGAGCACATCACAATTCTCACATAGTACTCAGATTAGCCTCCGCTCTACCTTGCTAAGTAGCTTATCAACAGAAGAGATGTAAGAATAATTCTATAGCAAATGCTTCATGTGGCTTAGTGACAAAAAAGGAGAGATATGTTACAATATATGCTGCTGTTGCTCGTAATCTGCTTATTCTGGCTTCTGCTGCTGTTGGATGTGCTGGGTATAACCTGCCTTCTCCATAGCTTCTGTGTTTTTTATGTACGTTGTGTTGTGCCACCAGGTCATAATCCAAACCTTTCAGAGTGTCAGTGGACCATGCTAGTGTAACTCTTGGTATTGTTGCAGAAAGTTCCTTGTATCTCTTTGTCATAGTACTGTAAAAATGTCTGCAAAACAGATTAGAGCTGAGAAAAGGAGTTTATCTGCCACTGAGGTTGTAAGCTGTCTGAGGCATAGACATAGGTTTGTCATGGGCCTTTTGTGCAAGGCTTTGCACTTGGGGATTGTGATCTATGGCTGCAGCTTTTGGGAACCAATACAGATGGTGATAGTGATAAAATGGCATCTATGAAAGTCTTACTGGATCCTTTGGAAATGTTACTTATCTCACCCAGAGCACCCATATATAGCAGATCCATGCTGCACTTCTCTTATGAAAAAATATCTACTCCAGTGTAGTTATAAAAACTGCTTGAAACCATATTCTTCAGCTGTATTATTTTATATTTAGGTCCCGTTCCCAAATGGCTTACAGAGGTCTACTGAATGATTATTCAGTGGAATCAACATCAGAACCTATCCTTTTCCCCTGGGGTCCTCATCTTTCTCTGCTTCCTGTCCCTGAGAATTTCACTGCATCTGTTTTCTTCTTTTCCCTGTGCCACTCAGGCTCTGCCAGAGGGACATTTTCTCTCAAATCTAATGTTTCGTACTGCTGTAGTCCCTGGCAGCCAGGACAAAGAAAGAGTGAAAGTCCTTTGCATCTTGCTGTGCTGAGCAAAGCCGGTGCAAAATGAATTATCAGAGATTTTTAGGTGCCCAACTCTTAGCAAGTCTGTACAGAAATTTTAGGGGATGGCACTTGGCAGAAAGTAAGCATATTTGGAAAGTATATTCCTGCTCTTGTAGGGAGCAATAATATCTTGTATTAGTTCAACCAGTGTACCAATATTCAGAATTCTTTTTTTTTTTAAAAGGCAGCTATTAAGTCCTATGAATCTAAACTGAAGAAGGGATATCCCAGAAACACATCCTCTCTCACTCCCCCTTTCTCATGTAGATTCTAACACAGGAGCATCACTTTCTGTAATAAGGCTTGTTTGGCTGGAGTACCAGCTGTGATGTTCTTCTCTTGGGAATTTTTTCACACCTTCATTTCTGCACAGGAAGAGCCCTGGGACTTAGAACTCCTTGACTGAGTGCAAATCTCATAGCCATGTGTACACACACTGTGAAGATTTTGTCTGTAGTTAATTTTGTGAGCAACAACAGGCAAAAATTATCACACCACAGAAAGCATTTCCCACTGCAGACTGTTCCCACAAGAAGAGCAGTACCTCACAGCCTTACTCTGGGAATTTCTGGTGAAGCTCACTAATGCCCATGACAGCAGCTGTCACATGGTGGGTGCCAAACAAATGCTTCATTACTGAATATTTAACTATTCTAAATCCCAGTCCACCTTTCTTACAAAAGTGTCACTCAAATGCTCTGTCTTTCAGGCTCTGCCTCTGTAATGTTTAACGGCTGGCTGTGATATCTGTTCTGGTGGGTATTGTCACCATGGCTGACTGGTGTATGCCTCATTTACTCTCCAAGAACTTTTCAATATATCTTAGAAATCCACTTAAGATCATGGTGCATAGTTTCTAGGTTTCATTAGCTGCAATACAAAAGAAGCTTATGTGCCTTTTTTTGTTGCTGCTTGATACTCACTAAAAGAAGCTCTCCAGGAAATGAGCAGTGTAGAGAGCTTACATTGAATTCTGTTATTAACACGGCTGTGTAGTGTCATGGAAGATATAATTCAGTGCTGCCTCAGATGAAAAATTATTTCAAAGCGAAGTTCCTTTTGCTGACTTCTTCGGGCCTGCTCATGGAAATCAGAACTCTGAATTTCAGCTGGCTCAGAAGAACAGAAAATAAATGAACTGGTTTTTACCTTGGCCTTGTACCCAGGTTATCAGAATAATAAGCTTGCTTTACTAATTTAGATTATGGGTATCATTTCTGCAGATTTTCATTTGTTCATTGTTAAACTGAATGACATACTCTGGAGAATTGTATTTCTATGGCATATTTTTAATAACTCCAGATTTATATCTTCTTTTGTGGCATGATTCTCTGAACCGAAAAGTGTTCACAAAAGTAGTTCTGACATTCAGGACAGGTGCATACATTACCTGTAGGCTGAAGCATTCACAGGAGGATGAATGCATTTTATACTTGGTGTGGTTTTTGTGTTACAGACCTGAATTTAAGCATAAATGCTTGGGGAAAAAAAAAAATTTAAAAAAATTGCATGCCCCCTACAACTGTTCTCATCCCTAGCCTTAGAATTAGGACTACTTTTTTATTAGAATTTCTATAAATATCCCAATAATCATATAAGCATAACTTGCTGTCACTGTGGTCCGAACAAGGCAGTATGTTACCCTAGATTTCATGCACAATGCAGATAAGACTGTGATGTTGAGGATTGAGGAACAAATCTCCTTTTTATGTAGTGAATTTCAGAATAGAATTCAATTTCACTGAGACTTCTATGCATGAGTAGCCTGGTGGGCTCTGAAGTGAGCAGCGAAATCCTGGTAGTTCATTGGCACTCACAGTTGCAGCTGCCGTTGTGCCCTTTGCCATGGCTCACACACAGCCTTGGATATTAAGGTGCTTCAAGAGAAAAAGTAGAGTAAGAGCACTTGGCAACAGAAAAGCACATAGTATAATAGCCTCTCCTTCACCCACTACCCCCTATTCCATAACCTCCCTCCATGCCTTTGAAACTTTTTTTACTAAAGATTGGCCTGAAACCTAACTTCTTTTAACCTTGGAAAGTCCATTCAAATTTCACGACTTTTAGCCTGTGTAATAAGTCAGGCTGGGTCCTTGTGGTTGAAGAAGCTTTGGAGCTGAACTCTCACTTTTTTTGCTCAGATCTCCTTCCCTCTCTCTGTCTCTCTCTTTTTTTTTTTTTTTTTTTTTTTTTAANTAAATGAAGCAGATTATTACCCCACATTTATCTCTAGTACATGTAGGTGTTTTGAAGTTTTCATTAGCATGTCTGAAGCAGGAAAGTTTTGTCTCTATCCTGATCAGACCCAGAAGTAGGCATTCCCTTTTATTAAGTCCCCCTTCTAATAATAAGCCTGCAGTCAGTACTTGATGGGTATATAACATATCTTGGGATTTACAAAGGATTCAATTACACCACTACAGCCTAAAGTTGTTTCTCTCTGTTTTTTTCTAACATGTTAAATTGCCTGCATCACTCTTGGTTTTTAAGCCATCAACTTGAGAGAGAGGAGTGGTTGAAGAAGCTTCTATAGATTAAAGATCAGTTCCGTTGTTACACATAGTGCAACACTTTAATAAGAGTGTGCAGCTTGCTGGAAGGTGCTGCATAGCTAATTCATAGCAAGAAGCTGATGGGTGTCACACAGCACTGCAGCACAGGTCCCTGTTTCATTGACTCACCAGCTGTGCAGGAGATTTTAGTTCTTTTTAGTGAAAAGTTGTCTTACCCGCATCATGATGTTAGGATACATACATCAGCAGATAAATGTCATGCATGGCTAATTAATTTCTCTAAAGGGCATGTATTGCACAGTATGCAAATGACAGGGAGACTATGTTGCCTTTTCCACACCAGTTTATTTTAAATGAAGCAGCTTGAAGTTTTTTCACGTCAGATTTGCTTAACTTTGAATATATAGACAAGAAGTGTATGTCCTTATTAGTCCTGATTTTTAACTCCAGCCTTTTACTTGTCACACTGGGCAGGGACATATCACTGGGTGCATGTGCGTAGAGGAGGGTGAGTACAATGTAATGTGTGTCCGAGCACTCCATCATTTACAAGGCCAGCAACTTTCTGCTTTGTTTGCAAACTGAGTGCCACTGTGATCCAGATTAATAAGGAAACATATTGCATGTGACTGAAAATAGAGAGAATCTCAGAAATCGGGCCAAGGGTTTCACATTATGAATATTGCAATTTCATAGCCAAACCCAGGTCAAAACCAGTTAATTGGAACATAAATCTAAGCACCTGTCTGCAGCATTTGACACCTATTCTCGCAAAAGCGTAACATTTTAGATGAATTAACAAAAATTCTAGGTCATCTGTCTTGGTAGTTTTTCTTCTGGGTTACACTGACCCAGAATCAAAGCAGACAAACTCTTGAATTCTTGATTGTGGCTGAAGACTGTTTTGACAATCTGGAATTTATGAAAAAAAGAAAACCAATTATAATTAAGCCACAAACCCACCCCCCTAAACCAGTAAGGAATCATCAAAGTTGTGTCTTTCCTCATTCTTCCTACAGGAGAAAGTGGCATACTTGATCTCAAAAGAGCTCTTTAAACATAGCAGGGTAGCTTTATTCACTCGTTGTTCTTTTCCACAAACCTGTCCTTCCAAAGCAATCAATGCTGTGTGGAGGTTTTTTTCACCTGTTTATTCTCCTTTTTTCCCTACCCTTCTGTCTAACTTTGACTTTTCTAGCAGTCCAGTGCATGTGATCCTGTCCCAACATTCTCCAACGTGCAAACTGTGGACAGCAAGACACCTCCTATCAAAGCAAACAAGTTCCATCACTTCATACTGTGTTATTATTTTTTCTGGTGACAGAGTTCCCGGTGGTTTGGGAGAACAGGAGCACACGTCCTGCATTCTTTAACTCATCTTCAAAGTCACATCTGTTGTTCCAAGAGCCTTTTAAGAGGTTTCCTCAATTAAAAAAAAAAAAAAAAATTAAAACCCAACTTTATACCTAATGATCATGAGAGACTGAACACAGCAAATGTGTACAAATCCTCTGGTTTATAGAAGTACAATCTGGAGAAAGAGAGAAGGCTGGGTTTGTGTCCTTTGTACTTAGAGTCAAATCCTGGGCCAGGAAAGGGATTTTGGTGGGGAAACAGGCTATCTCCCAGCTTCTCAGATGATCTGAAGCAGACATTCCTCTCTCAAACATACAGTTCTGGACTGAATTGTATCTTATTTCAGCTTCCTTGTCACCTTTTGGCATTGATGTAAAGTGGGAGACAAAATTTACCACTGCCTGAGCTTGTTAATGTTACTGCTATTGCTCACAAAGGATAACAATGAAAACTGTGATAAGGCTCTCGTGTGATATAAACCAGCATTAGTTTAGAGATGTCACTGGAGGCATGGCAGTTTGCATCTCCAGAAGGGCTACACCATTAGTCCATTTTATGATTGCAAGTTAATGAGCTTCACAGCCATAAACATAACTGCATCAGTAGCGTGAGTACCAATGACAACCATCCATATCTAAGTGACACAGACCTCAGTCTTGTCAGGGCATTAGCAGAAAGAAATCTCCTTGGTATAACTGAAGTTTTCACTGCCAGCTCCAGACCATGTGGCAAATCTAGTTATTTCTGGGGTTTGGGGGCTGCTCTTTGCTCCTGTATGTAGAACAGCTAAGCTTGTACTGGCAATTTGAATAGTGAAGTCTTTTGGCTGGTAACTAATCTGAACACTGCTACATCATTACAGAATTCATTTTCATGAATGACTGAAATTTTTGTCTGAAAGCAGTGGTTTGAAATGTATTTTAACTGGGATGATCAGCCTCATTCACTGCAAGCCTGTGTTAGACATTCATACAAACTAGGCTCATTGTAAGAGATCCTGGACTGTGCTTGCAACTTGCTGTGGATTTTTGCAGTTCTGAGGAGAGTAACTCAGGGTAACTTACTTTTCTGCTTCTCTCCCCAGCGAATAATCCAATTTTCCTAGGGTCCCCAGCAAGTTAGGCACACAGATTTCCCTGAAACCCACCCCCAAGGGCTTCAAGCTCCTTCAAGAATCCCAGACTAAATTCCAAGTTCTTTCCAGATGGAATACACCAAAGGTGTGGAATCAGTGCTGACACTTCTTACACCTGCAGCTCATTTTCTCAGAGGAACTGCCCACCACAAATAGCACAGAGAATGTAATTACATGTAACTTTTTCTATTATTTTTCTATTAAGGGATTCCTTAATGCAACAACAAAAAAAAATCCCACTTTTTAATAACGAATGAACAGAGAGATGCCTAAGCATCAAGAGGGTTTTAATTAGAAATGCTACCTGTAAGTACATCTAAACAGTTGGTAGCAGCCATGGAACACTCCTAATTATAATGATCATTTTGTTTTTCTCTCAGGTAGCTTAGCTCATTAATTACTTTTTAAAAAATCAAGTCTAGCATTCAATGCTAGAGTGCAATATAAAATTCAGATTAGGCTGATATCACTACCAAAATATTATGAGCTGATTTGTATTAATGGTATTCCACACACACATATCTGCAAGTTATTGGCTATAAATAAATAGGATGTCATTGTCCAAGCCTTTCAATTTCCCAAACTGATCTGTTCATACCAAGTTTGTGTTTGTCTTTTCCAGATACTCTTCTCAGCTACCCTGTCTGGATTTCCACCTGTAGAAAAACCTTTTACTCTGAGTGCAGGCACTGTAAATACATAGAGTTTGGGCAGAAACACAGAATGCTTTTGGTTGGAAAAGACCTTTAAGATCATCAAGTCCAACTGTTATCTGACGGCTAACTGAGCAATTGGGCTTCTTTCTGAGTGTGCATCTGTGATTCTTCAGGCACCCATGCATCTGGTCCTGCTGATTTATAAATGTAAGGAGTGTAAGACGGTTGGCTACAGGCTCCTTCAGGATACAGGAATAGAGAAGAGCCTTGACAGACAAATCAGTTGACAGAAAGCAGTTTGGCCTTTGAGAGAACACATGGAACCAAATGCAGACATCATAATGACAAGAGCAAATCAAGACTGTGAAAGATAATTTTCTGTAGACAGATGCTTTCTCTTTTCCCTTTATGGTTTACTGGGCAAACCCTTCCTATCCATCTCACATAGAAAAGCTAGAACAACTGAGAACTGTGATGGTCTTAAGGAATGACGAGTTCATTATCAACTGAACACAGGCTTTGGCCAAGCTGAAGAAGCAACTTGTTTCCTTCTTGCCAATAGAGTCCATTGTAAATGAGAATGATTGGTTTTAGTGAACAGGAGGAGCAACATGTTCTATAACCTTGGATTAGTCATTGCATTTTGTTGTGTATCAGTAGTTTGCCTTCTCTGCCAAAAAGGGAGCCTGGGATCTGACATGGCCATGTTCATTTCTCTGATGGCATTGAGAAATTTTCTGCTTTGATATAACTGAGATGATAGATATAGTCAATGCAAACAGCTTGATGTTCATTTTTTTCTCCTATATTTGATCTGTAGAGAGCAAAATACCTTCATGTATGTGGGCTTTCAATGCCACATTCATGAGAAATGATGCACTAGAGTATCAATAACGCTAAAGTGCTGCTCATGGCAGGGAGCACTGTACAGCAGTATCAGCCTTTGCTTTTCTGATAGGATGTTTGTCAAAGTCAGTCAATAGTAGAAGAAACTCCAGGTCAATAATAAGACTGGCACTAAATTCAATCCAGTTTTAGTGGTATGGATGAATGGCATGTTTTCTAATTGGTCCATGATGCCCTATCGTAAGCATTTATATCTCTGGGTTTTTACCTGTTTCTAATTCTAGATGCTTTCTGTGGCAGGATACATTTTGTCAGTGCAGTACGCTCAGGACATGACAAGCAGAACTGTATTCTTTTCCTTCCTTGAAATGATATGCTTACATGGAAAGGCTCTCGTGGGGATGAACTTCAATTCTAAAATTATGTTGGCTAAAGGAGGTCTGAGTTCAGGCTGCTAAAAATACAGCTCCTATATATTTGCTTTACTTTGCTCTTTTATGTCCCATTGACATAAATGAGGTCACATTAGAAAACTGCTTTGAATAAGATCCTGACAAAAACCACTGCTTTGAGACAGACCCAAGCTGTTCACAAAGATATGCTGAAAAATGGGGCTACACAAAGCTTCCCACCACCTTCCTCACTCTCATCTCTCTCTGAGTCCATGTGCTCATGGTGGAGCCTTACAATCCCTTTGCATCTGGTTGCTTTGGAGGGTTTTGATACCTGTTGGGGATATGAGGTGAGGCTTTCTTTTCTTGGTGGTGTCACAGAGAACTATTGTTGAGGATTTGATGTGAAGAAGTGCAGAGATGTTAAGGAGCCTTCTAAGGGTAACGATGCACTGTCTCTTCTTTATGCTGTGCTATATTCAGTCCAGTCTTCATGTAAATGTGTTATCTGGATGTCTGTTCAATGAGTCCATTATCTATACAGAAAGCATCTTTGCTTTCAAGTTAAATATTTTCAGAAGGCAGTGCTCCTTCTGGCGCTTTACTCAAGTTCACTTAGTTCCATGAAGAAAACTGAGCATGAAAAGTCACTCTAGTTCAGCCTACTGCTTTGGAATCATTTTGTGCTAGTTTTTCTTAAAGGAGAAAGGCACTCACCACCCTTGCCCCAGCTTTAGATACTCTGTCTTTCCTCCAACTTTGTCGATGTTTACCTACTCATTTGTTCAAGAGAAGCTTATTTTCACACTGTAAACAAAGATCTGGTGTTTAACAGTGTTAATTTGACAGCGTACCGTGTTGGCAACATCCCTCTAATGTGTGGAGGTACTTTGTAAAATGTGTATTGAGCAGCAAAGCTGCATCAACTTAATAGGAATGATGCAGCAGTAACAAGATCCATTGAGTCATCAGGTGGATGCAGGTCAGAATCTCTTGACTCTGACTCTTGTTTGCAGACCTCAGTAAATCATACACAGGTGATGTGCGAGCAGATTTGAGCACTGTGTCTAAAAGGAGCACTTGGCTCTGGAATTTCTGTTCTGATTTATAAGCCATGGGGCAAATGGAAAAATCTGTTCTCGTAAGTACAAAAATCAAATTACCAATTTGGTCAGTTTTGCCTGAAAAAGTGCTCAAATAGAAAGCGTCAGAGATGCCTGAATTTTGTATGTTTAGCTTGTTGTTCTGCAATTTAGGTCTTAAAATAAGTTGCTGTGGTATTAGAAATCTTTCTCTGAACCCATAGTTTGCTTATTACTGGCAAATTCAGCTGGCATCTATGTTCCTTGGAAATCCAGAAGAATTTATGTGGGAGATGGAGTGCTTGCTCTTGAATAAACCAGAATAAGAATTATGACTAAGGCTGAAATTTAAGGTGAAATGAGGACTTGGAGTTGGAGCAAGAATGTTCTGAGTTATTTACTGTTTTCAAGTGCTCGAAATAAGTATCATATTACAGAGGGAAAATTATTATTGTAAACTTCTTCTAGTTCAGTATATATAACATGTCATAGAGGAGATAAACTGTATTTAATTTTATTTTATAGTTCTAGTTTTGTGCTGCTTTCTTCTGAGGGGGGCCGGAGGGTTTCTCAAGTCCTTTAGTCTTTAAAAATGTCAGAATCTCTTCTAGTGCTGTATAGTATGTGTATATTTTTCTCTCTGTGATCCAGAAATAATATGACATGCTGAAAGGTGAGGCACTTCAGATTAACTGGAGGTATCTTAAGAAGTATGAATAAGTACTGAAGTATGTTGTGTCTTACATTATTTTATACTGGATTTTTTTTTTTTTTTGCAACAATGATGTTGATAACTTCTGTCGCTCATTTGCAAATTATGCACCAAGTAAATAGCTGGATTGCACCTGTAGAATAGAAACGTTTCTCACTTTCTCCTCTTCTACTCAGGACCATGCATCACATAATGGTGATACAAAAACCAGATGCTCAAGTTGGCATCTCATGCCAGCAAGAAGCAGCTTCTCTGCACAAGAGTGTCTGGTGTGTTTGCACATCGCTGCCTTCTATGGGAAGGCATCGGAGCATCCCAGCTGTCTCAGAACTGCAGCCAAAGCTAAGAGGTATTTTTTCAAGTCTTCAGATGTCTGTGATTTAGTAATTAGAAGAGCAGGGATCTATAGCTGGTTTTGCTGCCAACATAAAGTTCAACAGTTCAAAGTTCATTGACAGATGAGGTGTCTTTTTGTGTTAATAAGAGTTTTGTGATAAATGCTAGTGCAGTGAGAGCTTTACCTCAAAATGTCTTTGTTGACAACTCAAAAGTCAGGAAGGCTTTGGGGTTTTATTATAAATATTAATTTGGTTATATGCCGGTGGGACTTAGCACAGACCCAGCATATGTCACTCTTCATGGGTTTGACGTTCAGGAAGAATGTATGCTGTCAGAAGACATTTATACAGCACATGCTGTGTCCTGGTAATGGCCAACTCACTTTAACTTTAATTGTATATGAGTTTTGTTTGACAAAAACTGCCAGATTGAATTCACTTTCAATTGTCGTTTCTCCTGAATTGCTTCAACCCTCCTGGCCCACGCCTGAAATACACTTAAATGATTAAAACGTGTGCCAAGATACAGTTGTTAATAAAATGTTAATGAAATCAGACGCATTATATTTAAACAATGTTTCCCCATTGAAAGTCTGGTATGAAGCTATGGATTCCAAAGATCTTCCTGGGAGGTGTTGCGGTAGAGCTGAAACCTACACCCTGATAGAAACCAGCCTAAGAAAGGATGTGTAAGGTCTGTTAATGTTTGGCTGTAGCTTGCTCTGCACTGATGGCTTTGTGATGGAAACAGTTTGTAGAAGGTGAAAATCCCAAAGATCTTGGCATATTCTGAAAAAGAAAGTTGAATCATTATGTTCAGGTATTGATTATGTTTTGCAACACATGCATATGAAACAGGACATTACCAAAGATTTTTGGGGCTTTAGCCAACAATGACAAGAGGCATCTGAATTACTCCTGGTACGCATCTCTGTAGTCCTCATGCTTAGTCATTTCTACCATTCATTCTCTTTGGTTTCTGGGCTGGTAACAGGGAAATTTGCTGTATTGACATTTTCCCTTTCCTGGCTTAATAATATGCCCATACTGTGACTATAATTTGTGTCCTGTCTGAAAGGAATGTTTACTGCCTGTACTCACCTGTGAGCATCACTTGACTTTTTAGGCACGTGGAGGTAGAACCAGAACTGTCTGATGACTCCATAGATCTGGTAGGGTTGGGCAGGTAGCTCCCCATCTGCATCTTCATAAAAGTATGCCTCTATGTGAGGCTTGGGGGAGGAAAGGATTAATCAGGGTTTCCTTCAGATGAGGATCATTGCCTCTCTCTTCTCTCCAGGGGGACAGACACATGGGAAGTAATGCTAGTGATATATTTATGAATTGTCTTCCTTGGGGATTTTTGTGGGATGGTCTTAGCACTCTAGACATTGCTATTGCTGAATCACAGCCTTGTGGAATTTGCCTTAAATTGCACTGATCACTTGCTGGCATAACAGTTACTAACCTTCAGTTATTTATATGCTGGTAGCCTGTCCTCTTTTTGTCACTGCTTTTCCATACTGCACATATCCATTTCATCCAACTTGACTACCTAGGACAAGAAATGTGTCCACTTTATCATTTTTATTGCTCTCTTCAGTAGTGTCTCTAGTTTATCAACGTACCTTCTATAGAGGAGAGCCCTAAAACACATACACTACATCAACCTTGAGCTGAGTTTTTGAACTGGGAATTAATCACCTCCAAGCTCTAATCCACTCCCTTCAGGTGCTGAAGAGCTTCTGCTAGATACTAGTGCTTCCAATTTCTACTGAAATACTGTGAGCAAAAAGTTCTCAACTCATTAGCTTCTTGCATCTAGAATTAAAATACTTTATTCTTTCTGCATGGAAGGATTGTGCTCCTCACTCATTCTCAATCTTTCTGTTAGTGCTCTCCTATTGCAAAACTTCCCTCCAATTTTTATCTCTGCTTGACATTCTTTATTTTTATCTGTTTGTAGAATTTTGTTCTCATTATTTTTGTCCTGTTCCTGGTAAAAAAAAAAAACCTGCCTAAACAGAATTTGCCTTTAATTTCTGCCCATCATTTTAAACGTATTTTCTGTAACCTTACTGTCTGTTCTCTGCTGTAAGTGTGGCCATCTCCAGAGCCTACCCAATTATTCTCTGTAGATAAACCACCAATTCACTGGGATAATAGTGAATAAGATAAAGCTCTATAAATATGGTTATTGTTTTCATCAGCTGTGTTATCTAACAGAGCAGACAGAAACATGTCAAACGACTGTATGTAGGACTCAGAATTATAAGTAGAGTGTGATTCACCACCACCAGATGACAAAGGTTAGCCCAGAAAAAAAAAAAAAAATCAAAAAGCTTCACCTCCTCCTAGATATCAGGAAAAATAGTCCTTTGCTGTGTGTGACCAGAGCAAGATTTGGTGTGTTGCTTACCTGCATTATGTGCCTCGCTGTAATTTTATGGGTGTTTTGCTCTTTCGTGAGAGAGATGCACTCTGTCTTCTAAACTTACAGCAGTGCTTTGATACGGATCTCATTTTTTAAAACAGAGGCTTTAACTTCTGTCCTCCAGATCCAGACAAAACCCCTATGCATATGCTTTGTGTAAAACTCTCCTTCATGTATACAAGATACAGTGAGGCCGAATGACTGTAGCTTCAGCTCTCATGTTCAGAGAATTCAAACTTCCATTTTCCATCCTGTACTACCAAAAAAAAAAAAAAAAAAAATTCAGTTGAAGTGACCGAGAAAACAGAGAGGGTGAGGAATGGAGGCATGGAGTGAGGTAAACAAAAGAGCGAGCTCAGAGCTGTAGTACTTCAGTTACAACATTACATCAACACATGACTTCTAAGGTACCACAATAATGTCTAACATCACACCAAAAACATAAGAGTTATGAGTCTGATTGTCTTTGCTACTGACTGATCATGAAGTGACTGGCTGCCCAACAGAGCTAGAGATCACTGTATTGATCAATTTACTTCTTGGAAAGTATATGTTTTTGAGGTTTTTTTAAGTCCTATTTAATTTTATTTTGTAGAGGAAAAAAATAGTTTATGTTCTAATGCAATCATGAGGGAACACCTTTTAAGTTGGACCTTTATTAGGCTATCCCTCCTAAAGTCACAAAGATGATCAGGAAACAAAATGTTATGTCATAAATTGTCTCTGCTGCTTTGGCGATCCCTGTTATATTCATCTCTGTTTAAATACAGTTCTGAACCATAACTTCTGCTGGGAGACATGGCAATATTATCAGAGAATGATTCACAGCATTAGATGCTGCCTTCCTCTTGCAAAACATCTCTGCTGCTACACTGTTTTGTTGTGGTTTTTTCATTTATCGCATTAATGTGAGTTGTGAGCAGAGTTCCAGAGGCAATGTATTGCATACAGGAATTGTTATAGAACATTAAGTCCATCTCATAATTAAATGCTCTATCTATTTTCTTGTAAACAATAAGACCATAAAAGAGGTAATAGAAAAAAATGATGTCCCGACTGTAATGGTTTATACAAAATATGGCCAAAAAATCAGAGCATTAGAGTGTGCTGGAAGTGCCAAGTCCTTTGGCTTTGTCCTTAACCCAGTAGAGTAAAGTTAGCATCATCCATGGGCTTTTGAACACAACAGATCGTCTCTTCATGGGTTTTGAGCATTGCATGGCAAGGATTCCCCAGCTAATCACAGAAAGAATGCATTTCTCCAGATACAAAAGCACTTTAAAAAGGGAGTTTTGTAATCAATTTAAAAGCTAGACCTGAATTAGTATTAGATTTTCCTTATGTTTAATTAAGTCTAATTAAACAATGCAGACATCTTCCTGTCACCTGTGGCATGATTATGTTAAATATTTAATGCTTGTGAAGGATTAGACTGCACATCTAATCTATATCTAGCAATCTGTTCTCTCTCTGGAGTATTTTTTATTTAGTTCTGCTTTTGTCTAATGAGTTGCATTTCAAAGGAAATTGTTAAATACTTTGGTGGGAAGGGGGACATGTCATGCTGTACTGTTTGCAGAGGAGAATATTGCTAACTAGGCATGCAGCATGCAGGTTGCAGTGCACTGCCAAAATGGTGCAGCAGGGACAGAATACTCTGCTTTTCTGCAAAGAGAAGGAAACAAAATCAGACCTTTCTGTTTGTTTTAGGAGCTCCAGTATACCCCTTTTCCACAGCATAGCCAAATGATTGAGGACGTTGAAAATCAGAACACAGGGTTCACATTGAAAATATCCCTTGCAGCACACGCACATTTCAAGGTTGCACATTTCTTAGACTTATTTTCCCAAGGGGCTGTCAACTGTGTAATAGAAAAATGTATTTGTACATCTCTCCCCTTCTGAGCCCCCTCCTCCTTCCTAATCTTTGCACTGCCTCTGAAACATAGGAATGCATTTGTACGTATCTGGTCACTTCTTGGAAGGAACCCCCTTAAAGGATAAGCCAAAGATACGTTCCTGGGAGCAATTGATTTCACAAGATGGTTGTTTGCATCTGTTCCTAATAATCATCTTCTGTAACAGAACCAGTGAAAAAAATAATTATTCAGCCATTGATCAAACCATGGGTTAAATATATTCTTATTCAAGCTATAAAAGGCACATAAAAATACTTCTCTGGTGGGTTATTTGCATTAGCCATTATTTGCATCTAAGGACAAAAGACAAATACACATAATTATTTTTCAATTGGTTGGGTCTGTGTCTGTGTAATCATTTTTTCACAGTATATGAAGCCCTTTCTCAACAGACCATAACAGTAATAGCTATTTCTTATTTACAACTCAAGGAGAAAAACCAGCAACCCGATTTTATTATGCAGAGTGAACTTCTCCAAATTAAATTAGCAGAGCTAACGTGGTGGCCCATAGTAAAGTGATGAGTTGTTAGACTGTTGGCAGAGATAGTATCAACTCTTCCAGGCTTCCTAACAAACATCCTTAAAAATTACAAGCAAAGGCATTGTATTGCATTTTGGTGAAGCATGAAAACATGCATCCTCTTTAGTCAAAACGAGAAGGCTATGTCGTAAGAAGCAGTGAAAGGGAAGAGAAAATAACCCCCCAAAACATGCTGATCAAAAGCAAAGCACAGTCAGATGGGGAAGAGGTTTTCATTGCTGCAGTTTAAGTATCTTGAACGTGGGTAGCTTTATGGTCTGTAGGTAAGCCCGTGTGCTTTGATCTGCAGAAAGTGAAACGTTCAAGGGGGCTTTATGAGATGGAGCTCAGTAGGGTAACCTGAGTCAAACAATAATACTTGAACAAATGAACACACCCACTGCTCCGGTGCTGGAGGGGGGGCTCTGCCTCAAATAACGTCTTCCTGGCACCTGTTGGGAGGCTTGATCATGTATATTCAACAGCCTAACTGGCTTTTCAGAAGTAACTTTGCACTTATGTAAAATTAATAGGGTATTCATAATGAAATCCATGCAGCATCTTATTAAAAGTGCTCTGTCATTGAAAGTAGAAGGTGGAGGCTTTTTAAACTGGGGTTTTGTTGCCCTCTAGTGAATGAGGTCAGCATTATGCATGTGAAATTATTTTGATCACTGCATAATTAATGTGTTCTGAATTGGTACAAAAGTGCAGCCAAATTGCATCCTGTTCCCACTTGAATTACTTAACCTACAGATACTGTTTCTTATAATGTGTTGCTTCCTTGCCTCATCCTTTTTTATTTTTCCCCCCTTCCCTTTCTCTGCAATGAGAATGCATGATTGTGTGTGTACCCTGATAAGGCAAGGTAGCCAGAGACAAGGAATAAATCAACTAAATGGATCTGCAGCACAGTAGCTTTAATACATTGGTATATACTTAATATGTCTCCTGAAAAGAATGTCTAATTATACTGTCATGGCACAAAATGCATTTTCAATAGTGATAAATTATGCCATCATTTACTTTCTGAGAACATGCTCAGATTTATGAAAGATTACTGCAGAATTATCATGCTGGGGAAAAAGAAAAAAAAAAAAAACAAAACCAGCCAAATGCAGTTATCATTGGCATCAGGAAAGAAAGGAAGGGGAGGGAAAAACCCCTCCAATAGCGAGAATGATAGCAGAGCTGATAAAATGTTATGCAGTATGATAATATGCTGCTATGGAATGAAATTCAGCTTTATGTTGTGCTCTCCTTCCAACTTTGTTACCTGCTGGGGTACATTTTGGGATCTTAGAGGAGATCGTTCCAATCCTGTCTATACTTGGAAGCCACTGGACCTAATTCTTCAATGACTAGAACTTGACATTTTTGCTTATCTGGTACAAAAGCAGTGTGAGATTGTAGCAAGCCCCAGAACAGCACATCAGAAAATAAGAACTTATTCTTAGCAGCCTTTACTCCAAACTGCGACCAGCTCAATGTGAACTGATCACACGTGCGTAGAGGCTGCTGTTGTTGGACATACCTTTCCAACACATTACTTGGAACCCATATTCTAGAGTTTTCCAGGTTTTTAATCCTGATTCCTCACTTATTTTTAAGGAAATGTACACAACTGATGCAATTTAGTGGCATCCTATGCTGTTGTTGCCATAGCCTGTGTTGTGCATTCCAAGCAGAGTCTGTGGAATCTCTTCTACCTGCAGGCTCAGCAGTCTGTCATCATGAACCACATCTACTCCACCAGTTCCTTTACTTTCAGAAAGACAAAGGACTCTTCCATGCAAGGTGTAGTCCCTTGTACGTTTCCCTGCACCATATATAATCCCAAAATAAAGAAATCCTTTCCTTGTCTCCACACACTCTTCTACCAATTCTTTTTTAAGCTGATTCTTTCCTCACCTGAAGGTTTTTATTCTGGAATTAATTCAGAACTTTTTTTTTTTTTTTAATTAAATAGGATTTTTGTTCTTTTTCGTGTAATGCTATTGGGAACAGGATTTATCCCTTCCTAGTAAAGGCACTGCACTCCTGTGTAGGATTAGAGAATAAAGTGTTGAAACAATGGCTGTTAAAGATGAAGGTACCCTATAATGATATGGGAGTGGGTAACCCAGTGAGGTCAATTAGGGGTTCAGATAAGATTCTGAGAATGACAACCAGGTCTTTTATTGACCACCTTGGGAAAAAGATGCAGCTTAGAAGCAAGGAGATAAATAAAACGTTATTCTGTTTGCTGTGCTCCATGAAAAACAGAGAGCAGGTAAAGATCAATATTCTCCAAATAGAAAGGACAAAGTTAAGGGGAAAAGTATCACTTTCCAAGGCAGCAAGGTGTACACAAAACAGCAGCACAAAGTCTGAATTTTCCACATAGACAAAGCTTTGCTGGCAGCCTGGTGAAAGTGGTGTGGACACTCCAGGTTACCCCCAGTTTCCTGTGCAAAACTATGGTGATCTCATCTGGAAACTTTTATTACAATATTACTTGAATACATAATTTATAGTTCTGTAGAGACATCTACAGATGTCTGCTTTTTTTTTGAGAGGGCGTGAAGCGTTCCTACTTTTGGTATAGATTTTTCTTATTTGTTTTAACTACTGAGAGCTTAGACTACTGCTGACAGGCTGCATGGGGCAGTTGGGAGAAATGGGACATTGATCAAAATTCTATTTTGGAATAAGACAAATATACTTAGTGCCGTGCAGCACTGCCCAAGCCTTCCCAAAAATACAAGATCTCATTGACTATAATAATCAGAGCTGGCATAAGTAAAGCATTGACAAAAAAACCCCATTTTCTTAAACTAATGCAAATATAACTCTGAGGGCATGAGATGCTTGTTACACATCCCAAAGCTAAAGCAAACAGCAAAGCAACCTGTCTTTAGGTAAAAAGTTGCTTTCATTGTCTGCTGCTATTTGAGAGATTTCCAGCAAATTCTCTGTGGTCCAATTCTAATTTTCCACCTATTGGCTGTTTTTATTTGCTCAGCTATTTCCTGTAACAGCATTCTCAGTACTGTCACATGATAACAGCAGTTACAGTAATATATGGCGTACAGTTCATAGCAAATAATGTCACCACTTCTGTTTGTTCTGCAGCATATGTGATCTAAAACCAGGAATGTGGAATAAAAACGTATATATTATTGACTGAGATGTTAGAACATGAGAACAGATTCTGGTCTTCACTGTGCTACTGCGAGGGTGAGGTGACAGTATTGACTTCAGTGCCACTCAATGACATTTTGCTAAGCATAATCGAGCTCAGTTCAGGCACATTTTATCAGCTTTAATTGATATACGCAGTGTATTCTCATAATGTGTAGCACCTAGCACTGAAATACTTTTCAAGTTATAGCTCATTTTTAACCACTACAAGATATTTTCTTATGAGCAAACATGATTGGCAGTTGTTTTCATTAGACTAAGTTACCAAATGGAAATCGACTCTTGTTTTGAACAGATTTCAGGAAGTTTATACCTTGGGTCACTAGCAAGAACTTGGCCATAATGAAATGAACAGCTTTAGTATATTTTATAAAGACATTTACATTCATCTTCTTCATGCTTCACACTTGTTCTCTAACATTTTTTGCTTTCCCATCTGACTTTACATACTCTATGGACAATGAAATCAACAAAGAGGATGTCCTTGAAAAGTGCCATTTGCTGTTCATGAAGTTCAACTCAACATTACACTTGTATTTAAATTTTAAAATATTATTGCAAATGTCAGAGTGAAGGTTGAAAGTGTTTCCTAAACAAGTGGCAGCTACTTTAGGGGACTGCCATTGTTAACAAAATGGCAGGAAGAACAGACCCACGCTTACAGTTTTGCTTTCTTTTCACTGTTTATTAAATACGGAAGTGATAATTGCTTTGTTTTGTTTTCCGCTGGCATTAGATCAGTTCTTTTCATTAGACATGTAGGCAACTGACATACTTGCTCAGCTTCTCCAGTGTCATCAGATATAGTCTCAGCTGAGTTTTGTAACTCAAAATTAAGGCTACATTTGGTTCCAATAAGTATTTTTGTAATTGAAACCCATTTGAAGAGTCGGGTGTGTTTTCGCCATTATTAACAGAAGCACAAGCAAACCAAATTTCAGACTCCAAGATCATGTGGGGATAGAAGAAATGATCTCATCTCCAGTCCTTGAAGCTATCCACTGCAGGAACCTGTGTGTCATGAGGTTAGAGCATATCTATGACTATAAAATTAGATTAGATTTGCAGTACAGATTTTTTATGTTTTTGGACTGCTCTAGCTTTAAAAGGTAAAGATATCCCAAATGTTTCCAGACTTGCTGAAAGAATCATAGAATGGTTTAGGTTGGAAGAGACCTCGAAGATCATCCAGTTCTAACCCCCCGCTATAGGCAGGGACACCTCCCACTAGATCAGGTCGCTCAAGACCTCGTCCAGCCTGGCCTTGAACACATCCAGGGAGGGAGCAGACACAACCTCTCTGGGCAACCTGTTCCAGTGCCTCACCACCCTCACCGTGAAGAATTTCTTCCTAACATCCCGTTCAAATCTCCGCTCTGCCAATTTGAACCCATTCCTCCTCATCCTGTCATTACAAGTCCTTGTGAATAGTCCCTCCCCAGCCCTCCTGTAGGCCCCCCTCAGATACTGGTAGGCTGCTATAAGGTCTCCTCGAAGCCTTCTCTTCTCCAGGCTGAAAAGCCCCAACTCTCTCAGCCTGTCCTCATAGTCCTGTGCTCCAGTTCTCTGATCATCTTTGTGGCCCTCCTCTGGACTCTCTCCAGCAGTTCCATGTCCTTCCTTTCTATTTATTTGAAAATTAATTTTCCTTTTATTTACATTCATTGAACCATATTTATTAAACTGAATAACATTTATGCAGAACAAGTGTTAGCTGTAGCACAAAATGACCTACTGAGCTCAAAGTAAAAGGGAAAACAGTTGTGCTAATAATATCTGGCTTCACTTACATCTGCAACATGAATCACTAGAAAAACTGCTTGTTTCTATTAGTGAATGGACTTAAACCAGGACATTACTAACCAAAGAGAGAGAGAATTTATGCATGGGCGTTTGTTCACAAATGGCTTTCAATACAATGAGTAATTAAGGAAGTCATATCTCACTGGGTTGTTTCCAACACCCACGTAGCACTTATTTTCAACCCCAGCTCAAAAATGTCATCTCATCATTAGTGAACTTTTGTATCCTAATTGCTGTAGAGCTTTCATGGCTTGCTGCATGAAGTCTGGATGACCTACAAATTATTACCCATCTTTTGACTGGTGGGAATAATGGAGTAAGAACTTGGAAGTTGCTTAATATATTCAGACATTCTGGTCCTGATTAATATTGTGTATTCTCATCATGCATCTGCGTAGCCTGTTGAAATGTTAGCATTGTAAAAGGGGAGTAAGCAGACCTAATCTGCTGTTTCAGAGCAAAAATCTAGTTTTGAATTGTTGGCTACAGAGCTGCATGCAGAAGTTGTAAACGTTGATGATGAATGGTTTTAAGCAGGTGGAGATTCAGCATTAGGTGAGTGGAAAAGTGAGGCAGAGCATTTGATTTCAACTGCAGCTATGGATCTTGAGGGAGGGCATAGTTCATGCTTTCCTAGGTTATCAGGATTGCTCTGATTTGAGCCAGTGCAACTTGGAGGCAAAATTTTGCCTAACAATGAATTATTTTGACCAAAACCAGACAACATTTGGATTTTCTCACACACATTGCCAATTTAGGAACACTTTCTTTGGCAGGCTATGGGAAAGACTCTCATTGATCCAGGACATAGTTTCAAACTGTGCCAGGGCAAGTTTAGGCTGGACATTAGGAACTTCTTCATAGAAAGAGTGATTGCCCATTGCAATGGGCTGCCTGGGGGGGTGGTGGAGTCACTATCCCTGGAGGTGTTTAAGAGGAGACTGGATGAGGCACTTAGTGGCATGGTTTAGTTAATTAGGAGGGTTAGGAGATAGGTTGGACCCGATGATCTTACAAGTCTTTCCTAACCTGGTTAATTCTGTGTGATTCTGTGATGCAAAGAGTAATGTTTGAGGACTTCATTTTTTAAAGAATACCTGCAAATTTGAGGGGGAAAGATAACTCCCTTTTCTGCTGTAATATTCCCTCATTTTCTGAGCCAAGAAAACTCATCTCCAGTTAGTTCCTTTAGAAACTGTAGTAGGGCAAATACAGAAAATGGATGTTTGCTGTCAGCTCTTAAAATCTCCAATGCTTGCTTCATTAAACTCCAGGCAAAATCTGAACTCGTGGTTCATGTATAGATTCTTCCCTTTCTGCACTATTTTTCAGTCTTCTTTTCTATTTATTCTTCCTTCTTATTAGCAATTCTGAGGGTATTTTGTACCTTGTGCACATATTTTCTTATTAAAATACAGAAGTAAATATTGCTCTTAGCTGGAGTAAATCCAGAATTAACTTAATGCTGTCATGGAGCTTTCTTCATTTTTGTAGTGCTATATATCAACACTGAGCCAGAGTCCCAGCATAACATCAAATTTAAATTCTAGACAACAAAAATATTTCAGTGAAATGTTTTTCCATTTTTTCTCATTAATCAAAACAACACATTCCACAGAAACACGAGCTCCAAGCATTCTCTTTGTAAAAAACAACCTGAAAATGGATTCTCTTGTTCTAAAATGTAAATCTCTGGAACCTGAATGGCACATCTTAACTACCTACAAATCAGATTCGTTTTCCCAGTACACTTCTTTTCTGGTTTTGTTTAATTACAAAAGCCTAAAGCTTGTCACAATCTCAGTATGACACATACAACAGAGAATCAGATTGCTGCCCAACTCTATTAGTTTCTATAATGGTCTTCAACCAGAAGGAGGAAAAATGAAGCATTAGGAACAAAACTGTTTCAGTGACAAGATGCATCTAGACTTCTTATTTTCTGACAAAGAAGAAGAATATCTCTACTTCTCCCTGTGCTGCTTTCCAGTTGTCTGACAGTTATTTCTCTGCCTTCTTCAGCACCAACAGAAAAAAAAAATATATAAAGCTTGGTTTGAAAACTGCAAATATATTTCTGTGGCTGTGTGACTGTGCACACCCATGCTGGGTACAGTTTTCATATAGCACCAATTAAAAACATGTATGTATCAAGGCTTAGGGTTTTATCTGGCTGTGCCTTGATCCATAATTCTAAGAAGAAGGTGTACAATTTTGGGGAGTACTTTTTTTCTCCTTCAGAGAAGTAGTAGGTTGGTGTGTGTCTTACTTGACAGATAAGGGTGGCACTCACTCGAATACAATCATCAAAACCAGCATACTTTGACAGAACAGGCTTCATAAATAATGTGCATCAGTTTTTACTCTGTCAGTGTAAATGCATATCCTCCAGTACCGGTTTCCACTTGTTTCATCCAGAATGTCTAAGAATAATGAATAAGTCATAGTCTTGTATACATGTATGTATGCATATATATGTATGTACATTTATACATAATTCATGTCATAAATATATATTTTGGTCTGGCACAGAGATTATATGGAAAAGTGGAGGTATGCTATACAGACAGTGGTCTTTACTTGGCCTAAATGATCAATCACGATTCAGATGCTGTAGATTGCTTACTTTAGCCAGAAAGTTAGATGAATGTAGATTATTTTTATTGTTGATGCAGTCTTTTTGGCGTTGGTGATTTTTACTTTTTTTCTTTTCCACAAAGAACACACAGTGTTCGTGATCACCACTGGAAAGTTCTTTTGCTTATCACTCCTGGCTGTTTCCAGTCATTAATTGGCCCCCAATTGCTCATTAACTTTTTCTCAGCCTGCCAGTTCTTCTAAGCTGTATGTGGTGCTTCCTTCTGCCTTCTCTCTTTGGTTTTCTTGTCACATAAATCTTCATAAACAAGAGTCATTGCCTTTCCTTCCGTGTGTCTCTGCTTTAAAAAGTGACACTAGCAAGGGTCTTGATTGTGTTTCAAGTTTCTGGCTTCATGCAGGGGCAGGAATCATTGATGCGTTCCATTCTCAAAGCAAGAGATATATTTTGCATGGATCTCCATTTACTGAGCAGGTTTTACACCACCTTGCTTCAGTGCTATTTAACCTGCTAGTGATTTAGCATGGAAACTCCAGCATAAAATCATAGAGTCATTTCAGTTGGAAAAGATGTTTAAGATCCTCAAGTCCAACCATTATTTAACTCTATCAAGTTTGGTGTTAAACCATGTCCCTCAACACCGTATCTACACACCCTTTAAACACCTTCAGTGAAGAAGTTTCTTCTAAGATCCAGCCTAAACCTCCCCTGGTGCAAGTTATGGCCATTTCCTCTCATTGTATCACTTGGGAAGAGAAACCAACACATTGAATAGTATCTGTTGGAAGAGACATCTAAGATCAACCATAGTCGTGATTTAGCCTCTCTAGTTACCCTTATATGGCTTTCAGCTTTCCCCCTCTGCTCTGTCTTTCTTCTCTCCATAGAACAAGAGCTGGTCTTTGTTTTATAAATCACCATGCAAATTCCCATTGTTGATTTGCAAGCTGTAATTTCCACAGTGTTGCAACACTTGAGTACTGAAGCACCTGAAAAACAAATCTGCATAGAAAATGTATAATGTTGTCTAGAAATTTGCCCACAGGACTGTGGGCTGAGGAGTACAGTTGTCTGTGTCACTTACAGCAAAGAAAATAATCTAGATCTCACTGATGTATAATTAGTACTCAAGAAGGAATATCTTCATTGAACTTTAGGAAAGGAAGGGAAAAGGGTCCTCAAGAGAAAGGTCTTTGACTAGAGATGCTGGCATCATCGCTAGATGCTATTGGATTTTAGCAGATATGATACACTAATAGAGGCACTTGTCCCACAGTACAGTAAATGCCTGTGCACTGGGGCTCCCAATGCACTAATTACTCTGTTTAACACAAAGACATTTGTGAAACAGCACTTGGAAAGAAAAGCCAAGCTGTGTAATCTGTATGCTGTGGGATTCCTACTATTGCTGAGTCCATAGACCAAGTGCCCATCACATGAGAATAAATGCCAAATCACTTCTCTACTTTGTTCTTTCTTCATTATAGTTGATATGCAGAATGTGGCCTGATGAAATATTTGCAGTCTATCTTATTCTCCCCAAAATATGGACCAGTTCATGTGACTCAGAAGGTCCTAAGTCTAAAAACCTTCAGTGTATTCTAGGACAATTTTGCCTTTCAAATTAAACCTGATTATTTCCAGGTTCTTTGCATTCCTGATGACTAGCACCTAGTACAGCTGAGTTCTTGTTAAATGTGCTTGAGTACACCAAGGGAAAATGGAGGAGATGCATTTACCAAAGGTGGATTTTGCATTTATTTCTGTTCCAGCACTAAAGAAGGCCTTGGATTTTCAGGACGGTTGTATAGCTGCTAAGATTTTGACAACTGGGCCATACCTGAATGAGCAGGTCTTTAAAGAATCATGGTCCTTCTGCAGGTGTCTGACTGGAAGCTGATTCTTTCAGGAAGAAAAAAGAAGAAGTAAAAAAAAAAAAAAGTCAGTTATGGTTGCTAGGAGTTTTGCCTGGGGCCTGGAAATGGAAATTTTTTTTCTACCCGTGCCTGCAGCAGCACAGTAGATCAGCATAGAGTCTACAAACCCTGCAGTCTCAGCATATACACTTCCCACCTGGTAAGTTCACCTGCACTGAATTACATACTGACACCTCTGAGCTGCCCCAAATCCCCAAGTTAGAAAGTGTATAGACCTTAAGATTATTCTGAAGTTGCTTACATTTGAGGATTAGGGTGTCCAGCTGACTACGGTTTGCAAAATAATGCATGGAAAGATGTAGGGAGAGAAATAAGGGCAAATCTCTTTAAATTATTCCTAGCTTCACTTCTTTTCCTAAAGATAGTTTGTGATGTTATTAACTGATTATTAATGCCACTGTCTGGCCTTCTTTAATGACATTTGCCATTAGTCAGGGCTGTTAAGCCCAGCTATGTGTTTGTATCTCTGCTGGCCCCAGCCAGCTATAAATATCATCACTGTACATTGCCATTGAGAGCTCTGCAAATCACTCTCTGGGTCAGTCAGTTTTGAGGGCTGCTTGCTCTAAGATCCAGTGCTCAATGTGCCTTTCAAGGGGCACGTGCAAGTTAAAGCAGGGCAAGGAGAAAAAAATCTGCACCAAGAATAGCAGAGAGTTTCACTGGTATGCGGCTCTGTGAAGGGAAGTACCTAGTGTTGGACCAGAGTTCAGTTGTGACCAGCTGGTGGTTTCCTATGTCCCTGTGACCTTTAGGACACATTTCTAGATATCTTCCTGCTTCACACTACTGCCATAAACACATGGCTGGAAGGAAGGAACATCAGACTCCCTCAAACACAGGGCTGGAAGGAGCCCATGCTCAAATCCACTGTCATTCCAAACTAATTTCATTACCACATCTACTGTTTTATCTGAGTCAGGAGTATGATTAATTCAAGTTATGCAACTGATTATCAAGTTGTAAGTTTAAATTTGAAAAAAAAATAAATTTGCAAATACAAAAGGTGCTTCATTTGCAATCTGAAGATCTGAGCATAAAGTAGCTCAGCAGCATGTTCCACCCTGTGTGGGTTGCTGATGGCTGCTGAAGACTTGAGCAATCTCTGCAGAACAGAGTAGTGGCTTTATTCACTGTTTGGACTGGTGACAGAGGCAATTACAGGTTTTGCAGCATTTGCATTTCCCTATTTGTCCTGGAAAACAGGTTTGGGGAAAGGTTAAACTCATTTCTCTCCCATTAATGCTATATTCAATTAGAAATGAGGAGAAGGCAAGATGCGGAAGTATCACTGAATCTAACATCTGTTTTCTTCTGCACAAACCATCCTTGCTTCAAGTATCAGGCTGTGAACATAGTGTATGTTAACAGTTCTACACCAGCCCTGTGCTTCCTGTGCAGTGTAAGCAGTTCCATTTCTAGCCTGTGTCCAAGAATGTCCAAAGGAAGAACTGTTTGGGAGTGCTGAGCATGCAGCAGATTCATCCCAGACTATGTGTTCTTAGGTGAACTGCAGTTAGCTTAGCTGCTCAGAATTCAGTGGCACATATTCAGAGTTGAGATTGAGTTTGGGCTTGTTGTTTTTTATGTTTCCTTGTTTTTTTGCTCTCAAGGAGGGGAAAAGCAGGTTTAAGTTATGGTCAGAAACTTGGCAAGCTTAGAATTGTTTGACAAATCTAATTTATTGCTTGCAAAGTTTGTGAAGCATCAAACAGCAAGAGGTTGGAACATCTACAGTAAAAAATAAGAAGCAAATCACGACAGACTGAGTGATTAGGGTGTTAAATAAAGTCACAACAGAACCTGTCACAGGTTTTCTGATAAGCTTTGGAAGAACACCTGACAAGTCACACTAATAGCAGCAGTTATTGTCTGATTACATTAGTGCTTTGAATGCAAAGGGGCTATTACTTTGCCTTGCTGTCTTCATAAAAAAAAAACAATGCTTTGGTCACTGGATTCTAGCTTGTGAAAGTTGCTGAGCAATTTTGGTTTCATATTAATTTATGATGTCTCTTTTCTATGGGGAGATGATTTTATTTTGACAAAGTGCAGTAACACTCAAGAACTCCTAGTATTTAATGTATAGAGAAGGTCATGAATTCATATCTATGCTGAAGCTAATATTCCAGTATGTAAGCCAGAGATGGATGGCACTTGTGTTATGCTACACTGCTAAGGAAGACAGTAAATCAGAAGATGCTACTTCTCACCTTGCTGAAGCTGTAAAATGGAGATAACATTTCTTTATATTGAAAGATCCAATTAGGTATGGGGAAGGTCAGGTCATACAGAGCTGGACTTCTAAAATGCTAGAATTACCTCTCCAGGGTAACTGGGACACCTTTTGAGACATGGAGGACCAAGGTCTTGCAGTGAAAATCAATAAATACCTGGCTGTCTATAACTATCTCTTTGCATTGTGATGATGAAGTTTCCTCCTGAGAACTGATTTAAAAAACAAAAACCAAAACAAAAAAGAAAGCAAGCAGCTCTGCAGGGTTTTGTACTGCTCTTACTGCAGATCAGCCCCCAGCACAGAACTTGTCAGGCAGTTGATAGAAAATGCCATCAAATTACTCTTGGGGAACACTTCAGCATTTGCAGGGGTTTTGTTTTGCTTTTTTACCCTTCTTGTGGTCCCCTCCATTACCTCATCTTTGACAGACAAATCTTAAGCAGCAGCTACTTTGAAGGAGGTTGCCCAACACATTTTCATCAGAGTGACAGGAACACTTGAGCATGGTGTGGCCAGTCCTTTTCACCTCCCAGCCTAGGAAAGAACAGTCTTTGTCCTCAGTTGCTTCTAAATAAAACTGCTTTGCTCCTGGGGAACTCAGCACTCCCTAATGTCCGGAGAACAGGTAAATAGCAAAGTGATATTTATTATATTTGGCAAAACTGGAGTGGGCTTAAGTGTAAAGGGCAATTAAGTGTACAGAGAAGAGAGGAACAAAATGTTAGGGACAAACAAGTTTGCAGTAGCTGGAAAAACTATCACACCTGAAAGGAAATGATGGAGAGGTTTTTTATTAGAAGATAGGTTCTTGAGTGGGGTTGAATATCTCTCCAGACCAAAGTCTTTATTTTTTACTGTTACTGCTTAATATGTGTTTGACAAACAAACGGATCAAATTGTGATCTTAAATATTTTTTTAAAAGAAAGGCGATGCTTGCCTTCCTTCTCCTTGTCCTTCCTTCGTTTGAGATTCAGTCTGCCTTTGCCAGCTTCTCCTCCTCTCTCCCCTACCTGTCTGCTCTTTTCCCCTCACATCTTTTGGATATCTAACACCAGAAAATCAGATAGAAGGTTTAGAAGAATTTGGTCTTACTAGGTTACCCTTTCTGTGAATACCAATACCAGACTGATCAGCCTTTGCACCTTACTGTCACTATCTGGAAAAGGAGAATACAGATGCTTGAGTTGTGATTACAACACACACTGAACCCTTCTGCTGGGAAAAGTCTGGCCTAATGTTGAAGCCAGTTAAGGAAGCATTTTAGCATGACTTACTTTTGTGGGACATCAGATATTTAATGCTATGTGGCTGTGCTAAGGATATTTTGGCTTACTCAAATTGACTATGTATGTGGACCAGTTACTGGTTATTATTCATGCATGTTACCAATACTTGGGTTAAGTTGGGAAAAATGTCCTGAAGCTTGCTCTAGCTTAAGATGGCATTCATTTCTTTTGATTTATGTCATAAACTCAGATTTTTTTTTGTTTCATTTTTGGTTTAGTTTGCAGGGAATTCACATTGTGCAGACTGTTCAATCCACCTCATGCCTTTTGCAACAATCCATCTTCTACAATATTCAAGACACTGTGGTGACCTACACATGAAATGGCTTACAAAGGCTTGGAGAGCACACATTCCAGCTCTGATTTTTATATTACCATCTTTATTTGCTGAAACAAATGGGAACTAAAGGAAGTGACTGCCACAGGCAATCTGTGTCACCAGTTGCAATGCACATCTCCACAGATACTTTATAAGCAAATCCTTCAAAATTGTTTCTATGTAGTTTGAGGGGTTTTACCCTGCATTTGGATCCATGCTTGATAGCATATGGAAAAAATAACTGACTCTCTGATAATATTATATATATCTTTATCAAATGATTTAAATTTATTTAGTCGTGGGCATAGAATAACAAAGGGATGCAAAGAATGCAAAGACTTGGTCTGTGGCAGAGTCAGGGTTTGCCTTTTCAGCTTGGTGTGAGCATGCATCATTCAGCAGTGAGATGTGTAGCAGTTACCACATCAGTTGATTGTATAGTGAATAACTTTGATGTAGCTTAATTAACAAAACAAAATAGATGGCATTTCTAATAGCAGTTAGGAGGAATAATTGTTCTATCTAACAAGGGATCGAATAATATGTCAAGCAATATCAACATTAAAAAGAAGGTAAATGCCAAACAAGTAAATGAAACAATGATAGCTTTTACAGTTGTGATATTTGATTGGGAAATAAACAAGCCTGGCATTATGTAAGGACTTGTCTACGTGGAGAAATTCATCAATGTAACTATATTGGTATAATTATATCTTTCAAAGCAGCACAAGCTGAACAAAGAAAAGGCACTCTGATTGCAGAAGAACGTCCTCCACATGGGGAGTTAGACAGCTCTGACTCCAGTGCTGTAATTACACTAGTGTGGTTACAGTGGTAAATTTGCCCACAAAGACAAGTCCTAAACCATGTGATGGTCTGCTGCCACACTCTCAACCAGCTGCCTTTACACCAGGCTTTGGCATTCTGCTCTGCCCAGGTAAAGGAAGGCTATAGCAATGCTACAAAATGATGCAAAGCCAAATGATGAACTGTGTTGTTCAGGCTGTAAAGTGGCAGGTCCATATGGTAAACACCATTTAAATGCATTCAGGTTTATAATACACAAAACAACCACAAGCCCCCTGTTTCCATATTTTACTATGGCATATTTTTCCAGTCATGATAATAGAATTTTTAACATTCTTTAACCTGCCTGCTAGGAAGAAAAATGAGTCTCTTGTTCTCTACACCTTAATTAAGTTGATAAATAGTATCTTGGTGACATTTGAATAAAAAGTTAACTCAAAGCTTTCTGTTTATGAAGAGTCAGTAATTTTCATGATTTATGTTTTGATAAGAAGAGTTAGAATTCCAGTTGACTGGGAAGAAATGAGGTAAAAGGAAAGATCCACTCTCTCTCACTCTCAGAAAGGAAAATTTCATCTCCTATCCAAGGTGTTGAGCTGACTCAATGTCAAGCAAAACAGCTACCTCATGTCTGCCTGCCTGGCCCTCTGCTTCTGAGAAAAGCACTAACATAAGACTACAGTAACAAAAACTGTGGGCAGTTGCATTTCCCAGGTGTACACTTATGTGTTTATGTATTCTCTGGAGCTCCTTGAAAATTTGTGCTGCAGCTTGCAATAAGTACCCAAGAATGCAACTGGAAAGCCTGTATCCAGTATGCCCTAGTGAGCTGCCTTAGCAGATGCAGGCAGAACATCTCCCAGTCCCTACAGGTAGACTTGCATGTTTGGTTTACATCTGCAGATACTACAGCCTCAGCTGAAAGGACCCCAAAGACAGTATGGTCAGTAAAATATTTTATGATTGTAACATGCTTATGGGTTTTATGCCCTTTTAAAAATCACTGTAAATGTACAGAGATTATAGGTGTTCATGTACACTATACTTTAAAAAAAAAATAAATCAATTTTTCATTCCTTGGTGGCAGCTTGCAATACAACAGGAATATTACCTCAACCAAGTAAACAGAATTATCATCTAACCTGAATGAGAAAAATGTAGCAGAAAGTCTTTATCTCTCTATCTTCAACTATTGTTATCTAAGTCTGACTGTGATTTAAAAGAAATGGGGTTGGGGGGGTGGGTGGAAAAGAGCCAAATGCACAATCATTATGGAAGGAGTTAAAACAAGTCCTGTGAAAGGTCCAGAAAGAAAATTATTTTCTGTTCAAATTACCTTTGCAGGACTGGAATGTGGCAGTCAATAAGTTTCTGTGGATAATCCATTCCTTTTTTCCCTTCTACCTTTTTTACTCTATTTCTTTTTGTTTCTACAGACTGCCTATGGCCCAAGCTGAAAAATACCTGTCTTAAATGTTCATCCCTATGCATCTGTTCCTGGAGCTTCTGAGCACTTCATGCACATGTAGAATTTCTCATTCATAAACTCTCTGTAAACCTTACGTTGTTATTGTTTTCCTCACGTTAGAGATAAAAGTTCCTCAAGGTCTTATTGAAAGAACTGATAATCAGACTTCTGTCCTAGGCCATTCTTTCCCTTGTGTGTTGACAGTAGATGTTTATTGGTAGATACCTACCTGCAAACCTTAAAACATGGTGCCTAGATTTGAGGGTTATTCCATTAATAGCAGCAGCTCCCTTGAGTGGCTAAAGGTGGTGTGGATCCAAAGGCACCATCTAGCTCTAAGGATTCAGACCAGGACTTAAAATAGGAATTTGAGACCTAAAATTCCATGTCACCTTGTACAGTGATTGGTGTTTTGCCTCTTAAGAGCACAAGTCTACTTGCCTCATTAAATCTTGTTTTCCTCCTTGCTTCCTACACCCAAAAAGGTCCCTAACACAATTGTGTCTCGTGTTATCGTTTTGCACATGGCTTTCAACTGTTGCCTGCATCTCAGTGTCAGAGAAGGACAAGCCCACTTGTGACATGGCAATGCTTTTTGGTGTTTAGTAGTGAGAATTTGGATTCTCTTATATAGGCTGTAATTTCTGTGTTGGAATTAATGGAACCGCACCAATGCACATCAGTGGAATGTTTTACTCAGGAGATTTTCTGTGTTATGTCCATATCTCACTTTTTTGGGGAATATTAATCCCCTGCAATAACACAACTGGCCAGTTATCCAGTGCTGCATATGGAAACAACAAATGAAAGTTCATCCCTGCTGTGATTAGATGACTTTCACTGCTACAGTTTCTCTCCTCCTGAATGTGTAAGTAGAAATGTCTGTAGTGTCTGTAAAATTTACATCAGTTAGTCTCTTGCACTTTACTCTCCCTTGTAAAATCCAATTATAGAATTTGACTTCATGATTTTTTTTCCTGCCTTAGTGAAGTCCATAGATTGCTGCACTCCTTGGGGTGGGGGAGTGATAAAAACAAAAGTGTGGTTTTAATTTTTCAGTGTATATTGGACATAAAGAGACGTAATGCTGAATCTATACACACAGTGTAACAGCAGTGCTGTTGCTTTCTGTGTGAGTCATAAATGACATTCCACAAACAGGGCAAATATATGTCGTGCATATTGTCCAGCAGCGACCCTGGAAACTGCCCTGTGCTTTAAACTATGAACTCAGAAGTATCTAATGTCTGGTTTATGTATCCAAAACTGCATCTCTTAACGCTTTGCAATTTTTTGTCTTTTGTACTTCCAGATTTATCTCTAATTTAAGGATTTTAGAACAGTATAGTTTCATTTTCCTAGATTTCAAAATTATGGTTTGATTTCCTAGAGCTTTTATTGTTTGATTTTCTGTCATGGAAATAGTTCTGGATTGATGTAAAGATGATAATAGTTATGGGGGAAAAAACCCCAGCAAAACAACAAAACAAACCCCAACACATTATTGATCCTTATGTTATTTCTCCCTTGAAAATATTCTAAATAACTTTCTTTATTCTAAAGTCTTTAATACATGTCTTGAGTCAGCAGAAGTTTATTGTGTCACCTTATTAGCTGCCAGTGATCATCCTGGAAAATGGATAGCATCTGGGTTTTGGTTAAGACTGATCTTGTCTTGTTTTTTAAAGACACCATCTGCTTCCCGGTGTTCCAAAGGGGACTATGGTGTCCAGTGGGATTTTAATCATATGTTTCCCTCCTTTTCTGAACATCTGAATATTTCAGAGAGCAGCTAAAGGCATAATTCTCCCTCCTAAACTGTTTACTTCTTTATATATTAAAATTGCATGGAAGCATTTTCTGCAAATTGAGGTTAAAGTTGCAAAATGCTTCTTAGAAATTTTACACTTCCATATTTAATAATGGATATTTAGTGTACCTTCATCAAAAGCAATTTTTGGTGCAGTCATTGCCAGTATATTAAATTAGGCAAACAACAGACTCTTTTTCTGAAACGGGAGCTTTGGATTTGCTCCCCTAAAAACTGCTCACCAAAACGCTTTCAGAATTGCCTTTTAATATCACCAATCACATCTACATTTAAAAATGAACAAACGAAATCTAGCTGCATTCAACTGTGAATTCTATTGACCTGATTGAGCAACTTCTGTTCCTGTGAAAATTCGTTACTCGCATGCTAATTACAAGAAAAGCCTTTCGTCAGGATCACAGTGGGATGTGGGTGAGGATTCAACTGACATTTTGTTTCCTCTAAGTCCAAGTAACATCCCAATCTCTTTCAGCCACCAGCAGTGAAGCACATGCTCAAGTTTAAGCTTCAGCTTTAATATTGTGTTGAATTGTGGCAACTAGCAGGAATACTAATGCGACTGAAATTATGTAGGTGCTTAAGGCTAGAGAGATCTGAACCATAGAAATAATAGAAAAGTGGAATACAATTATTTCTCTCATCTGAGGTGATATTCTGTGTTTCAGAACCAAAACACAAGGACTGTTTCATTTGCTATGATTAAAAAAAATTATTTATATCCACAGTGTGTGAAGTCCTTTGCTATGATGATGCACTATTATACCATGAAAGATCTAAGGCAGTGGTTAAGTATCTGAATGGATTGTTATCCTGGCTATTTCCTTAACAAGTCTCATAAATTTACTAGACCATCCTCATATAGTTTTCCTTTGTTTTCCTCTATGTTCAACATGTGCCAGATGTCGTTTCCAGACTGATTTTTGTGTGTGTGTGAAAGATGCACAACGTGAGGGACAGCCAAGCAAATGCATAAATGGATGCAACTTTACTGATGAGTAGCAGCGTCTGGTGTTCAGTGGCATCAGGCTGCATTCCCCATGGATAATCATAGGGAATGCCACCTCAATCCCATCTGTTCACTTTGAAGAGCTTTTACAAAAATAGGAAAGTCACATACCTGCCTCTTTATGACACTCACCTCACATGCAGTGTTTTGCTTTATATCCAGTACCTGAAATGTCACATATTCTTCACCCACATACGTTCCCCATCTTTGTAGCTTTCTCCATTTTCAGCATGTAGATGCTCACACTTGTACAGAAGGTGTTGAGTACACATCTTCATACTACGTTAAAAAGAGAAGTCAACGTTTTGGCTGCATACCTTAAAATGACATTGTCCTTGAATAAATACTCTTCTATTGTGTAGTACTTAATTCTTGTTGCATAGGCTGGAATTATATCAGAACACTTGATTCAAACATGGCTGTAATACACTGAATTTTAAGCTCTGTTTCAGCCACTGTGAATAAAGGAGATTATTCATATTAAGGTGTGACTTCATCACGTCACGTCAATAAATGTTGTCTGATCCTTCTGTTTCAGCACAGGTGTTAAGCAGGCGATGAAGAAGTTAAGCAGGGTGTACACTTGTTTAGTGACATTCTGTCAACACGTGCTACACAACACAGAGATCCTGCCTGAATGCTGTTCCTTTTAACTTTCCAGGTCATGCCACTCCTGTCTGTCAGACAAACACAATAGGAATTACTCAATTTAACACCATTTCAGTCGTAATTGAATTCCATTTGCTAAATCCTGAATAAATACATTACAACTGCTGCTTCGGTCAAACAGAGAGAAATAGCCATCTTTTAATGACTCCCCTGTGGATTTAATGCCTATTCTATCTGTTACAATAATGATTCCTACATCACTGGAATATATTTAAAGGATAATAGTTATTTAAACATGCCAAGTCTTTATACAGCAGATAAGTATTTTTAATTTGCATTTATGAAATCAAAAAGAGGGCTAGAATAACTAGTTACCAATTTGTCTGTTTCTGTACCTTGGTATCAGAGCAAAGCTACAAGATTATGAAAGGGTTTTATGTTTGCTTTTCACATCAGTCTTAGGTGGGAAAAAAAAGGATTCCATCAAGGACACGACTCATGACAGACAACTACCATGAAAATGCACCCCTGCTCATCACCCCTGATAGTTTATTGGGGAAAGTAGGACACATACATGTGATTCATCTTTTTGGACAGCAGATACGTGGGAAAGCTTAGATGAATGACTCCATAAAAGTGATCTCAGGAGGATTAAATTCAAAGATAGATCTGAAGTTAGGTGAGATGAATCGCCCTTAAGACCATAAATGAGAAGTCCATTTGTTGATATTAGGAGGTTCACCCTGAAAAGGAAGGTAAATGCCTTATAAAATAGAAGTTTGAGGGAAAGAAAGCAGTGAAATTGTCCCACTTGAAAAGAAACAAACTGAACATTGGAATGATTTATTTGTTTCAGATGAGATTAATATTTCTACTCACAATATCATCAATTATTTTCTTTCTTTTAACAAGGGAAAAGAAGCCTTTCTTGCCGCTGATGTCACTCATAGACCAGTAGTTATCATTTACCTGGAATATGGGAGACTGCACTTCCCCAGATCCTCCTCTGAACCAAGCAGAAGGAGGGCTTGAACCCAGATATCCCTATTTTGAGATGTATGTCATCATTACTGAGACACAGTAGGTATTGCAGACTCCTCTGCCTTGCTAGTTTTGTGAATGGTCAGATGAGTTCCACTGTTAATTTTTTTTTTAATCAGCCTAAGCTGTTTGCCAAATTTGACTTAAATTGCTGAATAATTTCAGTTTCAATTAGCTTTTTTTTTTTTTTCAAAATAAACTATTCACAGCCTCCCACTCGCTCTGCCTCCAAAATTCCATCTTTAGAGCAGATCTTGTGAAACAATGTAGAGCATGAGAAAGAGAATCTAATCTAGATCCTATACTTTGCAGAGCTTCTTTGAAATGTGATGTGTGAAGCATAATGGTCTTAAATACATGGTCTTAAAAACATGCCAGTGATAGATGACTTGTTAAGACTATGTTCCAGTTAAATCCATCGGAGCTTGAGTTAGAGGTTACAGGTTGAAGATTCATGCAGGACTTGTGACTCTTGCTACAGAAATAGATTTCATCTCTTTGAACAAATGTGTTCTAATCTGTGGTTAAGACACCACAGAAGCAATGCCAGTTCTTGTTCTGCAACAGGATTTCTGTGTGTGCCCTGCTCCCTTAACCTCTCCCACCCAATTAGCCAACTGATGGTATTTGTGTCTTGCTAGCAACATCTTTATGAGGAAGCTCTTTGCCCTTTTGCGTAAGGTAGTGAATAACTCTCACCATTGAAGAGTTCAAAGGCTCATGTTATGCTTTGTCTCAGAAAGCTACCTCAAATGCAAAAGGTATAGAATGAATGCTGAAATCAAGTGTTCCCTTATCAACCAGAATAGAGAGAAGTTACCTCTCCTGCTACCTCCAGGCACGCTGCTTTTTCTTCTGCACTTCCTTTTTTTCTGTAATATTTTCCAAACAGTCAAATCTCCTTTGATTTTTATTTTACCCTGAAGAACTTTTAATGTTTTACTAATGTTCTGAATGCAGATCGCTCAGAGTATATAATTCACCCAGAAATTAGCTGGAATGCAGCTATGGCAAAAGTATCAGGTAACAGGAAAGAGTTTTTATGAGTTTAAAAATTATTTGTTGTGTGTGATTCATTCTGCTTTGGAGTTCCTTCTCTATCCTTCCGCGATAAAGAATTAAATGAATGCAGGTGGCAGGATGGCTCCTTCTTGCCTTGCCTCTGGTCACCTTGTTCACAACTCCTTCTCTACTACCAAAGAAGAGTTGCTTTAAAATATATTCACAATAGTGTTGCATAAAGTTGTATTTTTCTCATCATAGCTGTCAGTAAATATGCACCCTGTGGTGCATTGTCACAAAGGTAGTGCACTACATGGGATGAAAATAGACTGAGTTTAGGACTTTTAACAAGGAATGCAGCAATAAAGTTTTAATTATAAGTGTAAGCTGGATGAATGGATGAGGGACCAGATCCGCTGATGACTGCTGAGACACCAGAAAGTCTGTCATTATTCATTACTGAAACTAAATTTTGCTGATTGGACCATCTCTGGGGGCTGCCTTCATGCTTCTCACTTAGACCTTTGGTCTTCTTAGTATGTTGGTAGCCACTTTCTCCTTAATCCAGTCTGATTCAGAGCGCCATGACTGCTACCGTACTAGCAATAGTAGGTTAACAAATAGCTCACTCCAAGATCAAAGATCAGAAACTACCAGCTCTGTGCCTCTATTGTTTTCAAACCTGATGATATTTCTGCTATGGTCAGTAAAGGAAACAAAGAGAAAACACATAGTGATTCTGCTTCTTCAAGAACTAGACTCTGAATAAGGTATTTAGGATCATCTGCTCACCATGTGATCTTTGGAATATTATGACCAAATGGTGACAATGTATTTTTGAAGATCTGTCAAGAGACGGTATATGGCAGGTATTAGAGGACACCCTTTAAGGCTGTGCAGTTTCATCTATTCCTAGACTTTAAAAATCAGTATGAATTACTTGAATATATGGGGTTCTATTTCCCCTTTCCTTTCCTATTTTTTCTTTTTTTCCCCTGTTTAATTTTTTTTTCTCATCCCTTTCCTTTTACTTTTCTTCTTTTCTTTCCTTCTTCTTTTTTTCTTTTTTTCTTTTTTTCAGGGTGACCTCAAACTAATCTAATCTATGTAGATAAAAAACCTCATCTTCTACCTAATGAAAAGATAAGATAAACCCACACAGATTTGAGGTGTATGATACACTGTTATGTGCTTACAAACCAGAATGTATTGGCAGCAGCCCAAAAGTGTCTTAGAAGATACACAGAAATAAGACAGACAGGTAGAAACAATTATTGATCAAGACCTTTTGTACTAGGAACTGAAGTTAATAACACTTTATATCAAAATAAAGTGTGGATCCTCAGGGTGAGAAATGTATTCTGAAAATATTTACTTATACTTTGCTATGCACAGGCTTGCAGGAGAGCAGTTCAAACTCAGTAGTGTGACAGCAAAAAAGTGGCAGAGCTGTCCCGGGAGCCCAGTAGGCCTAAAACATGTCCTGGCTTACCCCACCCTTCTGCTGATGGGGGAAGCAAGGGTGGGAGGAAAAAAAAGGCTTGGGCCATTATGTCCCCTCCCAAAGTGCTAAACAGGTACCCACAGGGGTTTAGGTATTTGTTAGTGCCTTGCCCAAATAAGGGTAAGCAAGCCCTGGTTTCACCTAATATGGTCAGTTTTGCAAAGTGCCATTCTGACTGGTGAATCTCTGTGGGCAACAGAGCCATTGCACTCAAGCAAATAATAGAAATGGAGCTAAATGCAAGCAGTTGTGCTCTGCTCTGCTCTCACAATATGCTCTTGCTGCTCTGCTCTGCCCTGCCTTACTGCTCTGCTCAGACAACATGTTCTGCTCTGCCTCAGTGTGTTCTGCTTTGCCTCGTGTTTCAGACCAGCTTAACCCTGATGTTTCGGGCTTGAACTACCTGGAAACTGAAGTGCCTTAACTGTACCAGGAGAAGGCATTAAGTGTCTCACGACATGCTGAGAAGTGCCACCAACATCATTCTCTCTGCACATCTGCAAGAGATCCTGCCTGCACCTCTGCAAACCTCCATGCCAAGAGGAACAAGGATCAGGTCAGATATCGTCTGCCTCTTTCCTAGCACCCTGTTAAAGCCTGGGAAGCTCTAGAAGCCTCTCAATGGCTATCAAGACACCAAGAGAACTCACTTCAAGTATTTGGGTACTGTCTGGAAACTGTAGTTAGCCCTGGGATTCTTGAGATAATACTTTGTGAGTAAATATTCATAAGCCTCTCTATAACTGAATTCCATTGTGCCTTCTGCCTTAGCAGAAAGGAGCCTCTCAGGTCTCCCTTGAGCAGCACATTGGCTGCAAGATTCTCTTTCCAAAATAGTTTAATATTTGTAGTATTATTGCTAGTTATTACTTAAGTGTTCCAGATTCCCTGTTTATTTCCCTCTGTGTAATACTTTCCATGACCGTGCAAAGAACCTATTATTCTGAAAAATTATGGTCTGTGGAAAGATCACTAAATATCAGAATTAATAAATTACATTAATTTTGGAGTAGATCCTGCCCACACCATTACAAGAACACAAAAACTTTAGAAACCTGCTAACCAGTCATTGGTTTTATTTTTTCAGTTCATGTGGCTACCTGTGATCAAACACAACTGGATTGGATTTTTTTTTTTAGTGTAAAATTCCTTAGTACACAGAACAACTCTTTCAGGAACAGTCAGATTATTACATTTGCGATATACATTTTAGTTGTGCTGTTTAATTAACAAGAACAATGAAGTGTGTGCTCACAGTGTAAAATGAAGAATCTTGGTTAAGAATGAGTTAGGAAAACAATGTGTACAGCTAGCATATTGCAGAGCAGAGCTGTGTTTCTGTTGTGTGTGTTGTTATTGCAGCCACATATGCAAATCTGAAGAGTTGCAGGCATAAATCTGCTTGGACACTTTGTGCATTTTGTTATCCATTTGGTGTATGCAGTCAGAATAAGTAAATGTGAAAGCTGGGAGCCTGAGTGCTGCGCTGTCTAGAACAGCCGTGTTCGGTTTTATACTGTTCGTGGGCAGAGAAAGCTTGAGATTTTATTCTGGATTTGGACATTGCTTAATGGAACAAATATTCTGTCTCTTCTGTGGTCACACATGACAGAAAAGGCATCAATTGTCTTTGGATCTTTAGAGTTTATCTCAAATGGGGTTCAAATTCTTACAACTATGGACCCAGCCTAGCCAGCCCACCAGCTTCTATTCCCATTGCCTGAGTGCTGAGTGCTTAGCACTAAAAGAAGGAAGATCACACGAGTGTAAAAAGGATGGTGCTGGTGACAGCACACTGATTGTACTAACACAGAGTATAAGCTCATGGCTAGGCAAGGACACAAACAGGAGAGATGGCAAAGGTCCCCTCCTGTTGCTGAGTAAAGCACAACCTGGATGCAGAAAAGCATACAGTTCATTGCAGGCACTCTTCTGTAGGACTGGGCTACAGGAAGGTTTTACCATGAGTATTTTGGGTCTAGACTCTGCTAACTAAAATAACTTTGCTCCAGATCGAGACAACAGTGAACAAGGAAACAAGACAAACACACCGGCTGCATTTACACAGCCACTGAACCCAGCCAACAGTGTTCCCAGTTTAGGTGTTAGGAGTTGTCTGAACTTCTGTGTTCACAGTGGGAGGTTTGAAAACAATTTCCAAAGGCTGACATCAGTCACTTGCTGCTTGAAGGTATCTTTCTGCTTTTGTAGGCATTCTTGTTCTTTTCAGATCAATGAACCCTGTGTCTTTCTTTTGGTCTGACCAACTGCAGTCATGTTCCTGTACAAACAGGTACATGACAATGTTTATTTAATGTACAATTAAAGTTCAGATGGGTTTTGGGTCATTTTTGTTTTTTTTTCTCCCCGACTATTTTCTTCTTTCCATTTTCTACTGTGAAAAACCATGTATAATATTCTATTCACTTTCTTCTTGCAAGATTTACTGATTATACTACATGTAAAGGCCTTCCACTTTTCTTTCTGTGGAAAACCTTGCAGAAAGATGGCATTACCTTTAGGAGAGATGTCTGGCAGAAGAAATTTCTATTCTCCCAACAACACTCAAGGCTAAGTTTGTTTTGATTGAAGACTCTTCAAATGGTTTATAATTTTTTTTTTGCCTTTATGTAAAAGTATAGCTTTTCTTCGAAGGAAAAATATTATCTAAAGTCTCTCTCATACTTTGGCGGTTCCTTCTGACACTACAAAGAATATTTCTTGTTTCAGAACAAAAAAGGAAATGAAGATATTCTCCATTTCCCAAGTGTCTGATCTGCATAGCTGAAAACTTTGAGACCAATGGCCACTGGTAAAAAACCCAGCAGTGTCCAAGTATAACAGGATTTCACCTCTTGTGGCAAATTAAGAGAAAGTGGATTAGTAGGTCATATCCATTTGAAAAATGTCCTTTCTACTCTTTTTCTCCTCTGTAATCCTCTTCACAATTGGTGATTGGAAAGCTCTTTGTTTCCTGAAAGGCATTTTAGAATAGACTAACATCAGGTCTTGCATGAGCTTCAAAAGGCCCTGAAACGGCCACAAATGCCCCCAAGCAGAGCAGCATTCAGGCTTCCAAAAGGATCTAAACCTCTGTTCTGAACCATAGTTAAAACTCATGACCATTTCACATTAAAAAAGCCACTCTTTTCATACTAGGGATGCAACCATGGAATTGATGAGACTGTGAAACATCTTGTTGGCATTTCATCTCTCTTGCATAATTTTTCACTCTAAATTCTTCCTCATCTCATCAGATAACAGAAAGCTATAGGCAACACCTTGGATCACCCTGAGCTGCTGTCTTGGGAGGCTAATAGGCCTGAAACTTGTCCTGGCTTACCCCACCCTTCTGCTGATGGGGGAAGCAAGGGTGGGAGGAAAAAAAAGGCTTGGGCCATTATGTCCCCTCCCAAAGTGCTAAACAGGTACCCACAGGGGTTTAGGTATTTGTTAGTGCCTTGCCCAAATAAGGGTAAGCAAGCCCTGGTTTCACCTAATATGGTCAGTTTTGCAAAGTGCCATTCTGACTGGTGAATCTCTGTGGGCAAAGGAGCCTTTGCACTTGGCAAATAATAGAAATGGAGCTAAAATGCAAGCAGTTGTGCTCTGCTCTGCTCTCACAATATGCTCTTGCTGCTCTGCTCTGCCCTGCCTTACTGCTCTGCTCAGACAACATGTTCTGCTCTGCCTCAGTGTGTTCTGCTCTGCCTGGTGCTTCAGACCAGCTTAACCCTGATGTTTTGGGCTTGAACTACCTGGAAACTGAAGTGCCTTAACTGTACCAGGAGAAGGCATTAAGTGTCTCACGACATGCTGAGAAATGACACCAACATCATTCTCTCTGCACATCTGCAAGAGATCCTGCCTGCACCTCTGCAAACCTCCATGCCAAGAGGAACAAGGATCAGGTCAGATATCGTCTGCCTCTTTCCTAGCACCCTGTTAAAGCCTGGAAATCTCTAGAAGCCTCTCAACGGCTATCAAGAAGCTGAGCAGTTCCAACAGTGCTGCAAAGGAGCCAGGGACCGTCTCCAAATTCTACTCCACTGCTGTGAGTAGAACAGACTTTCCCTAGGGCTGTAGGCTGCCTATGTAAAAGTGGGGCAAAGCCATTTTGTGGCTAAACCTTTCCATCTTTCTGATTCTCCTAAATTAATGAATTGCCCATAAGCATCCTTGTGAAAATTTTCCTGACCAAAGTAGAACTCAAATTTTACTACTTTGTATATAGTTTGTGGGTGGGGCTTTTTGGAAATAAAATAACTAGATATTTTATAATTCCTGCCTTGTTAATTGCCCCAACTAAATCAACTGCTCCCACAGAATACAGCCCAGGCCATCCAGTTTTGGGAAAATCAGCTATAGACAGAGGTGTTTGGCAGTTTGATTCTAGATCATTGTTATAACTTCTTTCTTTTGCAAGTGCGAATGCTACATCTGCTCTCCCAGTGTTTTGTTCTGAACACAGTCCTCTGGGCTAAGTGAGAGCCCAGAAGATGAAGGAAGCATTCAGACCCTGGAGAGGAGCTCCCTTCTGCTCACCATTATCCAAGCAGGATTTACTGCTGCTACTGCAGATTCATGAGGCACAGCTAAATGCAAAAAGGATCCTACAGTGAATGGAGACAATAAGCTCCATATGAAATAGTGGCCTTGTGCCTTTAGATCTTGGGAGTAGAGTCTTCATGTTTTACCAGCTTAATAGGTCCTGCTACCTTTTATGTAGGTAAGTGAACTGAAATGAAATTCTCGGACTTAAGCTTCTTTTTCCACTACAGGGGTTTTGCACAAGAAGAGACATTCTGACTTATGACCTTGGCTATTAAAGAAAAAAAAATAATTGCCCACATGCTTGCTTTATTTGCATATGTCTATGAACAGCTGAACTAAAATACATTACTGATACATACTGCTGCTTGTCCTGAGCACTGCTGTAATACAGGTGGCTGAGATTACCCAGCCATGAGCTTCTAGTAAGTATTTGTCATAAGCTGTGGCAGTTACTGAAATGACTGTGCATTTGCTCTATTGATTGTTGGCCCACCAAAATGAGATTACATTTGGCTTTGGATAATTCATTTTCTGTACCTGAATATCAGCTTGCTCTCTGCTAGAGACCTATCAGCAAAACAAAATACAGTTATTGGCCTAAATGTTAACATTTTTTTCTTCTTACTCTGAAAACTTCTCATTATCGATAAAAAAAGTCACAGTGAGATACAGAGATGTAAATGCCACTTCATGTTTATATCTTGTGAGTCAGGCTGCTTATAGACACCACCAAAGTCATGCGAGGAGTGGTATGTAGAACAGTCCTGATGTGTTTGTGAGCCAGAAAAGCACAGGAGATAAAGAGACAGAGAGTAGCAGTTGATGAGCTAAAAGGATGCATGGAAATTTGGATGAGATAATCTCCTGCATAGTGGATTTATCTCATGGCCTCTGTCTGATTTGGGTCACTGCTGACTAGTAATGTGGCACTAGCAACTCAGAAGGCAAGGAAACTTGAGGGGCATCATCTTGTCCGAGATGCTTATCTTCAGTGCCTGCATTTTTGCTCTATGTTATCTATGTTTAGTCCTGCAGCACTTATTTCTTGAAAGCTGATGCAAATCTTCAACATGGATAACTGCACATAACTCTGCTGAAAATTTGGCTCTGTGTTGATAAGCTGGTGGCACAAAGGGAGCACCATTCTATTTTGGTTGTGACTTGTGCGGGAAACTTTAAGCGTTCCCTCACACAGGAAAGGTACCATGGGTTGGTAAATGCAGACTGACTTACACCAGTCATTACAAAAAAAAAAAGATAATCAATAAGCTTGGTGAACAAGCTAATCATAGAATCATAGAATGGTCTAGGTTGGAAGAGATCTCAAAGATCATCCAGTTCCAACCCCCCTGTGCCACAGGCAGGGACACCTCCCACTAGATCAGGACGCTCAAGACCTCATCCAGCCTGGCCTTGAACACATCCAGGGAGGGAGCAGACACAACCTCCCTGGGCAACCTGTTCCAGTGCCTCACCACCCTCACCGTGAAGAATTTCTTCCTAACATCCCGTTCAAATCTCCCCTCTGCCAATTTGAACCCATTCCCCCTCGTCCTGTCATTACAAGACCTTGTGAACAGTCCCTCCCCAGCCCTCCTGTAGGCCCCCCTCAGATACTGGTAGGCTGCTATAAGGTCTCCTCGAAGCCTTCTCTTCTGCAGGCTGAAAAGCCCCAACGCTCTCAGCCTGTCCTCATAGCAGAGGTGCTCCAGCCCTCTGATCATCTTTGTGGCCCTTCTCTGGACTCTCTCCAACAGTTCCATGTCCTTCTTGTGCTGGGGGCTCCAGAACTGCACACAGTACTCCAGGTGGGGTCTGACAAGAGCAGAGTAAAGGGGGAGAATCACCTCCCTTGCCCTGCTGGTAATGCCTCTCTTAATGCAGTCCAGGACACACTTTTAAATTGTGACATATCTGCATCCAGCACTTGGCCATAACCCACACACACTGATACACAGATCCAGCAACCAGAAAATGCTCCACGTGAACATATGAAACAGCTATATTTGAGGTGGTTGGTAATAGAGAGTTTAATTATTCTTTATCATGTACTACTTAGTACCAGCTAAACCATTTCAGAATGAGAGAAGCTCAGATTTCTCTTTGCCTGTCCTCTCTGGCATGATGCTGAACACTTCCTTGATTGTTTACAGATGGTTATAGCACAACCATTTCATTATGCTGTGGAGAGATGCGCACAGCTTCATCATATAGAGCTGGAGAGATTTAGCAGGTTCAGACTGTTTTCCCTTGAGGTTAATATAATGATTCCTGTTGATTTCAAGGAGCACTGGACAGGGCCTTTGGTGCAGCTTTTCTCCATATGTTTTAAAATGAACATTTCTTGCCAATAATTTCAGGTTTATTGTAGCCTCCTTGTGCCTCAGGCAAGGAAAAACAACAGGACACAATGACAGCACATTATTGGAAGTAGCAGGATATGTTCTAAATAGATATAATTAGCATGTGACCCAAAAGAGACCTGTATATAATTAATACTGAAATATGGTGCATGCAGTATATAGGAAAACATATTGTGTATTCAGAGCAGAACATTTGGAGAACGGAGGGCTGTCTGTAAATGGCTTGTCATAGTTTCATTCTAATCTGAATTGAAATTTCTGCACTTGAAAAAGTGGAGAATGATCATTAAAAACACTTGGACTTTAGAAATGACACCACTTGCTTCCTTTTCCTCCTTTTTATTGTGACAGTGGGAAAAAAAAAAAATCCTTAAATCTTCAGCTGGGGAAATGTGCACTAATGGGGAAACAGACCTCTGAGAAGCTAGCAGACTGACAAGCTGTTCAAGAGCAAGAGGCTTTTCAGCAAATAACATTCACTTCTCTAGTAGTTCTTGGTAGATTATGTCATATCTAGAAGTCCATACTTATTTGGACCCGGGAAAGTGAATGAGTAACAGATACATAATGAGCATCCATGCAAAAGGGAAAGAACATCTCAGAGATAAGGTGAAGATTACAGGGGGTAAAGGCAGCAGAGAGCTGCAAATGTGTTGTCTTCTGGGTGACATTCAGTTCGTATCACACAGCAGCTCATTATGCAGTCTGTTTATACCAGAGGGAAACAAATATAAAAGTTACTCCTTTCTATTTCACATTAAATGCAAAGAGTTCAAGGGAACTGGAAGACTTCATTATGGAATCTGATACCACTCTTTGTGTTTTGCTGGGTCCTATTTTAAGTAAACTGAATCGTTTTAGTGGATTTTTAAAAGACTTGATATCCAATATTTAATTAACATTTATTCTGCAACTTTGGAAGCTGAAGCCTTGGATTCATGATGTAATTTTTTTATCAGAATGAATAAATGTAGAACAGAAGTTAAGCATAGGCAATAAATTTCATCTTAATTGCAACTCTAGAGATTACTTCCCCCCAAACCCACTTGTTTTTCCTCTCGTGACATTAATTCTAAGCTCTGTAACTGACACAGTCTACTGTCCAGCTATATTTTTTGTTACACTAGTTTTCCCCATTTTATTTTTGCACTAAGATAAATGTAAATTCATAGTCGTGTTTTCAAGCAGTAGCCTTCACAAACAGACTATGTCATGGTCTAGTAGTTGCAAATTCAACATTTTGGATTTTACAGCAATTCTGTCTAAGGTTGTTGCTACAGAAGGTATCTGGCATTTTTGTTCTTAAAATCTCCGATGTGTGATTGTATAATAGACTAAAGGATGGCTCATGTCTGCAGGCAGACTATCTTGCTTTGTGACCTTGCTAGATTTCCTTAGTCAAATGAAGTTTGATTTGAGGCAGAGCCGAATAGAAGCTCTTTCAGAAAAATCCAGATTGCAGTGGGAAGTGCTGTCAGTCAGTTACAGTCTCACACTTTTCTGTGAGTTAGTGCTTGGGACTGATGTGTCTCTGGGTTTTGAACCATTGCCCAACATAAAATTGAGCTTTCAAATGTGAGTTCATTAAAGACAGCATAGCAGTGTTCACAGAAGTGCTGTAATTGGACTTAATAGTGTTTTTCACCGCGTTTCATGGGTTCTGAATGTTTTCTTCAATTAATAATTATTCTGCATTATTCTCTAGCTTTGCTAAACAGTTGTTTAATATTATGGCTGAAAACAATGAAACTCTTCCCTTACTGTGCTTTCCAACCAATTAGTTCTGGGCAATAGGCTGCCCATGAAAACTCCTGATGTGTCTCCTGGCCAGAAGAAATAAAAAAAATCAAGCAAACTGAGGTTATTATAGAGCAAATTATAGACTTCTGCACAATATTGCTCAGTATTGTTGCCTCTTGGCAAGCAAGACTTTGGATGCTGAACTGTCTCGTGTGTGTTTTATTTACATTGAATGCTTTTAGAATGAATCTGGTAGAGATTCAAAAGACTGCAGAAGAGGTTACAAACAGAGAGACACAGGGAGTGGTGGAAGACTGAAGAGAGTTCATTCTGCTGGTCATTATTCTAATTGAATTTATCTTGAAATATTTATTAATTGAGTTTTTAAGCCACTCAACTCTTCACATTTTTCATGCTTTTCATGCTATGAAAATTCTATGACACATTGCAAAACACATTTTTAATTGCTGCAGGATGTTTTATTAGCTTCACTTCCAGAAGTGCCCTGTTGCTGTTCAGTACTGATAGCAAACAGCTCATCTTTGGTACACAACTCAGACCAGGGACCTGCAGCCCCTCAGAGAAGACAGGCATGTTGATACGTGAAGTGAAATGTTTCCTAGGCCAGCGGTCACATCCACAGCAGAACTGCTGAGCAGCTTTTTGTGATGCTTTAATGAGCGATTAAGCAAAGAAAATTATATTTCAATCCAATCATATTGAAGTCAATGCAGCCATTAAATTGCACTAGTGAACTGGATGAGCGGGCTGGACTGTTCCTGAAGATCACCAAACCTCTAGCAATTCTTAATTCTAAAAAATGTGTGGCTTCTGCAGATCATTTATGAAGTGTGTATTTAAACTAAAAGCTCAGAGGCCTCTCCATTCCTCTTGCTCCCCAAACTATTTCAGTAGTCCACTCACTTTTCATCCTTCGTTGCTAAATAGTGAGCTTCAAGTCAGGATCTCTGCCAGTCAACACTGCAAGTGTTTTTATTTTACCCTTTTCAAACAGCAAATACCATTTTAAAGTTGTTCCAAGGTGCTAGTTGTATACAAACTAATGCTTCTGATGGTAAAATTGCCAGTTACACATAGTAATTCCTTCATTGACTGTCAGACCTGTCATGTTGCAGAAGGTAGGTCAGTTGAATTGGTTATTAATGGATCTATTGAAAATAAGCATTTAGGATTTGTTTCCACAAAAAAAAAAAAAAAGAAAAAAGTAAAAAAAAAGGACAAGCTGCATCATTTGTCTGTTGGAAGTGAGTAATGTCTTTATCCTTTTTAGCTGATTAATAAACTGCGATCCTTTAAACAGCAATTTCAGGATCATGCCATTATTTGCTAATTCTTCATTTCTCCATTTCTTAAGAAAATATTAAATTTGCAGTTGGCCACAGCAGGACAGGCCCATGCATCACTGAAGAAACCAGTAATTTATGATGCGTTTGGAACTCTATATTAACATTCCAGGCTGTAATGAAGTTTCATATCGAACAAGGTCAGGCCTGATTGTATGATTAAATATTTTGAAAATGTTATTAAAAGTTTGCATTTCTCTTCAGATTTTCAGCATGACTATTTCACTTTGGGGCACTCCATTAATCAAACCCACACAAGCTTTGTTGGATCATGTTCATTCTAGCACCTAGTCATGCAGACATGAAGTGATCAGGTTAAACAAGCTGCAGAGAGGTTATGAAGTTTTTACAAGTGGTTGGTTTTATTCTTTTCCTTCAGACCTGGAAATTGGATACATACCAGTTGTTGTGGCCAGGTCTTTTTCATGCTTGGGCCATCACACTGTGAAAGCTGATGACTTATGCCCCAACCATGTATGTGTACGCTTTGAAGTTATTCTTCTGTTATGCTTTCAATTAATCTTCCATTTTTGCCAAGCTCTCCAGGTACAGATCTGTGTACCTGGCAAACATTGGTAGCTCCAGTCCTTGATGATCCTCATTATGGCAGCATCCAGCCCTTCAGAGTCTGACGGATTGATCCTGACACCCTCATGCAGTGCTGCAAACCCTTTCTGCTCATGGAGAAGCAAACTACTGAGCTGAGAAGACATATCTGAAATTTCTCTGGGCTTCTGGGCTAGAGTGGCTGGATAAACTCCAGTCTCCTAAATCTTTTGCTTGAACCTAATCAGCACTTTGGGAAATATGTAGAAACATTTTGCATGTTAATGAAGTGCTGTTTGGTAATGGATGACACCTACAAATAGGGGGTTTAAAAGTAACTCAATGGTTTTTTTTCCTGCAATTGAGACATTAGTCTCTACAGCCTCTTAAACCTAAACTGGGCTGCAATACATTAACACTTTATGAACTTTTAATTGAATAGGGCTCTTAATGAGTTTGCTGTTTGCAAACCCCCATTAATATTCACGTTTCTAGTACAGAAATCTCTGAAATCGAATTCCTCCTGCAGAATTACACCGAGACATCTTTCATCCTGCTACTTAGCAAGGACCTTTGGTCCTTGTTTCTCGCCTCTTTTCCGCAGCTATAGCACTTGTCAGCTTCCATTATGCATACTTGTAAATAACAGAAAATGAAAAAAGATATTACCCAGGTAGAAGGTCATGGAAGTTTTACATTGTGGGCTTTGAATAATCTCAGATGATAATCGCAGTGTTACATTTATGCACACACACAAAATTTATACATGCATTACATATAATTCTATGTTTTTATATGTATTTTTTTAAATGACCATATATAAAACATCACAAATACCTCATTTTTCAGTACCAGGTAAGCTCCAATACTGTAAAGTACAGCAGGACTTTTCCCACTGAAAAGTTGGATCATGCCACAGGAGTAAATAAAAGACAGCTGCTTTGTTGTCATGCATGTTTTGCTCCCTGAATTTACTCAGTTTTTTTTTTGCTGTGGTGGTAGAGCTGGCCATCCTCCTCAAGAAGCCAAAGGATCTAATGAGGAAAAAGTCCTTAAGTGAACACTATTGTTCCAGCTGATCCCACAGTTGAGAAGAAATATGGGAAGGCTGTGTGCAAAAAATAGAGCAGCTCTGACTCTTCCCAGAAAGCCTGTCAAGNCAGAGCTGATATTTTTGCACTATATATTCAGCGTTCACAACAAACTCATAATGCCAAAACCCATGGATTGTAATCTGAATGAAATGAAATGTGGAGCTTTGAAAACTGAAGAGCTGATTCCCTGCCCCCTTCTCCTCTTTTTGTAAAGGTAATGAAGGTTAACCTGAGCAATCAGATAGGGATTCCTTTGGTGTAATTGAATTTCTGATGGCTTTAATCCACCTACCAATGGTTTATTGCATAAAAAGCTTGTCAGGGAGCAGAAAGGCAATGCCTAGAGAGCTCAGCAATACAGAGCCAACAGAATGGTTCCAGGTGCTGTGAACAGGAGCAGGCTTCCAGCTGTTGTAACTGTCATCGCAGACCAAATACTCTGTCCCCAAATCCCCAGGAAAATGCCGGTAGTGTGACACACCAGACACTGCTGAGGTGGATTTGTTGTACTTCTGGACCTACAAGTTTTGTTCTCCCTTTAATACTCTGAACTGTAAAATAATAAATGTGCATTTGCAGACTGCTATCTGTGGGCCTTGCCAGGGATATGTCATCTGATTCTGCATGTAGGTAGCATTTAACATAATCTGCCCTGACACATTCATAAGATAAGACAAAAATAATATTATCTCGCCATGCAGCAACAACCTCTTATCAGGCTCCAAACTCCTAATTAGGGATTTCTCTCCAGGCCCCCACTTGTCTGATGACCATATAGATGTCTAAATTAGATAATTAATATAGTCCATGCTGCATGATAGTACATGGCAATTTAAAGCCCTAAGCAGTGAGCTTCAGAGAAACATTTCCCTTTTCTGTTGCCAGCTAAATATGTGCATCTGGAAGTTCCTCTTGCAGTATTGATCCTGCTTTGTAACTTCTTTATGGTTTCTGTGAGGGGAATTGTCTCCATTCTTCATAAACTCAGAGAGGTGAAAGGATATTGAGTTGTTTATGGTACTTAGCATAAATGACATTTATATTTTATTTCAAATTTTAATCAATATTGGATCTGTAGTTTGTAGATTAATATACATACATGATGTACACATTCTCCAAAGGGAAAACCTACCCAGTGCCTCATTTATATTCCAAGTCTATTATCCCTGTTTTTTCTTAGCATAAAGCTTCTTGCAAATTTAAACTGGAGCTATCAAGTTCCTTATCCATTTCTACCACTGCAGGAATTCGTAACTGACCCTGCTTGTGACACTTTAATTTTGCATTTCGCATGCTCTCTCCAGAGGACATTTTGGGCAGCTACCATTTCTTTTTACATGTTTGCATCAAGCTACTGTTTGGGGTTCAAAAACTACATCATGGTATAAATAACTCACTGTTACTTTGGGTGTTGCCATTTCCTCCAAAAGTGAACAGGGTACCTTCTTTTGTTAGACATTCACTTATTTTTCAGCTGTTATACTCATTTTTATCAGATGTTCTCGTACAAAACTGGTTTACCTGTGATATTTCTTTCTCTCCTGAGAGATTCACATCTGGTTTCTAGCATCTGTCTCTAAACTTCCTTCAAAAACAGTGGTGGTGAACATTAATTTTATGGTTGTATTTGTATCATTGAGCTTCTGTCAATAAATCATTTTTTATTTTCAAGAAGAATCCCCAAACTCTACCTATCAATACTTTTCAGAAGCAGAGCTAATTCACAGCAGCTAAAAATAATCTCCTGGAACAAAAATGAAAAATACAGAGAAGTCAGTGTTGTGAGTTAACACTGGCATCTTCTGAATATTTTTACCAGAAAAGGACAAAGAATCAGCAAAGCATCAGCTTGTTTCAGCAAAATTTATAGTAGTAATCAGTTCCTGTACAGCTTTGATACCCTTTTGGCTTTTGACTCTTGATTTAAATCCCTTCTCTATGAATATTGTGAATAAACCAGCATCCTGCACAAAAATAAAGTCCACAAAAGACACTAATTCTCTCCCCAGAAGTTCCACCTCTTTTTTTTTTTTTTTTTTTTTTTTTTNACTGACATTCACATTCACTGGGTTTCAGCATGAGGCAATGTTTTAGGGCTCTTAGGTATGATAAAAATTGCTGATTCCCAGCTTATGTCTGGGCCTGGCTACATGGGTGTCTGAATAGAAAGCACTGATCTTGCTCCATCATGAGTGAGAAATGCACCAACAGACCAGGTGGGCTCATGTTCATTGCTCCATCCTTTCTCCCTATTTTCTCTTTGTTTTCTAAGACAGACCAGTGGCAGAGAAAACAAGGAAGCTGCTCACAAACTGTGGCTAAACAAATTTCTCCTTCTTCAATAACACATGAGGAAAAACAAATTTCTCCTTCTTCAATAACACATGAGGAAAGCTTTGTAATGCCTGAGCCCAGTGTCTCCATTCCTGGGACTGTGCAATTTTGTCCGCTCAGCCTCACCCAGGCTGTGTCACAGCAGCCAAGACTGAGAGGCAACATGCATGTGTGGCTGTTTGGGGCAAGAGCTCACACAAGTGTCAAGATGTCTGAAGTGCTCCTCTGCCTGCTGTCTTTACACTTCTCCTGGGACTAAGGACAGCAGAAGTTGCAAGCCTGCATTATCCTTCCAAATGTACATCCTATTTTTAAATCACATCTTTTTTGGAGGGGTAATGTACATGTAGATAGGCACTTCAGAAAGAACACATTCTACTTTTTTTGTCAGTTGAAAATAAGGCATCTGCTTTAAAAATAAGATTTCTAGTCTGGGAACAACTGCAAATATTAACTAAAACCAAGTGCAGTTTGGGTTTTGGGGTCTTTTTTTTTTTTTCACTTTTTTTTTTGGGAAGTAATGCCCATAAACTAGGGGGAAAAAACGTTAATAATTAAAAAGGAACAAAAATAAGCCAGATAAAGCTTTTAAAATATTAGAATTGTTTTCTGTAATCCTCCACTTAAAATGCTATACGCCAGGGCTCAATCTTTGGATTTCTTTAATCATTTGGATTGGCCTGTTCTTCCTCCTGATTTATCCAGCGCTGCAGAAGGATTAAATCAGTATAATGGACACTTGTTAAGTGTCTGCATCATTCTAATCAGCTTGACAGCGCTCTGGTTTATTTCTTCTTGTAAACTGTGGTATCCTAAAGATGCTGTACTGTATACAGCACCACTTAGTGGCAGAACTCTACTTCAAATACTCCCTTCTGAAAGCTAATCTGAGTAACTTCCTTTCTAGTCAAACTAAACCATTATGTCTCTTTCCTCCCCGCGCCGACTCACCAGCTTCAGAGCCTAAGAACGCTGCTGTCAGTCTGTCTCTCCAGCACCACAGCACTTTGGCTCTGATCAAACCGATCACAGCATGACCCCTTTCCATTCTCTTTTCTTCTGCTCCCCTTGTACGTGTTCCTCATTTCCCTGTGCCCATAAAGGTGGACAGGTATCTTTTGCCTCTTAATAGCTGACTGAAATGTTTGACCTCCAGCTATATGTCATGTGTAAATAAAACAGTGCCACCCTAACTGCTATTAAACTCTGTTCTCAACACAATAAACAGAGCAGTAAACAGCAAAACATCAGAAAGCAGGCTGAGGTTGCATCCCTGCTTTCAGCAGCCAGTATCAAAACAATACGGACAGATATTTTCTTTACAGGATATCAATGCTAGGGATGTTTATTGTATCACATTGAAATTTTGTTTACTGTATTGAATTTTAACAAATTTAGCACAAACTTTCTCACTTCAGGGACATAAAAATATCTCTCTGAAGCTTCCGAACAGATACAGTGTTGGCATACTACAAACCTTGCTCAGGTGAGAAGAAAGAGTACTTGATCAAGATATCCAAAGTAAATGTTACTAGTTTTCTCCACAATGCACAGTGGTCAGGCAACAGCAAGCTACAAAGGCCAGGTTTAAGTTCAATGCCATCACCTCATATGCCACAGAACTAATTTTATTCTGCCAAGTGTTTTTTTGCAGTACTTGTTTGCATGTGATGCTTATAAGTGGCTTGAAAAACAGTAATGGTGTAAATGGTCACTTCTATTTTTACTGGAAAACTGCTCACAAGCTTTTGCAGGTTCTTCAAAAGCTCTACAAATTGTCCTATTTCTGATGGTGTGCTCCACATCAATTATTCCAATGGAGTGCTGAGAAACAATTTTTTTCAATCAGTTATGTGTCCAAAATGCATATGCAATCCCACTTCTGAGTTGTGTGTACAATTACTGAGATTCCATGCGTGCGTTGGGTAATTTCTCACATAAATGCACTTAATTAGTCATCTGTGCATGCGTTCGCCTATTTGCATACATACTAACGGCAATTTTGCATGCAAATTAAGCACTTTTTTTCTATATATATATGTAAAAGTTTGACTCTCGTTGTGTTTATTAAACAGAAGCTTATGTTAGATCTGGGAGAAAATAATTGAGTTGTCTGGCAGCGCACAATGCGATGCGGTAGCTTGCATATGGATCATTATTGTGTCTGCATCCTGCTGAGGTTTTCGCCAAAAGGTTATTAGATTTCTCTCTCCTAAAATACATAAGGATCAGCTGTGTAAATGACCACTCTGTTGAAATACCTGAATAGAGGAGGCGCAGCTTACCCTGCTTCAGCCTGTACCTTGCACCAGATAAAATTTATATTTGATGTTAAAATCTTACAGTAGTAGTAATGTCCCACCTACTCCTGTGCTTCTTTCTAGGCTACAATAAAACATGTGACATGATTTTGCCATTTCCTGTCGATGGATTAGCACAATCAGAATCACTGAAGTAATGTCACTTACAATAAGCTTTTTTAAACCACGAGTCTGCTGATAATGGTGCAGGTGGGTGGATGGTGCAGGAATTTCTCCCATAGTATCACCCTATCCAAGGGATGGAATCCACACAGCTTACCCATTGAATGGCAGTTACTTTTTATGTGGAGGCTCCACAGTTTTGGATGTAGTAATATTTTTAGTGCTTGTGCATATGTCCTAGGCACAGTTACAGTCTGACTTGAAAGCATGTGTGCAGTTGGGAACAGATTAGGCGATGTGAGACCACAAGAGCTATTGGTCAGAGTTAATAGGATAACCGCAGAAAATCTTGTTAGATGAATGCATGAACTTGAAAAATTAATCTTTGAAGTTCACATATTTCTAGACCCTGGCAAAAAAAGCAGCGTTTACTTTGTATACAGAATTCTCTGGGCTCATGCAAGAACCACGCTGACAGAAAAAGGAAATAGCCTAGATCAGCCAAGAGTTAGAGGCAGGTGAAAACTACCAGTCGTAGTTACCAGAATCATAACCTCTTGGGCACTGCCTTTTCCCTTTCTGTGTATGTGGAGGACTTTGGATTTATTTTCCTTGGCCTAGAGTCAGTCCATACAATTCAGCTGACCATGAATATAATGTTCCTAAATAGCTCCCTTTCTTTTATCGCTAGGCTTTCTTTCACTTGTCACACAGAAATATCTACGTTGGAAAAGACCCTCAAGATCACCAAGTCCAACCTATAGCCCCACTCTAAATATGCATGTAATATGCATGTAATATTATTATTAGAAGTCTTCCACACCATATTATTATCCTCTAATTTATAGCTAAAATAATTATTCAGATATTCTAATAAATTTCATATGCAACTTTAGCCTCACTGAAGTTGTATGGAGACAAACACTGTAAATTTCTCACTACCTTCTTAAGTTAAAAATCTGAATCTCTTTGAGCATGTGGTATTTTGTCATAAAGTAATCTCTTACAAGAGCACATCTCTTCCTCTCTCACCCCTCTCTCCAAGTTTTCTTTTCTTATCTTTCCAGTTCTACTATTCAAATCTACAGGCTGTCAAAGCTGTCTCTTGTAAAGTGCTTTGTCTTCCAGGTGGTTTTTGACCAAAAATGCTGACAGCTCCAGAAAATGACTTCATATTAAAAGGTAACTTGGGCTTTCTCTGAGGAGCTCTGCCTCAGCATTTAGCTGCACACATGCACAGTTTAGCGTATCTGCTGTGCTGCTAAAACTGTTGGATGTATTCAGGAGGAAGAAATATTTGGGAGGCATACAAACAAGCTGGGTATCACAAAAGGCAGAGAGCTCAGAATACAACTTCCATTTATGCTTTACCAATCTGTGCAGAAGAAAACATACACTTTTTTTTTTCAGCTATAGAATAAAAGCATGGATTGTCAGTAAGAAAAGAAAACCCCATCTGAACCTTGCATTTTTGCTATGTAGAGGAGTGTTTATTTGTTAATACTGCTGCTTGCAGCAGTGTAACTTATTTTGAATAGATTACTGGAGTAATATATGTTAAGGTGAACATTTCAGTGCAGATGAAGCCATGTCCAGCAAAAGAAGAAAGAAAAGCAGTGGTGATGAGAAGTGCTACTAGAAACCAGTAAAAGCTGAAAGTCTGAAAAATTCTCATTTTCCTTCAGCAGACCCTGTAAAAACCTTTTAATTATGTTGTTATTCATTTGGGGTTTTCTAGTGTGTGAGGAGTGGTTACAGGACTATGAGGATTCATGGGTTAGATGCTGTCCCATTCCCCTGATAGCCTGGTGAATCTGGCAGTGTGAACTTACTCAGAGTACAGGAGATCACAGGGACAGGACTCGTAAGAAAAAGCATCTCCTCAGCTGCTGCGGAGGATGCCTGGAGTGGGTGGGGAGGAGATCACTTGGTCTACATCACTTCAATGAGGTTCTTCTCAGATGCCGTTACAGTGTAATGCTTGCCGTGATGGAACCATCTTAGATGACAACCACTTTAGCTAACCCTTTGTTTCTGAGATGATGGCAGAATCATGCTTAAATACATGCTTGTATGAAGAGCACCTTAAAATCAGTTATTTTGGGGAAGCTTTGGGGAAACTAGGAATCCGTGGCTTCCCCTTCTACCTGTGAAAAGGCACAATAGCTATTAATCTCCTCTTTTACTGAATGTGGTGAGATTTCATTGTTTCCATGAACATGAAGCACTGCATCCAGAAGCTGCCTCTCTGCTATGTTAGGGGCCTTTGGCATTTATGTCCCCCTTGGTGTCTGAGGAACACAGATTTGTCCAAGAATCAGAGACATCCCTCTTCTGAAGCTGTTACAAGTGGCATATGGACATATAAAGGCATTCCTTGTATCTTCTGAGAATAAACCTAATTCTGTTTTTATATATCTGCTTTAATTTGCAGTTCACTCTAATGGTACAGACCTATTAAGCCTCAGCCTACTTCCACCTTTATTCTTATTTTTTGCAATAGAATAACTGGCTTAAAAAAAAAAAATACTGTTTTGCATAGGTCAATTTTGTTTTACAATATTTTAATAAGAGTTACATTAGTATAAGGTGTGTTACCTCACCTAAGGTGAAAGAGACATAGAAATGGGATTTTAAAATTGATTTTAATATAGCCATTGCTGGCATGCTGCCATTAATGCCTGCATAGTTCAGTGAGGAGACCACAACGTGTGTCATAATTGGAGGTCAGACTACACTGATGTTGGCCTCCCATGGCCAGGGTAATTAACTGTGCAGGAAGGTTTTGTATAGGGCCTATGAAGCTGGATTTTCCTCATCGCCATTCACATTGCTAACTCAGAAGGAGAATCGATAGGAGCCACAATGTACTGATCAGTAGATAGTGTAAAAGAGAGAAAGTTCAAATTCCTTGGCATTGCAGCATGCCTGGCAGACTGAAAATGTGACTTCAGAGGATCTGTTTAACCAGGAAGATAGCTGTGTCCTTCTTAGCATCCCAGCATATAGGTAACACATGCAGGGTGGTACAGAATCACCTTAATTAATACATGTTTTATTCATGTTTTCTGCTTTTTTCCTGTGGGTTCGTTTTTCAAGTCACTTTCTCCTCTGTGACTCATCATTTTGTCTTTAGATTTTGTACTGGAGCCAGATCATAAGTAATCCAGAATTCTGAGCTGTGCCCAACCATTTATGTAGTTCCAGTGATTTGCTGTTGCTTAAAAAAAAATTACATAAATGTACCAAAGTCTAGGTTTTACTGCTAAATACTTTTTCCCTCTGTGGTTTTGATCTTCCTACAAAGCAGTATCTTTATTTCCTCTGTTGGCTTCTGTCTAGATCTGATAGGGTGCTTATGTCTTTCCCAGATCATTAATTTCTCCACAGCTTTGATTTACCTTTCACTTTACTGTTCAGTTTCATCTCATCCCATCTGCCCTACACATCCCCAAAAGATCCTCAGCATGGATTAAATCTGAAGGCATTTCTCATTCACGTCACTTTTGAACTGCTGACATAAACTCCTTATTTGCCATTATCTCCCAATCCAGACTTGTCATTATTTCTCTGGATCTGCATATATTCCTTCTTTTGTTGCCACTTGTGACACAGACCCAAATTAGTACTAGCAATTTTCTATACCGCTGCTCAGCTAGCTATCTGCTAGAAGAAGCAAAAATCACCAGATCATACAGAAGGAACCTAAGGTGTGGTCTGCACACTGTATTAATTTCCTTTCTCCTTCTTTGTTGACTCTTTTTTAGAACCATTTTTTATTCTTACCATCTAGGCCATAACTGTTTACTCAAGTTCAGCAAAACATTTACTTATCGGAGAATTAAACAAGTTAGGCCAGTGGGAATATTGCCCAAGTAAGGAATTCAGATATCAGCCCTAAGCTAGGAAGGAAAAGGTCTCCTGGGACTTGGTTTTCTCACCTCCTGTCCACTTAGTTAGTTATTTCCATGCTTTCACATACTTGACGGCTGCTTGACAATTTTATTGTATGTTGTACTGTCCCTCAGTGATCACACCTCCCTCTCTCTTATTCTCTATCCGTGGTAACACAGCTCACATCCGATACTCATCTCCACCACTACGGGTTCTATTGTCCCCTTGATATGTGCAACTCCCACTGCTGTCAATAGGAATTACATGCATGCAACAAGCAGAGGAATATCCCTTGTGGACTCTGCGCTCCTCATTATCCTGGCACAGTCAGTTCTGTAGATGTCTCATCTATGAGCCTTTTACTCTCTCAAGTGTTGTGCACCATAGCAAGTTGGCTCTTAGGATCAGCAGCTTTGCTCTTCAGGTGTTTAGCAAGTTGATTTAGTGTGCATGTGTACGCTCTCAAATGCCTTCATCCAGCCAAATTCACATCTTGTAGTGTTTCCCATATTAGATGGCAGGGCTTCCTATTTCCTTTTTATGCAAGAACACCAATTCATAAGCTGTCTCACAGCAAACTGAAAGCGAAGCGAGAGTCTTTAGCTAACTCTCCCAAACAGCATATGTTCAGGCCCAGCTCAGACCTCTATGCTTAAATGCAGTAGTTGGTGAAAAATTCACTAGGTAAAAAAATGTAAATGGTATATTTTAATTTTCCTTAAAGATCTGAAGGGAGATATTTTACAAGCACTTGATGTTAAGTGCTTCTAAACAAGGAGGTAGTTGAAATAGTAGCTAATCAGTTAGCAAAACTTTAATTCCTTCCAAAATTAATCAGTGTCAAAAGTTGAAGGAAAATGTGTGTCAAAACAAGCACATGCAAGAGAATGATTTCCGCTGTCTGAATGCTGGGTTAGTATTCTCCTCTGATCCTTCTGGACCCATTTCAGTTTGGGAAGGTACCCAGTATCTCACACAGGCCAGTGTTACTAGAAACATAACTGGAAAGCATACTCACTTCATTTGCAGACTTATTCCCCAAGTACAGAGGCAGTCAACACAGCTTAGAAAAGAGGGATGGCAAACTAGTTTGGGAAAAAAAAAAATTAATTTGCCATCAGATTAGAAATCAACTGTAAACATGTTGAAGAATTCTTTTTTTTTTTTTTTTTTTCACTACTGCTCTGCCTTTTCTTCGCAATCTGTTGTGGTGTCAGACTTATTTTGACAATACATGTAGAACTTGTCATATTAACAAAGTTATCAAACACAGCAAGCACATGCATAGCAACAGCTGTAGTGCAGCAAGAGTCCAAATAACTGGCCATAGGTATTCACGAGGAAATGTTCATGCTGCAGTTGAGAAAAATCCAAAACAGCTCCAGAAGTCTCCAGACTACTCGTAGCTTTATTTAAACGGCAACAACTGCGGCTGCCCTTCAACCCAGAACACTCTACTCCAAACTTTCAAAAGGATCAAATTTAGATTTTTATCTAGGTATATATGGAATTCTTTTTGTAAGGATTTCTGCCTTTTTGGAAGTACTTCACTAAAAAAAAAAAAAGTATACACTAAATTCAATACATTGATGAGATTTATTTGATGTTATGTAACAAACTCAGAAATACTTGTTTAAAAAAAAAACCCAACAAACCCTGTAATCCACTAAGACTGTAAATTGGTGGGGGTAGGAACAATCTTCTCATTATTTGTGCCTACAGAGCTTAATACAATGAGGTCTCAGTTCTTCGCGAGCATCTCTAGGTGTTAACACAATGCTATTAAATCTACTCAATAGCAAAAGATGCAGTGAGTGGATTTATGTGTCTCATTCCTTCGGAAATGTGTGAATCTAACAGAATAGTTTAATGGCCAGATTTTTCAGCTGCAATGTCTGATTTTGCACGTACATCAGATAGTATGCATCTATTTATGCAAATCACTGTTGTATTTATATGCACAAAATACACATGCCTGAGAACTCCCATTTGTGGTGTTAAGCTGCATTCAGAAGGGAAAAAGATCAGATTTGGAGGCCAGGGTCATACTGCAGGAAAATAGCAGGACCATACTTAGCTCTTGAAACCGCTGCTTTCCATTTTCAGTTTTCTGGGAAAACTAAACTGACTTAAGTTTCGCTTTCTGGCCCTGCTTTGAACTGCCTTTATTTTTACACCAGAAAACCTCTGGTTTATTGGAGTTAGCTTTATTTCTACTGATGTGAACATGGACAAGGCCTGACATGCATGTTTCCCTCCATGAAGGGCCAAGTTCAGAACTGCTTATGCACACAACTCAGGAGCTAGTTCAGACACTACACAATTTTCTACCTGATCCTGAAACTGACGTCCATCCAAAACATTCTCTTCTCAGGTAGGGAACCTGCATTGCCCCCCCTCCTCCCCCGAGGTTTGATTAATGCAAACAGAGAGCCTGATCTGGGGTACTCACAGACCTGCACTCCTACCCTCTGCGTGCCCAAAGCCCACCCAGCCCCACACCTCAGTCCCTGGTCCCACTGTCTGCCCAGTGAGGCTCTTCCCTTCCAAACAAGGTGATACTAGGCAAAGGCCTTTGCAGGTGGAGGAGCAGGTGGTCTCAATCATAGAATCAAGGAATGTTTTGTATTGGGAGGGACCGTTAAAGCTCATCTAGTCCAATCTCACAGCAGTGAGCATGCACATGTTCAACTAGAGCAGGTTGCTCAGAATCCCAAACAACCTGACCTGGAATATTTCCAGGGATGGGGCATCTACCACCCCTCTGGGCAACCTGGACCAGTGTCTCACCACCCTCAGTATAAAAACAAGCTTTTCTTTATACCTAACCTACTCTCATTTAGTTTAAAACCATTGCCTCTTGTCCTGTTGCAACCGGACCTGCTAAAAGACCCGTCTTCGTCTTTCATATAGACCCCGTTAAAGTACTGGAAAGCCACACCAACTATCTTCCTGCCTGTTGGTTGTTGCCGTGGATATGCTGCTCTCTCCCACTCGTTTTCCTCAGAGGCTGGGCTAGCCTCTCCCCACTGGATCTGCCCATCATCCCCTGGATGCACTAGCTTTTCCTATGGCTGTGCTAGGTTTTCCTTCACTGGGCATGCTTGCTTTACATCTGGACCTGCTTTTTTTTAAAAAAAAAAATATTTATTTTCCCCCCTACGTACATCTTTCCATTAGGTATATTATTTTTTCCCTGGATATGTTACTTTTTTCCTCTGTCGATAAAGAATCACAGAATTACAACATGATAGGGGCTGGAAGGGACCTCCGAATATTGAGTCCAACCTCTTGCTAAAGCAGGATCACCTGGAGTAAATCACACAGCTGCACACCCGGGCAGGGACTGAGTGTCTGCAGGGATGGAGACTCCACCACCTTTCCGGGCACCCTGTTCCAGTGCTCTGCCACATACAAAGTAATTTTTTTCCCCCTTCCGATTACATGGAACCTCTTATGTTCCAGTTTGTGTCCGTAGCCCCTTGTCCTGCCCTTGGACAGCTCTGAGAAGAGTCTAGTTCCATCCTCCTGACACTTGCCTTTTAGATATTTATAAGCATTAATGAGATCTCCTCACAGCCTCCCCTCCTCTAGGCTAAGGAGCTTCAGCTCACCGCCTCTCCTCACAAGGCTCCTCAGCGGCTCTCTTCTGGATATGCCGTTTATTTTCCCTGTATATATTAGTTTCACGTCTGCGGACATGTAAGCTTGGTTTCCGGACAGCAGAGCTCCAAGCACTCCTGCGCGGCCGCGGACACCCGCAGGGGGCTGAGGGAGGTGCAGACGCCGCCAACCCTCCCCCCGCGCTCACCTCCCGCCCCGCCGCGGGGCGGCGCCTGTCGCTTTGAGGCGGCGCGT
>VWZI01011650.1:1707817-1719356 GCA_013396835.1 Psilopogon haemacephalus
CCTCCATCCCCTCCATCCCCAGCAAGTGCAGAGACTAGTGGGTAATAGAAAAAGAAGGAGGCAAAGATAAGAAGGCTGCTACGGGGCAAAGTGACTTCAGCTGGTCACGATCTCGTGAGGCTGCAGTGAGCTGAGCTGTTTCTCCTTCAGTCCTGGGACTTGCCCGGTTTCTCAATAGCAAAACTCAGTGATTTGGACGTTGCGACATCAGGCCTTTGCGTGGCTCCAGTTCGAGCACAGCTCGCCTTGATGAATTGCTGCTCTTTGTTTCCTCCCCTCTTCTGATGATGCCCAGTATCCCAGCCTTCCTACAAACAATGCTCTTTATTGTAGTCAAGCAACTATATTCTGGCCCATTTTAGTTTTGCAGCTACAGTATGGATCCACTCCAACAGATGAGTACTTAAGCACAGGCGCTTTCTAGTTGCACACTGCTTTACTGTTCAGGTTCACCCTTGCTGAAACACCTAGTAGCTGGGTGCAAAACCTTTTCACAAATGACAAAAAGTCATGGTGTTTGGTTTGTTTGCTTTGTTTTTGCAGGCACACAATGGGGATCTTACAGTTAGACCCACATGCAAGCCTGGCTTTTCAGAAGAAGACTACACAGCATTTGTCTCCCAGAACATCCTGGAAGGGCAGAAGTTACTCAAAGGTAAGTGGAATAAAAAGCTTAATAGGTTCTGCAATTACTATATTTTTAAGAGGTGAAAGGAGGCTTAAAGATGCTGGTTTTGATGATGAAATTGTCTGCAGAATTATGTTTGTAGGAGGATGAAACACTAAGTGGTTTACCTGTGCGCAGTTTGGAATACAGATGAATCATTCACAGTCCGCGTGCTGTCTGCTTCAGGTGGCTTGTTTGCTGTAGTATGCGAGGTCATCACTTCACTTTTAAGTCTCCCACTCCCACCCTGTCTGAAGGAACTCTACATTTGATATTTTAGAAAGTATTTTTATGTATGAAATTCAAAGATCCTTAAATTATCTCTGCTTTGAATGCATGATAAAGCAGACGTTGTTGTTGGAAATGTGGTAAACAAGCCTACAGACATTCTGTTCACAAATGTGGCATTCATTTTCATTACTGCCCCACTGACAACATGAAAACACAGGCAAAAAGAAACTACCAATTAGCTTTATAGTAATTGCAGGATTATAACCTCTTTTGTGATTGTAAACTCTAAGACGTCTTTGTAATCCAAATAACAATAGATTATCCTGAGTATTGATCTGTCTCCCTTTCAAGTTAAAAATAATTAAACTTTATATTTGCATGATGTAGAAAATCATTGTTTTTCTCCAAGAGAATTTTTGAACATCAAAATCCCCTCCTGCCACAGCACCCCTCTTGAGTTAAATCACTACAGCAGTTTTAAACACAATCTACCGTGGAAGTTGGGGACCCCATCAGGACCTGATGCTTTACTACTCATGGATTTATAAACCCTCACTACTTTCTCCTGAGTACATTTGCTCACATGTATGTCTCTGCCAGAAAGCTGGGATTTCTGTCTTCCTCCAGAGCAAACACCTGCTGTGTTACTTTGATTTCTCTCAGAAGAGAAGGAGAGTTGTCAGTTTCAGCAGAATCCAGAACTGGACGCTTTTTTGTTTTCTTTTCTCTCCACGAGTTGGCAATCAGTTTTGTTTCTGAGCCCAGTTGTCTTGGTTTTGCTGTTCAGGAACTCTCTTGACTGGCCTGGCATCACTGGGGGACGTTGGGGAGTTTATTTTTAGTTTGAAAGATAACCAGATAGAGGTTTGACATAGACAAGGCCAAAAATACAGCAGCACATGGAGAAAGCAAATGTGCACACATTTAGTAGCAGTTTTCCCCAAACCTGTTATGTACACTTTAGAGCTTTAGAACTCAGTCTGCAAATGAAGTAGATGTCACACTTTTTAACTTTGCAAATTATTTGATTAAACACTGGCCTCAAACACCGTAGAAAGTTGTCATTAATGTATTTGCTCAGGGGAGTATTTCTTGCAGTTTAGTACATGATAAATTGTGCTGCACGCTTATGTAGGTGGACAACAGGGGTGGAGCAAAGGTCTGTCAGAGGAGTTGTCTGGTAATGAGTTTGGAGACAGCCTAGTGGCTGTCACTTCGTTTCAGTTTCAACTGATAATTTTTAAATATGAAGTGATATTTAGATAAGCTGCCAAGCTGATTTGAACGAAAATGCATCTCTCTTTAATTGTATCCTTTAGGGACCAATTGTATCTTTACCTTAGCTATGGCAAGCCTGCCTGTGATTTAGGGCTGAACTGGCCCTTAGGATATTACATATGCATGCACCACTTGTAAGAGTTGTGTCCTGATGATGATTGTCACAAGTTATGTGACTTGTAAGCATGTTGTCAACAGAAGGAGAAAGAAAAAAGTGCAAATGCTGTGTTTGCTACTGAGCAAACTATAATCTTTACACCTTTTAATCTGCAGTCAAATAGTTGCTGCCGTTCTTCGTAGGAAACGAATACATCTAATTAATTTATAGGATAATGGGGGAGAAAATCTGCTCCACAAAATTCTTCTTCATGCTTATGTTGTTCTTTATATATGCTCTAGCATGTAAAATTGGTAGTTTTCCAGTTTAGGTTTAATTTTACTTCCTAACACTTGATATGTCTGAAGCATAAAGTGTTTATCTCTCTCTCTTCCATCTGGGTGAAGTATTGTACAATAGTTCAGACCAAAAATGGGTTCAGATTGCTTACATTATCGTGTTTGATAGATTGACATATGTACTGTTTCACACCATCTTACCACGCAAAGCTTTGCTGCCAGCTACCACCATCTTATTCATCAGCATTCAGTAATTCATCTGCAGACCAAATGGGTCTGTATGCCTGGAAAATGTAGGTAGGAATTCACCTGTCAGTGCTTTCGTGGATTTGGGCGGGGGAAGAAGTGTGTACGTGGTTCAGATGGCTCTCAGGGGAGAGTGGGCAGCTGTCAGTTCTTCGTGCTGTGTAACCCACACTTTGGCCTTGGGAAGGAGATGTGGGGAGTCCTGGGGCAGTCTGTGCTGCCTAAAGGGTTGTTCACCAGTCATCAGGCAGCACGGAGACCTCAGCACAGTGGCAAACTTAAGCCAGCATTAGGAAGTTTAGATGCTTTATGGTTCAGAGATAAGCTATGTGGCAATAAAGCTAGCATTTCCCTTTTAAGCTTTGTAATATCCAGCTCTCAAATGTATGCAGCGTTGTGAATGTATCAAAATGAAAGTGCTTATAGTATTCTGGGTTTGAATCAAGTTAAACAGATAATGACTGCTTATAATTGACTTATTCCAATGGAAATAGCTTAGCCTTAATTTGACAACAAGAGCTTTTACAGAGTCATTGTTTTGTTATAAGTGTGTCATAAACTATTAGCTACTACTTTGTGGTTCATCTTATTTGCCTGAGTCAGCTCTCTACCGTCCCCAAAACATACAGATTCTAGCAGGAGCTATTTGTTACACAATAATTAACTTGTTTATGATAAATAGATGGGAGAAATGTCATGGCATTTTGTTTTATGTATAAATGAAAAGCATCTGCATTCTAAAAATTTCACGTAAATTAGACTTAAAATAATTCTTCCCAGTAGTACCACAAATACCACATCTGACACCACACTGCCAACACTGTAGCCTCATGATGGGGTATTAGCTTGGTTGATTTGTGGACTCAGTGCCTTCCTTAGGAATGCTGTCCCTGCATCTCTTATTAAAAGTGACTGGGGTATAATTTGTTTTTTTCTTGTCTTTTTTTTTTTTTTTCCTGTTGTTGTTGTTTATAGGATAATAAACTTAGTCTTGATCGCTGATGCATGATAATGTTTAAAATGGGATCATTAACTATTTTCTTCTTTAGCCTGAGGAGAAATCTGAAAGCCTGCAGTATGGCAGAGGACGATTACTGCACGGGTATCTTTTTCTCTTTGTTAATTATTAATGTTAACTTAAAATGGTGAGAACATTGGTCCTGAGGGGTGGGGAGCAATGATGTGCAGTGCTGTGCTGAAGACTGTTCTGCACTGACTCAGGGGATCTGATCCCTCCGCATGAACTCAGGTGTATTGGAATCATGGTGACTAGTGGCCTCCTGGAGAGAGAGTGAAATAAGAAGTAGGATGCTAAAAGTGATATCCAGTATGGTCTGGGGGGTCTGATAACTCTTGATATTTGGTATATGCTCTTTTTCTGTTCTGTAAGATTTATTTTTTTTTTAATAGCCATTAATTTTTTTTTTTTCCTAACTTAGAAATCCAAATTTTATTGGTGTGCTGTGAGACCGTGGCAACTGGTGGTGGGTGGAATGACATCATGGTGTTAGATGCATTATTTTTCCAGCCTAGTGCCATCACAGCTACACCAGGTCACCTCTCAGAAACACAGCCAAACAACATCACTCAGCTTTCCCTACAACTGGGAGACAGCATAAGCAGCTGAGATGCACAGCCCCTGTTCTGCTTTTTTTTTTTTTTTTTTAACTGTATATCTCTTTGTCTGCAGTGATTCATGCTTCTGTTGCCCATCCTAAGTAGTGCCTGTACTGATGTAGCAGGATAACTTCACTTGTGTAGGCAGTTACGTTTGGGTAGCAGCGTGTGGAAGCAGCTTATTTTCATATGGGAAGATGAATAAACTGTGCCAGCTTGTGCTGCTTTAAGCAAGCCTATGAAACCAAAGGTAGCCAAGCTTCATGCAAATGTATAAAAGCGTAATTGCTTCCACGCTAGGAATTTTACTACTGCTATTTTTGGTTAAAAACAAAGTATTTAAACTTCACTGAAATGCCTCTTCTTTTGTTTGCAAGTACTCAATATGGAGGCCATCTATCGTAAGTGGGTTTTTTTTGTAAGAGGTGAGAGATTGTTCTTCATGGTCAAAGATATTGTTCTCCCTGCTGAGGTTTCAAAACCTTAGAATCATAGCACTATTCAGGTTTGAAAAGGTGTGTTCAGCTCTTCTCACCTCCAGTGGTAAATCTTAGGTAGGCTGCAAATGTTGTTTACAAAGTATAGAACAGATTGATGAAAATAACATTCCAAATTTTCATGGAATAGTGTAGAAGCAAACATTAGGTAACAAAAAGGAAGAGAACTTGAGCAAGCCTTTGCAAACTGTTTAGGTCTGGTTACAGTAAGGATATGGACTGTACCTCCTTTAGGATATAAATGTGATGTATGTGGTTAAGGTAATCTAGGAACTTGTGTATGGTGTGTTAGTGAAATATACTAACAGTTCTACTTGGAAAGAAACACACAGCTCCCAAATTCTGTTGCATACAGGAAATTTGTCCTCTGTGAAAGCATGAGACAAATCTTTGAGGAGGAATTCTGCTAGCTTTGTGTGCCAGAGGGAAGGAGCATGCCCCTGAGGTGATAAATCTGGCATGCAAGCAGTGTCTGTGGTGTTGTGTGGCCCCAATATGTGAATCACTCGATGGGGACATTCTGCCTGTCCACGCATCTGGCTTTCTGCTATTCCTGGGTCTAGAGTCCAAAAAATACATTGGTGCTTGTTAATTTCAGTAGGAGCTTGGTTCCTAAGGACTTCTGTAGGTTGAAGTCTACCTCTGAGGCATGCTTGGAAGGATGCTCCGTCCTGAGGATGTCCTGCCTATGGGGTGCTTGCAGTGCCACCTCTGTACCCAGTCCTGCCCAAGTCTTCTTAGTGCCCTGTGATGTGTTACGTGGGTGTTTTTTGGAAGTGAAGACCACGAGAGATATTAGGATTTGTTCTGGTATTGGATGCGTTTTTGAGCATCTCTTGAGGGTTGCTTGGTTCTCGTAGCAGTAGGGAAGCTCTGCTGCAGCCCTCTGAGAGATCCAGTACCTTCTCTGAATTACTTCTAGTTTAAAAGGCAGGGACTTTTCAATTCATGCTTTCATTATTTTGTGGTCTGTGATTCTGGATGAAAAGCAGTTGCAGAACTTATCATAGATGTAATTAGCTGCACGGTTCCCTAATAAAATCTGAAAGTCGGCGAAAGTCCATGGGAAACCCAGAACTCTTTCCCTAACCCTTCTTCATTCCTTTTTGGAGCAAAAAAAGTCAGACAGATATCAGCTTTCTATGTTACGCTTGTACATGCTCCAGTGAAGCTGCCTCTCAGAAAACACTTCTCCCATGCCACAGGACAGCTTCTTTTGAAAGCATTCCTCTTGATGGGCATGTTACAAATCAAAACCATAATTTCAGTGAGTTCCAGAGGAGACCCTAGAAAGAGCTGCCACAGACTGGGGAAGCGCTGATGCCTATTTATTTTTAATGTTTTTCTTCAGATCTAACTTCTGACACAAAAATGATGTTTCAGATGACATTTTTATCTAAATAAAATTGCAGTTAATGAGACCAGAGCAGTCAATAACACTCTGTAGAGTTAATCCCCTTACGCTGTTTAATAACTGTATATATTGCTTTCTAGAGCAGAGCTTTGAACCAAATTCCTCAAACCCAAGTAAAATTACTTTTTTCTGTGTTCTGGGGAGCTATCAGATTTCTATCTGCTTCTCCAACAACAAACTCTGAGTTTATATATTTTTTTTTTTACTTTTTTTTTTTTTTTAAAGGATTTTGTCTGTAAAAGAATTGGCTGCTTTAAATTAGGCACTCTAAGAAAAGATAGTAAGAAAGAAAATTAAGCAACAATTCCTATTGAATAATTTATTCCTTCCTTTCGTTATGCTTAGACTTCTAGGAAATAAGCTATGACTGTAACAGTATCAACTTATTTATTACCTGTTGTTCTGAACTCCAAACCAATAACATGAAGTCTTTTAAGGTCTGAAAATGTTAATTTTAAAGTCACTTCTGTGTTCAGAAGCTGGCTAGTGCTGACAGAGCTCATGAGCTCTGATCTCACATAGCAGATGCTGAAAGCGTTCTGGAGATTCTGTTTTGCATGTGGTAAATGAAAATTATTTATTCGAGCACTAAAATATTTTCTTGCTTAATTTTCATTGACCTAATGCCAGCTTTCATTGCTTAATTTCATTGATATTTATGTGCAGTCCTCCTTCTGCCTTAATTTCTGCCCTGGAAATGAGTGTAATGTTTTTCTAGAGGTAGCTTATTTCATTGCAAACTCAAGCTGGTACTTAATTCGCATGTGCATAGCTCACGTTCTAGTAATATAGATAATGCTTAGAAGTCTTATTTGAAGGCCAAGAAGAGATTAAAACTACAGAGGATGGGATTTCATGGGAAGTCTGCTTCTTAATATATTTTTTTTCATGTAATAGACTGAATAGGGAAAAAAAGGAGTCTCTGCTCAATTTGAGGTTACTGGTATATTCAGGACTAGTGCTAGTCCTCTAGAAGACCTACTTTTTTTCATCTATAGGCAAATTGAAATAATGAGAACTAAGGCCAGAAAGTAGCATTTGAAAAATGAAGACAAATATTTGCCTCTGGGATGCCCAGTTCCAAATGGTTTGACAAGGGTTTTGAGATGAACCTGTGTCCTTGACTAGAGACTGATTCCTCCAGGAGCTTGTCTTGAGCACTGAGTAGGGAGTTTGAGCTGGCTTGATGGACTCCATCTGTATCTTTCTTTTTTATTTTTTTTTTTTTGTATGCGAACCCTCAGTGCATTAGCCACAGGTTTTGAGGAGCATCTTTTTTGTTCTCATTCAGTTTTCCTTTTGGTGCTTGAATGATGTCCCTGTCCCAGTATTATTTTTTCAAGTAAAACTCAGAAGTGTCCTTGGCCAGCCATGCCATCAGAGGGTTTGCATACTGCGCAGTACAATGTCATACATGGGGGTTGATATTTTGTTTAAATATTTATTTAGTAGTATTTCTGAAGAGAGAGGCTGCAAGAGCTGGAATTGTTTGGCCTGTTACTGAGAGAAGTTTCAGGAGAAGGCTTTTTCATCATGTGTAAATGCCTCGTGGGAGAGTACAGAGCTGATGGAGCCAGGCTCTTCTCAGTGGTGCATGGAGAAAGGGCAAGAGGAAATAGGCACAAAGTGAAATGCAGGACATTGCACTTAACCCTCACACTGAAAGCTTCTTACCCTATTTATCAGACACTGGAGGAGGTTGGTCAGATGTTGTGAAGTCTCCATCCTCAGAGATACTCAAAGTACTGGAGCCTGCTCTAGTTGACCCTGTGCTGAAAAGGGGCTTGGATGTGGTGCTCTACAGAGATGCCTTCCAGAGTGCACTGCACTGTACTGTCATTCTGTGAAACACTTCACAGGTGAATATATGAAAAGGTAGAGTGATAAACTGAGCTTTTCTGCAAATACAGATCAAATAGCTTTAAATAAAAACATTGTAAGAGGCTGCAAAAAAAAGGATCCTTACAGGGAAATTGTGTTTCTGTAACTTCTTGGAAGCAAAACCTCTAAAGAGAGAATAATTGAAACACCAGGGACCAGCATTCTGCTCTTAACTTCCATTAATGTCCAGATTTAACTTAGGTGTAGTTTGTCTCCTGGCTTAAGGAAATGTTACACTTAAATTTAAAAAGCTCTTGGTTTCCTATTTATTTTCAGTGGAACAAAAGGAGAACATACAGAGTTTCTGTTCTCCCAAAATATGCCATTAGTGCTGGCTCCTGCCTTCCTTCAGCAGAATCTTTCCCAAGCGAGTTTTCCACTATGTAAAAAAATGGTTGAGTTGAACAAGATTTCTTTTTGCCACAGGCTTTATGATTTTTCTTGCTTGTATTCATTGTCCCTAATTTATTTATTAATTTTGAATTGCAGTTGCACAGAGGGAGAGAGAAGTGGCAAATGTTCTGGCATATGGGCTGCACTGTCATTGCAGACAGCGACTTTCAGCTGCTCTTGCTGCCCCATGCCTCATGACCCCAGGCTCCAGCATCTCTTTGCCAGTCTGTTTAGATTCCTGCTTTCTGCTCCCTTCCAATACACAATTTTAATTATTTTTTGGTTTGCCCTCACAACTTTCCTGCCACTGTTCCTCACCACTTGCCAGCGTTTTGTGTCAGAGAGCCAGTGGCAGTAATTCAGCACTCTGTGTTAGCTGTGCTGTGCAATAGCTGCTGCTCCAAGGGGTCACATAAGCTACAGCCTATTAACATTAGCATGGTAATAGCAGCCACGATGTGGAATGCACAGTGGGAATGTTGGAAGCTCCTCCAAGAACCCTGAAGATAAATGTGGGCCACCCATGAAGGGGAAAAAGAGGAAAAAAAACCCTCTCTGCCTTGAAATGATCCAATCTGTGTCTTTTCATTGATACCCATAAGCACTGCAATCATTAAGGCTATTACTATGCCTATTATAAATCACTTTTTTTTGGTGGCAGTTCATAGGTTAGTCACAAAAATTACTTATAGTCTAACGTTTTGTTCTACTGAGTTTGTCTAGTAGCAATTGCAATCCTTATTAAACAAGACTGTCTTAAAAATAATTATTAATATAGCAATTATCTGAAGATAAATAGTCAAGATTACAAAGACTGTTCCACAGAAAGCTATGCACTGGCTCACTCTGCTGGTTCATGTCTAGAGACTATATAAAAGGCAGGTCAATGAAGCAAATTTTGGTTACTTCACCCTGTAGCGGTGAAAGCATATTGGAATTCTCAATATGCAAAGAGAAACATCAAGAAATGAGCTTGAAGATGTTAAAAAATAAATAGCTGCACTTGAAAAAATTCCAATTTGTAGTGGTTTAAAGCATCAAAATATAATACCCTGCTCGTTCCTGTGCTTGATGGATAACCCTACCCTGATTGTTTGGTATCTGCCTTGCCATTGCTTCTGGCTGTACAGGCTTCGAGAAGTCTCGCTGATTTCACCAAGAGCAGCTTGTGGTGTTACCTGGCCCTGCTCCTTACCATCTGTTCACTGGTGCTTCATGGAATTGTAGCAGAATAGGGCTGGAGCAACTCAGGAGGATATCTACTGCATGCTCCTTCCTCAAGGCATGAGCAGCTCCTTCGTAATGGGTTCGTCCCCAGTATGATCTTGAACATCCAGTCATGGGGACCACAGCCAGTGTATAATACTGCTTCATTTCCATCACGTCTAAGCTGAAGCTGACTTGGTGCAGTTAAAACCTGTTGCTGTTAGTCTTATTCATCATAGACACAGAACAGTTGTTGCTGGCTTTTTATTTATTTACTCCCCTCCCAACATGCTCAACAAATATTTTTTTCAGCTTCTGTAGGCTGAACCACTTGTTTGTTCTCTTTTGTGTGTCGTGACTGAGCTCCCTGCTTTTGAGTCCTTCTCTTTGCTACTAACTTGATGCTCCACGTTGATCTCATGATGCCAGCCAAATCTCACAGGGCCAGGCAGATAAGGAGGAATACTTTGCCTGTTTTGCAGGCAATACTCCATTTGATTTATCTAATGTATGATTTATTTTTTTTTCTTAACAGTATGACACTGTTGACTCATGTTCAGCTTGTGATCCAGTATAACCTCCCACATCCTTTTTTTTCTGAAGAACTGCTACCTACCCAGTCATTTTCAATGTGTTGTTGATCAATCCTGCTGAATTGAGTTACCTTGCCCCTCTTCTATGGAATTTTTTTGACTGACCTGATCTGACTTGTTAGAATTGTTTTGAATTCTAATCTTGACCTCCAACAGAGCTGCAGTTGCATCCTGCTTTCATATTGTTTGCAGATGTACCGAACACATGCTGCATTCCTTTCTCTGTGTGATGATAAAAGCATTGAACAAAACCAGTTCAGAACAGACTGTCGCAGAGCCCATGTGGTAGAGCCTTCTGCTTTGACCATGAACCAGTGAAACTGCTGCTCTGGGTAAAGTTACTGGAATAAATAATCTGAGCCTGGGATCTATAGGAATACAAGTCTAAATGTTGCAATTGTCAATACTTTTCCTGGCTCTTGAGAGTTGCAGACCCTGGGATCTTTGAATTTTCACCATCTAGAAACATGCAGAATTAAAGCATAAGGTAGTTTCATGGAAGTTAAATGAAATGTTGTTGGAGGGACTGGACTCAGTTTGTAGGAATTTTTAACTGCATCTACTCAGCTGCTGACCAGTGCCAGAGGTCTGTGTCCAGGTTGCAGGACATGGTTTTCAGCCTGGCCTCCCCCAGTACTCTTGTGATGTCTGCTTAGTGGAGCATAGTTTTGTTGAAGGAACTGTTTCTAATCCCAAGGTGAGCTGAAAGAACAGGATTGCATGAAAGCTAAAGTGGTATATTGGAGTCATCCATACACCACTGCATGTGGTGTATGGATGACTCTTTGGTATAGTCTGTTTCATTATACTGAAGGATTTTGACCTTTTCCACATCCCATTTCCCATCCTGTCATCTGCCTAATCTTGTAGTGTGTTGAGGGCAAGGTGTTTGCTCTGCACAGAACAGTTTAGTACTGCACTACCTATTTTTATTGTATCTCTTATTCGTAGGTCTTATTAGAAGTCCCAGCCCACACTTAAATATTTTACTGTTCAGTGTCTCTGTTTAATTTTGCCCATCAAGCCTGTGTGTTTTTGGTTAAGTGAAGAAAGCCAAATGCATGCTGATCTCTGTGTTGGGGGAAGAGACTCCCTCTGCTGATACAATCTGATTCTGGAG
>VWZI01011651.1:0-10052 GCA_013396835.1 Psilopogon haemacephalus
TCTGTTTTTGTGTTAGGTATTCCTAGGTTGAGCTCCATGGAATCATAGAATCATTGCAGCTAGAAATGGCTGGCTTAGCAAGAACCAAAAGTTGTTCACAGATGTTGTTCATGGCCTTGGTTGCTTTCCTTTTGAAAAAAAAAAGGCACCTAAAGATTGTTTGGACATGTGGTTTGTTTCAGTTTTTTTCTTTTCCCTAAAGGATCTGATTTTCCTGTTTAGGAAAACCCAAACAAATTTGCATGTTTTTCTTTACTTGACACTTGGCATTGTGAGATGAGTGGCAGAACTGACATGGATTTGAGGAATCCTCCACACTATCTAGTGATAAAGTGAAACAGCTTCTCCACAATAGTCTACGGCAAATGTAACTATCCATAGCAAAACAATGTGTTAGATGGGAAGACAGTCATGACTACTTTAAGCAGTTTAGTAGGGTAAGATATTGTCTTTATTGTACTACTCATTATACAAACTCCACCATTCCTGATCAGGGAAACATTTTTTGTGTCAATTATTTTTCATATGGCAAACTGAGTAATCAAAACTGGAAGTGTCATTAATGCCCTAACTAGAAGTGTCTCTAATTCCCAAGAAAACATGAAAGAAGCAGCTCTTCAGAATGGTAAGTAGTTGTAGACTGTTTATATTGGAATAAATCATATTCTTTTATAGAATGATAAACATTCCTTGGCCACTTTGGCTTTTGCATTCGGAAGTGAATAATATGTGCAGCTTCTCTTCACTCCAATTCTATTTGGTCAATTTACATCTGTGTGACATTTTAATACTCATTTCTATCCATCCATCTCAAAACCAACTAAAGAGAAGACAGAACAAGGAAAAAAGATCCTCAACTGAGAAAACCCTCAGATCAAAACACAAAACCCCACTGTATTAAAAACTAACTTCTGTTATATTAATTTTCATTGACTGTTGCTTTTATGCATGTCTGGAGCCTACACTGCGTGTTGTTTTCACTGTTTTAGTTACTAATCTATGTTTTTTTAACTACATTAAAAACTATTACTGTTGTAAGTTAAAACAAGTGAAGCTGATATTTATCCCTGTGATGGGAATTCCATAGTAACTCTGAAGCTATATTTCCTTTTTTTAAAATGCTTTTTCCCTGTCTTATGTTTCTTTTTATTTCTCTGATGAGATATATAGATTAAACAGGATAAAGGTTGCTGTGCTGTCATATTCAGTACAATTGCAAATTCTCATTCATGTGTACTAAATGCTTGGAAAATGAGATCTACATTCATGTACAAACATTTGCTGGTTTACAGCTAAAATTCAGTCTGTCAGTTTTACTGCCTGTTGATAGGAAAAGAGAATAGAAACAAAATGGACAAAATTATATCATCTGCTCTTGACAGGTGTTTTAGCATATTTTAACAATCCAAGTAGATCTTTCTTTTTCATCTACTTTAAGTAATGGAAACAATTAAAAATTCTCACACAATAGTTTTTTAACTGTCTCTAAACCCTCCCCTCTCCATAAAAAAAAAAAAAAGAAAAAAAAAAGCCGCATCTTAGGGGGAGTTGAGTGTAGAAACTGTCCAAGTGATTGAAGAAGTAAGATAAATAAAAGCAGGATTCTGTTGCAGTAAATGTTGCATCCAGAATTTTTTTACATGGGCACATGAGGGAAATAAGGAAATGAAGACAATGAGCAAGAGGTGGGGTGAAAGGAGATGCATGAGAAGAAAATCCAAGCTGAGGATGTCATAAGAACCACTTCTTTTGGAAGAAGCAGTCATCAAAGAATGGGTAGCTACAGACTCCACTTGCTGGTTTGCAGAAATAGAAGGCTACAGGAAAAACACAACATTTTAGCTAATACAGGGCATAAATAGATATGTTTTTAGCATCAAAATCAGTTGGAAAAGAAGTCTTTTATGCATAAAATGCCTTACTGTTTTAGTTACAATCAGTAAACTATATTAAATGGGATTGCAGACTTTTTTGATAAACAGCAGCAAAAAATTGCTAGCAGCTCTATGCTCAGCACCATTTACAGAGTTTGAAAGACTTCCTATGCCTTTAAGCAATACACTGTTTGGGAGGTGCATAACTGAAATTGTTAGAAATTAAATATACTCCAAAAACAAGGACTGTTATTCTTGCTCTTGGTGTTCTTTATTCATGTCTATTTGCTTTAGGAAAGCTCATTACAATTCTGTTTTTGCAAACCAGGTAATATATTGCTCGGAAGTAGCTTGCATGCATTTAGCATTTTTGGTAATCCACACTCATCAATCTCAAAACAGGGAAACAGATTGAACAAAAAATTAGAGACTCTGAAATTGCTATAGGTACTTGAGAGGATTTTTTTGCAGTGGAATGGTTAGGTAATTTTAGAAGTGCCCTCACCAATTTCCTTTGCAATGCTCCAGCAACATAAAATGAAACTTCAATATCAGATTAAGTGACCCAACACCTACAGTCATGGTTCAGTTCTATCACAGCCTGGAATTTGTTGTTTCCATCTCATAGCCAACTAAACTGATTTCAACTGAGTTTTTCCTGATCTGATATAAATATTAGGAAGGAGGAACAATGCCTTTCTGCATTCAGTTTTGGCATCCCCAGTTTAAGAGGGATAGGGATCTGATGGAGAGTCCAGTGGAGTGCTACGAGGATGATTAGGGTACTGCAGCACTGCCTTATGAGGAGAGGCTGACCTGGGGCTTTTTATTCTGGAGAAGAGGAGACTGAGAGGAGATTTAATAAATGTTTATAAATATCTGAGGGCTGGGTGTCAGGAGAGGGGAGACAGGCTCTGCTCACTTGCTCTCTGGGATAGAACAAGGAGCAATGGAGGTAAGCTGCAGCACAGGAGGTTCCACCTCAATGCAAAGGGGAACTTCTTTACTGTAAAGGTCACAGAACACTGGAACAGGCTACACAGAGAGGTTGTGCTGTCTCATCTGGAGACATTCAAGGCCTGTCTGGATGCATTCCTCTGTGACCTGAGCTAGATTGTATGGTCCTGCTCTGGCAGTGATCTCTTTGGGTTCCTTCCAATCCCTGACATCCTGTAATCCTGTGATCTTCACATAGAATTTAAATTAGAGGCACCATTGTAATCTCCTTGATTATATATAGCATTATATAATGCTATATATAATATAGAGGTATATATAAATCTTAAGAAGGAGTAACAACTCATTTCCTCTTCATGAAGAATTTAGAGGCACCTTTGTCATCTTGCTGGGTAGAGTTATAGGTGTGCCTTGGTGATCCTTAGGGTCTTTTCCAACCTGGATGTTTCTGTGATTCTCTTGCAAAAACTTTCTGAGGGCATTTTGAACATATTAGCCTGTTGCAAACCTGAGGAATTAGGAAAGAAACTTTACTGATAGCAGCTGACTATTGTTGTGATTATTAATAATCAGTTATTAATTATTAATATTTTATGAATATTAACTTATTATTATTATTCAAAATTTCAGGGAAACTCCCTGAGGTTTTTTGGATGTTCAGTCAATAAGAGGCAGTTACAAAAAGGTTATTAATAAACACAGAATCAAAGAGTTTAAAGAGTTTAAACAGTCAGAACTTGGTAAACAGGGAACCTGATAACAGAGGAAATTCTAACCCCACCTATACTCACAGATGCAATAGGTACAGAGTGCCCCAGGGAAGGAGGAGGAAAAGTTTGCCTTGCTGCTGCTGTAGGCTGCAATGCACACTGTGAAAACGTGGCCGCTGTGAAAGAGGTGCAAATAGACATCCAATCCCAGTGAGAAGCAGCAGGAAGAGAAGCAAAGGTGATAAATCACCCTTCCTTAAATACATTATTTTGAAGGCTGAAACTGGCCAATAAGCATTAGCGCACATTGTTTTGGCCAATGAATTCAAAGTTCTGCGTGTAAGTGTCCACCGTAACACTTGAGGGACAGCACAAGACACCAGACTTGGTCATGTGCCTTCAGGGCTTTCTCGGACTGAACCCCGTTTGTTTGCTCACATCCTTCAACCTCTGGACCTTGCTACAGGAGGAGGGAAAGAGAAGGGGTTTGAGCTAGTTTGGGCAGAATTTATGCCCTACCAGGACAACTATAGGGGCACATAATTACCATCATATTATCTTCTTGCTCTCATCTTAAGAGTTACTTAATCTAAGAGCAGAGAAATAAGTAAACATTACTGTCATGGTGTGTGAAGAGCCTAGATATGTCCTGTCTGAATTTATGTATTCAAAACTGTTTGTACCAGATTTGTGCACCCAAATGTATAAATTAAACCATGATACCAAGTCATATTTCCATAGAACTAATCAGAGGATATTCTGGCCAGTTTATCCAGAATAGAGTGAAATGGATAGACAATATCACTCTGACACAAAAGCTGATTTCTCAAAATATTTGAAAAAGCATTAAGTCCATCAGAAGGAGTTTATTCCTGTATTAACATTTTGAGCTCTTCATGTTTGACTCTCTGTTAGCTGTCCCAAAATCAGATTTACTATATTAGTAAACCAGGGATCTAGGAGTTTCTTCAAACTTAACCTCACTTCCACACACAAGGTGGTCCTAAAGGAAGGATGTACAGGAGGATCACAAACTTCTCTCTCTATTTCTGTAATGCTTGTACTAAGTGGAAACCAGGACACAATTCTTTCTTAAAAGTGAAACTTCTCACACCTGGATGCCTCAAGGTGCATTCCTAGAAGTGCCCTTAACAAACATTGCAGTGTTAACCATTGGTATAAATGGTAGGTGACATAATCCAACTTTGCTGAAGGACAAAGCAGGTGAAGAGCAACAGGACTGTCTATTGCCAAATTCCTGTGGAGAAAACTGTCTCCAGGTAGGGAATTATGTTTTTTAAAAGTGATACTGTAAGCATCTTTGTGGAGTAGATGAGTCTGCTTGCCTTCAGAAATTTGTATCTTCACTACGTCAACAACTTTAAGTGTTGCCTTAAATAATTTGACTTTAATTTGAGGCAGAACATCAGCATCTTCAATAAATTCCAAAGCAGTCATACAGCTCTTAGCACTCAGGAGCTAGTGTGCTTCAAAAAATGTTTGTAACTTCCTTGGAAACTTAATGGCAACAGGACACTGTTGTTCAGAATCCTCTCAGGAAAACTGGAGTCTACATAATTTGGTTTCTAATACTGTTGGTTCCAGCTGGAGTCTCCAAAATGGAGTTCATTATTAAGATCTTTGAAAAGCATAATAGTCTAGGTAAATGTCACATTCATTGATCACCTCCCTACATAGACAAAGCAAATATCATGACTATATTAACTCTGATTTCCTGAGAAAACATCACAGATGATGAAGATCAACACTGCACCTGACTGATTGTTAAAGAGAAATATGCATTCACAGGAAACACTGTGCAGGGTACAAGTAAGTTATTTGTTCACACCTCTGATAACGCCAGTGAATCAAGTAATAAGAAAAAAGGTAGGAGGGCAAATGACATAATCTATTTCACATTAAAAGCTGAAAACGTCTTTGCTTGGGAGATTAAGTAAATAGATCTGTGTATGACATGTGAAAATCAGAGTTCATCACGGTTTCAAACAAGTTTAACCAAGTTGATATGCACAAAAATAATCAAGGAAATAGTCTGGCCCATGTATTTCAAGGAAGTATAAACAGAAAATGTTCTCAGTGTAAGCTGATTTCCAAAATGGTTGAAACTGCCAGAGAAGGATGAGCTGGCAGCAACCAGGAGCAGCAGGTGGCAAAGCCAAGATATGATTCTGATGTCCATTTTTAACACATCGCTTTACATAATTTTGGAACAGACAGCAGTGCTTTCCAGCCTGACAAAAACAAAACAAAACAACACAAAACAAAACAACAAAGGACTGGTCAGAAAGAAGCCTTAGTTTGTACTTTATGGAAGAATAAGTGTGAAGTTCTGATGACTGATATCAGAAGAAGCATTGAGAACTCAAGTGCTCCACTGAATCACCACACTGCACACTAGCTGCTCAGCAGTCTGATCTGCTCACAAAAGAATTTCCTTCACCTGTTTGTGTGTGCTTGAAGGACACCCTTACCAAAGATAGGAAACTGAAATCTTTGTATGGTAAATACAAAGCAGGTGACCTTCCCACTAGTTTTGAGTAATGGAGAAATCTACGGTAGACTTTTACTCTTTAACAAAACCACCCACAAAACAGCACATGGGTTCTCCATTTCATTCATGGGAAGAAGTTTTGGACGCTGATATCTCCAGGTTAATTTTTCTGCCTGATGAGAAGAAATCCCTCAAGCTCCTGATATTTCTTACTGTCTAACACTTAAACACGCTGACAAAAGCAGTTTCTGTATGGCAAATTGTGGCAGATCAATATAATCTGTGACACTTCACATAGGCAATGAGAGAAATCCTAATGGTCACGTAAGAATTTTCTAAGCAGCAGGTTCAGTAAACCACACTAACAGTAGATGTTTATAACATCGTTACTTTGATTGACAGAAATATAGATCTTTATGCTGCACCTTCTGTACCTGTTCTGGCTGCAGAACAATAGGAAGTAGGTAATGCATAGCAGAATTAGAATTTTCACTGGCATTTCCAGAACTATTCACACTGATGTCGTCAAGCTTCAGATACTTTTAATGTCACACAAACCCTCAAATTTCAGTCACTCAGACCCTCTGTAATGCGAATGCTGAATGTGAACAACAGAAGCAAACTTTCCTCTCTGCAAATATAATCCCATACATTGTTACGTGGTGCACATTAATTCAACTCAGATAAGGGGCAAGAAAAATGCTGGCAGAAAGGCAGAGGGAGAGAGGGGAGGGATCCTTAAGGTATGAGTGACCAGAGCATACTGGTCTCCATGGGCTTTTCAAGAATGCATGGAATAATATTTTCTTGCAGGCAGTACAGAAGCAATAATTTTAAGGAGAATAAATTAAAAGAATGTCAGTAGTGATGAAGCATTGTTTCTTTGTCCCAGGTAATTGGAACCATAGAAGATTTAGTAAATTAAATCAGAGACTACTGATGTCCATGCTGGTGAGATGATATTGACTTCTTGCTCTACATATAAAGCATTGCATATTACACACATGAAAGTAGTCAGGATCCCCAGACCAATGCAGTGTGATAAAGTAACCAGCAGACAAGAAATTAACTGCTTGAGAGAATCCAGTGCAAAACCATGTACTGTCAACTTAGTTATATGGAAGAATGTGCGTCCTCCCTTTCTCTCCTGGTGTGTGATAAGCACACACAGGATTGGTTTTACTACTTCTACTCTCCTTTGGCTTGCCTGACATGGTTTCTAGTGCCTTGTTCTCTAAATAGATTTAATCTTGATTTTGCAATCTACATCTTAAAAAAAGAAATAAAAAGTTATTTTCCTATTAGTATTGCATACTTCACCGGAACAACTCCAGCACTGTAAAAGAAGGACTCAAACATGATACAAAGCTGCAGCTGCTGGTTCCAACATTTTCTCTCCCATGGTTTTAATGTGTCATTTGTCCTCTCATCCTCCTGCTATTGTTAATTCTTCCATGATTAAGCTGAAATCATGTTGGTTGTTGACATCCTTAATTTTCTTTTCAGCATTTTTTCCACACATTTTAATACACAAAGCTCTATTTCTCTTCTTCTGTTCCCCCCTTCCATCCCCCNAATAAATACAATACATGAATTATAACTTTAGAATACCCATAGGGGCCTTCAAAGTACAAACAAATGTTATTTTCCACTCTGTGCAAATAAACTTGCTGTAGTGGAAATAGATAATTTATTTTCCCAGAGAAGTATTGATTTAAGCTGAAATAAGTTATAACAATATTGGAAAAATAGAAATACCATCTGGCTGCACTAACAGATGCATTCCTTACCCAGCTGAAAGTTTACAAAAGTATTTCTAATTCTTTCCATGGTGTTTTGTGACCTGTGAAGCAATGTAATTTTGAAATAAATAACAGATGATGCTCTCTTTCATGTCAAAGTTCTCCCTTCTGCCCTGCTACATCCCATTTTTTTGGACACAGTAGTAATGTTTCTACACTGCAAGCTCTGAGATAGCTGTTAGTCCACTTAGAAAAAAAAAAATAGATTTACTTCTTAAAAAGGCAAGGAAAGATCTCAGAAATTCCTAATCTTCACTAAACCCCTTTTGTTTCCCCAATCTATAAATAGTCAGTAGACTGCTGTGCATGAAATCCAGGCTCTAGTCCTAAATCTTAATTCAGCAGCCCTAATCCATTTACTTGAACTGTTCTGTTTCCCTAAATAATTAAATCTTCTTTGGACTACAAATAATAAGACTAAAGCAAGGATTTTAATCAAAGTCTCCCACATCTTTTCAATCATACCAGCTGCCCTTGCACAACAAATAAGGGGCATAAGAAACTGAGGATCAGGCAGAGGAGGATGGAGGGGAAAGTCCATCTGCTCAATTGTCCAGGGCATGTCAGTCAGCCCCAAGAATTGAGACTAGTGCAACAAAGGGAAAAAGGAGAGTGATAGTTGTGGGGGATTCACTTCTGAGAGGAACACAGAGATTGATCTATTGGGCAGACCCCTCTCAAAGAAAGGTGTGCTGCCTACCTGGAGCCTGGGTTAGGGATGTTGCCAGGAAAATTCCTAGCCTGGTGTGCTCTATGGACTACTAACCTGGTGTGCTCTATGGACTACTACCCTTTATTGATCTTCCACGCAGGAGGAGAAGAAACAATGATTGGTAGTCCCAGATAAATAAAAAATACTTCAGAGCCTTGAGATGAGTGGTGCAAGACTCAGGGTCATAAATCATCTTCTCTTGGGTTATTCCAACTGATGGCAGAGATATTAATATATGGCTTTGTGGATGGTGTCACCACCACAAATTTGTGTTCTTTGACAATGGTATAATCTATACAGCACCAGGGTTGCTGACACCAAACAGGGATGAGGGTCTTTGCAGAGGAGATAGCAGCGCTAGTTGACAATGCTTTAAGCGGGATATGAAGGGGGAGGTAGACAAAGACACCAGGCTTCCATGTGGCAAGATGTGGGAGGACAGACCATTGTGGGAGCAGTGGAAGATTAGTAAGGGCTCTCAACCTGCTGCCCAGAAGCATGCTGGAGACAAAATAATGCACTCAAAGTATTGCAGAGATGAGCCAGATGCACTTCAGGTAGTAGCTGCCAACAGGGAAACATCATGTGGCAATCCATGTGGTAGTGATGACATGAGGGGTAGAGATATGATGACAGCTACAGAGGTGTCTGAGTGTGCACAGGTGGGATCTGACCCTAGGGTTGAACTACAGACTGAGAAAAGAGTAAAGGGAAATCAGTGGGTACATCAGCTCCAACAGAGGCACGAATGAAATGCATGTACACTAATGCAATGAACATGGGGAACAAACAGGAAGAATTGCAACTATGTGCAAGTCTACAGGGTTATGATGTCATTGGCATCACTGAGACATGGTGGGATGGATCTCATGACTGGAGCACAGGGATAGATGGGTATAGACTCTTCAAGAGGGATATGCAGGGGAGAAGGGGAGGGGATGTAGCCCTCTACATCAGTGATAGACTGGAATCCATGGAGCTCCACCTGGGGATGTGCAGAACCACCACAAGGTGATTGATGGCAACGAACATGGCTTCACCAAGGGCAAATCATGCCTGACAAATTTGGTGGCTATTTATGATGAAGTCACAGCAGGGGTGGACAAGGGAAGGGCAACTGATGTCATCTACCTGGACCTCATTAAGGCATTTGACTCTGTCCCACATGACATCCTGGTCATCAAACTGGAAAAATATGGACTTGACAGGGGGTGCACTNTCTCCCCCTTTACTCTGCTCTCATCAGACCCCACCTGGAGTACTGTGTGCAGTTCTGGAGTCCCCAGCACAAGAAGGATATGGAACTGTTGGATAGAGTCCAGAGGAGGCCCTGAAGATGCTCAGAGGGCTGGAGCACATCTGCTATGAGGACAGGCTGTGAGAGTTGGGGCTCTTCAGACTGGAGAAGAGAAGGCTTCAAGGAGACCTTGTAGTAGCCTTCCAGTTTCTGAAAGAGGCCTACAGGAGGGCAGGGGAGGGACTATT
>VWZI01011651.1:13016-36522 GCA_013396835.1 Psilopogon haemacephalus
AGAAAAGAAAAGAAAAGAAAAGAAAAGAAAAGAAAAGAAAAGAAAAGAAAAGAAAAGAAAAGAAAAGAAAAGAAAAGAAAAGAAAAGAAAAGAAAAGAAAGAATAAGCCAGGTTGGAAGAGACCTCCAATAATTGTCCTTATTCACATGCAAAGCAAATTAGTTCCTAAGTGTGAACATTAGATATCCAGTAGAATTTCATTTACTTTTATTTTAATTTGGTGTGATTCAATTTAATTATCTTAAAGTTTTAGACCAAATATTCTCTAGAACAAGTTGTTTCATTCAGTGATTAGCTAAGCTCTTTCACTCATTTTATTATCATTAAAATGGACATTTACTGTCTAAGAAAGGAAACTAAAACACTAAAAATTAATTTTACTTTTATCTGAGCTTATATTAATTTGTAGTTTAGTTACATTTATGGCAGATAATTGCATTTTTTCTAAATATTTGGTAACTATTCTTCTGAATTAATTTTAAATTGCAGTATAGTTACAGGATGGACAGACATAGCCTCACCGACATAGCCTCACCAACACATTATTACAAACTAGACATCAAAATGGCATTAGTTTAAAAGTTAAAAGTACATACAGATTTTCTATGTAAATTGTGTGTCCAGCTCAGGAAGATAAGAGGAGGGAGACCATCAAAGCTCTCTATCGCAGTCCTGCAGAGAGATGACAAAGAACAAGAGGAGATAAGTCAGACATATTTCAAGAATGAGCGAGGAAAAGATAAGGTTATGCAGACATGCAGTGAAATCTCTCTTGTCCCTTTAATTCTAGCAGTGCTGCCATTCACAGAATCACAGAATATTTCTGGTTGGAAGAGACCTTCAAGCTCTTCCAGCACAACTTTCAACCCCAGCACTGAAGGGTCAACACTAAACACTAAGTGTCAGGTACACACACTACTTGAACACTCCTAGGGTTGTTGACTCCTAGGGTTGGCAGTCCACTCCAGTATTTAAGAAGCCTTTCATTGAAGAAATATTCTCTAATATCCATCCTGAACCTCCTCTGAAATAGTTTCGAACTGGTTTATCTAGTCCTGTCACTTGTCAGCAAAGAGAAAAGGATGACTCCCTTCTTGCTCCAACCTCCTTTAGGTTGGAGGGCCAGAATTTTCTTTTTTTGGTGTCAGACAGGTGTTTTTTTCCCTACTTTACCACTACAATTATTCAAACTCTAGATTGCTCCTGACGCTGAAATTGTTTCTCCTTTAATCTCATTACTGTGAAGTGTAAAATGCGTAAGATATCTGAAATCATATGTTCCAATCAGACTGACCTCTTGAGTCTGGGAGTTCATAAGGTGGCAGAAGAGCTGCATTTTCTTTGCTTTCATCATTCCAAACTCTAAATTTTCAATTTCATGTCAAATACTCAGTAGTTATAAAGGAAAGTCTTTTGTTTGAATTTTTTTGGGGGTTGTTTTTTAGTTATTTGTTTGGTTGTTCTGTTTGGGGTTTCTTTTAGTTGGTTAGTTCTGGTTTGGTTTGGTTTAGTTGTTTTTTCAAAAATTAATTTATGGTGAGATCTTATGTGGTAATTTCTCTTATTTTATCATTCAAATAAAAAAGCATCAGAAAGTAAGAACAGTGTGCCTGGATAAACCAGTGCCATCTAGGCTGTTACCCTGCTGTCAACAGTAGCCATTTATGCATATCTAGATGTTATAAAAGCAAATAATACCTCTCCATAGCACTTAAAACTCCAATCAATTTGAAGCTAGGGGCATACTGGTGAAGAACGAGGTTCCTTATGTACATAGTAACTCAAGATTATTTTTTTTATTATTATTTTGAATTTCAAACTGTCCTTTTTTTAAACATCAAGTAAACTCAAAGGATCCACATTAGTCTTGGTAGGAGTCCTCTTGTTTTGAGCCCATTGTCATCGGTTTTCTTTGATCTGCCCTTCAGCCTTCTGGTAAAGAGGATTAAATCAGTCAAGCCCCTGCATGCCACTAAGGGGTCTATAAATTAGTATTATTTCCACTTCCCTCCACCACGTGTGTATTTTCCAGACTGATGACTGCTAATGTTGTTGCTCCTCATGAAGAAGTCATTTCATACTCTTGATGGTCTTTGTTTCCCAGATCTCGGTTCAGATCAGAATGACAGAATGGTTCATTTAGAAGCTTTCTGCAAACCTTCAGTGACACTACTTGCATTTGCTGCCATCAATCAGGTATCCATACTGTGAAACAATAATTTAGAAAGCTGAGAAGCCATGTCATTCTGATGAGACCCTAGAAAAGAACTCATTTAAATGATGTCATGGGTGTGAAGGATTCAAAACTTAATGAGACAGGAAACTAGATTGCAAATTTTTAGTCTGCAAGGTTAAATAGCTGCTTACTGTGTATTGTAATGGCCCTAAGAGCATTTCCTGATCCTGGAGATCTCCCTGGTGGGGCTCAGGAACGCCATGACAACAGCAGAGCCAAGGGTTGCCCCATCCTGACTGAGACCTCCCATTCCTGGCACTACCCTACATGAACCCCCACCAATCTTGGCAAGATGGGGAAAGGAAGGAACAGGAAAGAAGTCAGGGGAGGTGATGGGAACGGTTTCCATCCCCTGGGAAAAACTTAGAATAATTGAAGTACTAACAGAGAGAGGGGAAACATAATTATGTATAAAAGAATAAGTTGGGCTAAAAATATAAGCTAGATGGTATTTTTTATTTGCCTCTGTTTGTTTTTTCCTCCCCTTTGCAGAGTCAACAATAACCAATGAGTTCACATAGCATGTGAACTGTGTCCAGTTCTGACTGTGTCCAGTTCTGGGCCCCACAGTTCAAGAGGGACATAGAACTTCTTGAGAGAGTCCAGCACAGACCCACAAAGATGATTAAAGGAATGGAACATCTCTCTTATGAGGAGAGTCTGTGTTTTGATTATTAATAACCCATTCTGAATTATTAATAATATTTTTATAAATATTGATTTTTTAAAGTATTAATATTAAAAAATTTGGGAAAACTCCCTGAGATTCTTTGGATGTTCAGTCGACAAGAAGCAATTACACAAAGGCTATTTTTAAACACAGAATTAAAGAGTTTAAACAGTTTAAACAGACAGAACTTGGAAAATAGGAACCTGGTAACAGGGAAAATTCTAACCATGCCTATGGAGTCTTAGCATGTACTCGTTGATACAAAGTTTCCTGGTAGAGGAGGAGGAAAGAGTTGCCTTTCTTCTGGCTGCTGGTGCAAACTGCACAACACACGGCAGACATGTGGCCGCCATGAAAGAGCTGTGAATAGACCTGCTGTCCAGGTGAAAGGCATCAGGGAAAAGGAGACAATGGCTCTACATCACCCTCTTAAGTACACTATTTTGAAAGTGAAACTGGCCAATAGGCACTAGCATCCATTGTTTTGGCCAATGAATTCAAAGTTTTGTTCCTAGGTGTCCACCCTGGTACTTGAGAGGGGCAGCAGAAGACACCTGACATGGTGTTGCTAAACACCCAGCTCTCAGGACTTTGCTGGGCCCAAACCCTCCACTGTTCTGCTCACACCCATCAACTCCTGGACCTGCAACAAGAGGAGGAGAGCAGGGGTTTGAACTAATTTGGCATGATTTTATGCTCTACCAGAATAGTCAGAGAAAGCTGGGGCTCTTTAGCTTGGAGAGCAGGAGCCTGAGAGGTGATGTCATCAGTATTTATGAATATGTAAATGATGAGTGCCAGGAGGATGGAGCCAGGCTCTGCTCCGTGGTGCCCAGTGACAGGACAAGGGGCAATGGGTGGAACCTGAGGCATAGGAGTTCCATGTGAACCTGAGGAAGAATTTATTTCCTGTGAGAGTGACAGAACACTGGAACAGGCTGCCCAGGGGGGCTGTGGAATCTCCCTCTCTAGAGATATTAAAAAGCCACCAGACACATTCCTGTGTGATCTGGTATAGGTGATCCTGCACTGGCAGGGAGGTTGGGCTGGATGAGCTTTCAAGGTGCCTTCCAGCCGATGACATTCTGTGTGTGATTCTGCATGATGCTGTGTGAGGTATACTTACAGAGGATATTGTTCACAAAAGCCACATGTAACACATAGATCTACTAACGATCACAGGACTGTGATGGCTGGTAGAAGAGCAGACCAAGGAAACAGTTTAGCAGACAGAAATCCAAGCATTGTTTGTTTAAATTTTAGGCTTATACATGTGTTTCTATAGTTTGTTTATGTAAGACTTCTTCCAGTACTCCTCCGGAAAACATCACATTTTTCTATGCCTACAGCATTGTTTTGGAAGAAATTTCTATTTGTCCTTAAATGAGTTTTCCAAAAAGCACTTATCAGGGACAGGAGACAACAAAGCCTATTCTCACCTGAACTTTAAAGCCCCAAGAATGAATATGTAACACTTTACTGTCATGCTGAGTGTGATGGTAGACTGCCAACTTCGAGCCTGGCACTGACTGGGATGTGCAGGAGAGCAGTCTGGATGGTGCAACAGCTCATGCTGGGGGCAGGGAGGGAGCCTTAACAGGCAAAAAAGCCTTAGAGCTCTTGAAAGGCTGTATGCCTTGAATATACAGGAGGAAAAATTATTTTGTTGGCTTTGCCAGGGTCTTTTTTCATACATATTGCTGACTTGAAACATTAACATTACAAAATTACAGAATCACAGAAACATTCAGGTTGGATATCCCCTCAGGATCACCAAGTCCAACTGATATCCCTACTCTACAAGGTGCACCCTAAACCATTTCCCCAAATACCACATCCAAACAACTTTTAAACACATCCAGGGCTGGTGACTCAACCACCTCCCTGGGCAGCCCATTCCGATGTGTGGCCACTCTTGTTGGGAAAAAAATTCTTCTTAATGTCCAGTCTAAACCTACCCAGTTGCATCTTGAAGCTATTCCCTCTGTGCTGGTTTGAACTAATTAGAGGATTTTAATGAGAAATTAGACTATAGGCTGAGAAAGGAAGACATTGATAATTCTACTTCACTCATAGGTTACTGAAAAATGTATAAAAGTTAGAACCAAAACACAGATAAGACAGACCATTTTGAGCTGTTCTGGCTGCTGCATCTCTTTCCTTTCTTAGCCGGATCTGTGTAACTTTACTAACTACTTTCCTGCTGCTAACCCACCTGGCCGATCTACCTCTCTCATCTGGCATGTACGACAGATAGTGAGATAAGATTGGGAAGTGGGGGGACGGTGGTTGGGTGATTGGGAACTCCTCTTGGGGACTCTGATCTCTGGGAGGGCTGTGGTGTTTCTGTATTACCTTTTCACTGTATATATCTGTAAATATCTGTTATATATTGCAAATATCTGCTTGTATATTGTGCAAAGCTGTAAATATAAAGCTTCATTCATTAACTTCCATCCCTCTGAGTCTAGCCTGGGCAATTTCACAGTGCGGGGTGGGATAAGGGACAGATAACTCCCAAACCACCACACACTCCCTCCCTCAATCACTAATTATCTGTGAGAAGAAACCTGCGCCAACCTCTCCACAATGTTCTTTCAGTTAGCTGTAGAAAGCCATGAGATCTCTCCTCAGACTTCTACTTTTCAAACTGAACTATAACTATTAAGAATTTTTTTTTTTCTAGACTCCTGCTCAAAACAATAACTCAAAGCAAAGCTCCCCCATTTTGGATCTGACATTGCTTACAAGCCTGTGCTGATTGGTGGCCAGTATTGCCCCAGCCCAAACTCTCACTACAGAAAGGAATCCATTTTAAAGATTTGGCTCTCATTTATGTCTTTCTTTACTCAAAAAGTATGCACATCACATAGCTCCTTTCAACAGAAGGGCATGATATTAATCTTCAGGCTATGACTGAAAAGTGAGAAAAGGAAAGAACTTGGCAAAACTCCAGGTGTAGGCTATTCTCTGCATTCCCTCTCATCACACTTCAGGTATTTGGAGGCTTCCTGGTGGCCATGATGGGTGGTTCAGATGATGTGCTGGAGGACTTGACTCTTCCTGTGCATTCTTTCTGGAGGCTGAGCACATGAAGTGAAGTTCAGTAGTATACTGCCTTGATCAGTCAGTTTTGCCTCTACACAGTTTGGCCTATCTAGGCATAGGTGGAATTATGTAAGATCATACACAGACCTAAGAGAAGAGGAAAAAAATCAAATTTATCCAGAGCACAAAATTCACAAGGAATAACCCACAGCAATGAAAAATTGGCTTGGGTTCAGAAAGTGGTGAAATAATGCTGAAGTACAAGCATCTCAGTTACTTCATTAGTTAATTCAGACCTCAAATTTGGTGTATTTAGGACAACACTAATTTTGCTAGAAAATTCATAAAAATCAAAGCAGTCTAATGAAGAAATAATAACGCACTAAAATTAAGAGCACAGACAACATTTAGTAAAAACAATGTGTCCTAAATATATGCAGAAAAGGCATGCAAATAAGAAACTATGCTGGATTGCTGGATAATCAGAAGAACTTTTCATTTCCTAATATGAAATCCAATCTTTAAAAGAAACAGGCAGAATGAAGTGAAGGAGCATTAACATGAACATTGTGCCTTTGTTTTTGTTTCACTGACTATTAAATCAAGCTTAGTCTTCTGAAGTGAAACAAGAGAGAATAGCAGCATGAAAAGCACAAACTGGGAATGTAGAACTCATCAATGAGAAGTAGATTTCACCAGACTGCTGGCAAATACATCATGCTTTTGTTAAATGAAGATGAATTTCTGGTTTCCTTTTTGTGCTTTTTCTTCACCCTTCTGATCTGTCTGTAGGGCATGGTTTGTTTTTCCTGACAGTTTGAGATTTCTGAGCTACTGCAATCCAGTGCCAACACACACTGTGCACAGTAAGTAAAGAAGAAACAATCTGGCTGTTGTTTCTTGCTTTGCAAATAGCAATTTGCTTCTTCCGCCTGTATTTTAGATCCTGGTACCAGACGCTGGATTTTAGAAAGCTAAAATGCTTCTGCCCCATTTTTGTGTGTGTATTACAAACATTACACCAATGCAAAATTAAAAACAAACAAATAATAAACAAAACCACATAAAAAATAATAAACTGTGCAACAAAACTCCTGTAATTACAGAACTAAATCTGAGTTAAAGTAACTGTTTCTGCTTACTACTGGCCATGGTTTCCTGAGGAACCAAGCTTCCAGCATTGAAGGGGCTCATGAAGGTGAACAGAGCATTAGCAGCTCTTTCAACTATATTTAAATCAATAAAAAAATTTAAAACATCATTTTTATAAATTGTACTTCACTGTTATCTACTGTTTAAATAACAAAGCCAGCAATATTTTGTGTATAACACAGATGAAGGAACAAATCTAACAGACATGCCAATCACTCCTTACTCTATTTATGCATCCACTGGCAATGGTTAAAATTCATCCAAATTTCCAACAATAAATTTCAGATCTTTTGCCAAGTAGTAATGATACCATGTTAAGAAACCCCTAGGGCAAATAATGCTATAAATCATATGCCATGTGCAATTAACTATACATTTCATTCAGGTTTAATAGGCTATTTACTGCATGATCTTCTTATGTCATAAATTATCATAGCTCTGCTGAAGTCAGTGAAGGCTGTTTGTAGCAGCTGAATGTCTTCTCCTTACTGTCAGATGATTAATGCTGCATTTTAATATGCAGTAGAAAAATATGTTGTGATATTATAGAATCATAGAATGGTTTAGGTTGGAAGGGACCTTAAAGATCATCCAGTTCCAATGCCCCGCCATAGGCAGGGACACCTCCCACTAGATCAGGACGCTCAAGAACTCATTGAGCCTGGCCTTGAACACTTCCAGGGAGGCAGCAGCCACAATCATCTTGAGCAATCTCTTCCAGTGTCTTGCCACCCTCACTGTAAAGAACTTCCTCCTAACATCCCATTTAAATCTCCCCTCTGCCAGTTTAAACCCAATATCCCTTATCCTGGCATTACAAGACATTGTGAATAGTCCCTCCCCAGCCCTCCTGTAGGCCCCCTTCAGAAACTGAAAGGCTACTACAAGGTCTCCTTGAAGCCTTCTCTTCTCCAGGCTGAAAGGCCACAACTCTCACAGCCTGTCCTTACAGCAGAGATGTTCCAGCCCTCTGAGCATCTTCCTGGCCCTCCTCTGGACTCTCTCCAACAGTTCCATGTCCTTCTTGTGCTGGGAGCTCCAGAACTGCACACAGTACTCCAGGTGGTGTCCGACGAGAGCAAAGTAAAGGGGAAGAATCACCTCCTTGCCCTGCTGGCCACGCTTTCCTTAATGCAGCCCAGGACACGGTTGGCTGTCTGGGCCACGTATGCACACTGTTGGCTCATGTTGAGCTTTTCATCCACTAAGACTCCCAGGTCCTTTCCCTCAGAGCTGCTCTCCAGCCACTTGCCACCCAGCCTGGAGTTGTGCTTAGGATTGCACCAACCCAGGTGCAGGACCTCACACTTGGCCTTGTTGAATTTCATGAGGTTGGCCTGGGCCCACCTCTCCAGCCTGTCCAGGTCCCTCTGGATGGATTCCTTCCCTCTAGCAAGTTGACTGTGCCACACAGCTTGGTGTCATCTGCAAACTTGCTGAGGGCACACTCAATTCCTCTGTCCATCTCACTGACAAAGATGTTAAACAGCACTGGTGCCAGCACTGACCCCTGAGGGACGCCACTTGGCACTGGTCTCCAGGTGGACATTGTGCCCTTGATCACCACTCTCTGTGTGTGACCATCCAACCAATTCCTTATCCAGCACATGGACCATCCATCAAGTCCATGTTTTTCCAGTTTGGTGACCAGGATGTCATGTGGGACAGAGTCAAATGCCTTACTCAGGTCCAGGTAGACGAGAGATATTAAGAGACATCAAGAAGACAACAGACAAATAAACATGAGAAATGCTTTGGGACTTTTTCAAGAGATGCTAAATGCAAGCATTGGAAAGAAAAATAAAAGGACAAATCTCTCCATAATTAGTTTACAAGATGTTCTCATTGCTTTATTTGCACACGTTTAAGTCCCAGGGGAAAATAAAGAGTGGGGGAAGAAAAGTAGTACTGAAAATAAGTCCTGATTAAAAGCAGTCTTTAATCACACATGCCAGGTAAGATGACTAATTGCCTAGTGTACAGATTATTGAATATCAAACTGATTCTGCAGTAACATCCATTCTTAAACACTGAATTATGTTAAATAATCCAGAATAATCCAGTTTAATACTTTGTACCTTCAGGAATATGAAAACTTAGCTTGTTGGTGGTCTGTCTAATGAAGAATATCCAGTATCTGCTGCTCAGTGCCATTTTGTTCATTGAAGTAACATGTTCTTTTTCTTCCACTCCAATAACCCACTTCACTGTGGTTATGTTTCCAAAACAGACAGAAGACATAATGACCTTTACAGAGTAATTAAAGTGATAATTCTGGATTATCACTTAATTAAATCACAGCTTTGAGACACCCTTTGTGATTCTATCAACAGCTGATTGTAGATAATCTTGAGATAAAACAATTAATCTTCTTTCCTTTTGATTGCTTGCCTTGATCCCTTATCTGAAAGTAGTTATTAGCATTATTTGCCTTCATTATAATCTCTCTGTCTGAGTATTTGGGTTTAAGGTTGTTTTAAGGATTCTCGTGTTTTTGATAGATTTTTGCACCAAAATTCAGGGCAAGGTATTAGGGACTCTTTCATTCTGTTCTCCCATTCAGCAAGGGTTTTCACATGAGTAGAAGCTCCACATCAGCCATGTGAGGCTTTTCTTGGGTTAAACTCTTAGACAGGTTCCTGAGAACAGTCATATTTAATGTCTCTCTTCCACACATCTTCTATACAGATCCATTAGTCATAGTATTCATTGTGACAATATCCAAATAGCTACTGCCAAATAGTATTGCCAAGAGTAATGATGGGTTTTGGAAAGGACAGTCCATGTTAGGAAACTGGAGCTGAAGTGAAACTTAATTGCACAGGATTATTTTAATTGCACTACTTAATTAATGAAAAACTATTAAAAATCTCCAGAGATCAATAGCATTCCTGTTGCATTCTATATGACCTAATTTGGGGAAACTGAGCATCTGCCTTTGTTAGATGTGAAGGTTTTTGTGATAATTTAGAAAAACAAGATCTTTGCTGGAGAGGCTTACACATTTATTAGTTCACTATTTCTCTTTTATCACTATTAATCTCTGTGAGGGTTGCTCATAAAGACCAACATTATCCCAGTAAGGCTAATCTCTCCCTCTATAGTCAATTCAGAAAGGCAGAGGGTCATTTAGAAGAACTACATCAGGTGTATCTTCCCTAATTTAACTGAAATAAGTCTAGTGAGTCTTATGTCACCTTTTGTGAATACTCTTCTCCAAAATTTTCTCAAGTAAAGATAACTGTAAACAATTTCAAACTGTTTTCTTTAAACTACAAACTAGTTACAACTGCCATTTCTCTTTCACTTCATACATTGCATGGTATTCAGAAACATACAGCAGAACGGCAGCTGATTCTTAACAGGTATTGCAGAGCTAAACAGTTTTATATTGAGTTGCAACTCAGAATCTACCAAGTTACAACAAACCAAGGTCAAGATCAGTAAAGAGAAGTAGGTAGAAATTGTGTCTCTATCAGAAGCTGTAGGTAAAAAGTAGATGTGTTACAACTTTCTATTAAACATCATTGTCAAACTGGTGGGTGAATTTTCTTGATGGCAAAAGGTAGTGGAAAATTTGCCTGCATTAATACAGAATTTACAACACTTACACATTGAAAGCTTCCATCTTTGAATGGTCCCTGGGCTTCGATGTAGCTATGTGAAGTAATTTGTTGAGATGACAGAAATATTTGCACCAATATCTTTAAAATCTCTGAAATACGATTTTGTCTACATTTCTGATCAAATGATGTTGGAAGGGGCTCAAAGAGATCATCTAGTCCAACCCCCCTGCCAGAGCAGGGCCATACAATCTAGCTCAGGTCACACAGGAACACATCCAGACAGGCTTTGAAAGGCTCCAGAGAAGGAGACTCCGTAACCCCTCTGAGCATCCTGTTCCAGTGCTCTGTGACCTTTACAGTAAAGAAGTTCTGCCTTGTGTTAAGGTGGAACCTCCTATGCTGCAGCTTACATCCATTGCTCCTTGTCCTATCACAGGAAGCAAGAGAAGAGCCTGTCTGTGCCCTCTCAGTAGAGAATGAAATACACAAATATTTCAAATTGAATTTCTGCATGTGAAATACCTAAGGAGTTTAAGGACTGTTGAGAATAGCTGAAATGCATAACGATGTTGTTAAGGAGATTTATTGTGCATTAAAACCATCATGTCACCACTGAAAATCAACCTATGATTTTAATGGTGTACTAAATTCCTGTAAATATTAAATGTTTTATTTTCATACCTATGCTTTATGGGCTGTGAATTATATCAAAGAATGTTCTCAAGTTTTATGAACAAATTTTGAATGGTTTTTCCAAAGACAAGCCCATTTCTAACATAAAAGGATTTTCACAATTGTGTCATCTTGTCCCACACACACTTACTTATAACACAGGGAAATACCAAAGGGATCTGAATTTTCCAACTTCATAAACTGCCAGCTGACGGTAAGAAAATAGCCTCAGATTTTTTGCATACTTACTACATATTTTAGGTAGCAAACACTCTTACACCTGAAAGACAGTGGGCCTGCCAGGTGGAGTATGCGCCAGATCAGACTGGCAAACAGAAGCCATCTGCCAGACAAATAGGCAAAGTTGTAAAAATGAAAAGAATTCAAATAATAGTTCTTGTTGCTTTCACATAATTTGTGTTGTTGGGTTTTTTTCAAGAGATACTGTTGGTAATAAGCTAGAAATGCAAGCTAAATCATAAAATAGCCAGTGTATCACAGGAGAAAGAAACTCCTGTTAACTTAGATGCAAAAGAAGGGAAAATGCTATGCTTACCTCTCAACATTTCCATGTGTGACAAGAAATAATTTTATTTTGTGGTCAACTATATACAACTTCAATGAAAAAGTCAATATTAAATGGCCTTTACTGAGTCTTACTAGAGAACACAGTTTTATGACTGTGCTTATTCAATCATGATTTCAACAAGTTTGTTACTAAGACTTCTAAAAAATATCAACTATGGAACATTGTAAGTTAACTTCTGGGAAGGCATATCTTAAGCAACTGTACTTTAATCAAATATTTTCTGGCTACATTATTATTTTTTTAATTTGTTTTATTTTGTTCATGTAACATACTGTTGAATCCTGCTGAAGGTCAAGACCATCAGTTCATAAGCTCTACCCAAGAAAACAACGTATGGCAGGGTACTTTTCTATTATCCAGTGTGACTTTGAATGCTCTATGTGTGAGGTTTTCCATTTTTCATCTCCTTGTACAGAACATAAATTATTTTACAGAGCTAGAATTTGCTACTGGTTCCACTTTTTCTTACTAAATATTCTCAAACCACTGACTAGGACTGGGATTTCTTCTGAATGACTGAGAGTTACTTGAACGCTGCTGTATTTTGTAGTTAGCCTAGAGAGGCTCCTTAGAGAAGGGAACCATGTGTGAAAGCACCAAACATACTACTCTTACAAGTAACAAATGATGGCATTTTCCCTTGTCTATCACCTTGTGTAGCATTAACTTCTCTGGGGTTGTTCAGCCTGGGGAGAAGGAGGCGCCAGAGGGACCTAATAGCAGCCTTCCAGTACCTGAAGGGAGCCTACAGAAAGGATGGAGAGAAGCTGTTTACAAAGGCGGGCAGTGACAGGATGAGGGGCAATGCTTTCAAGCTTGAGAAGAGGAGATTTAGATTGGATGTTAGGAACGAGTTCTTTACTGTGAGGGTGGTGGAACAGTGGAACAGGTTGCCCAGGCAGGTGGTTGAGGCCCCTTCCCTGGAGACATTCAAGGTGATGCTGACAGGGCCTTGGGTGACCTGGTCTGTTGAGGATGTCCCTGCTGACTGCAGGGGGGGCAGACTACATGATGTCTAGAGGTCCTGTCCAGCCCAAACCATTCCATGATTGTATGATTTTGTTGTCCTTTTCCTGGGATAGAGGAAGAAAGCCAATATAACCCAGAAACTGAATCAGGAATATCTAGAGGGTGATCAATAGGAAGACCTGTTTAGATTAAAATTGTTACTCCATTCAGACTGTCCAAAACTCATGGCTGATGAGTCTGCTTTTTCTCTTAAGAAGGTGATTGATTTCTAAGAGCACAGTCCAATATGACCAAAGTAAAAGAAAAGACTGTCATTTAGAATCATAGAATAGTTTAGGTTGGAAGAGACCTCAAACATCATCCAGTTCCAACGCCCTGCCATAGGCAGAGACACCTCCCTACTTCACAGGTCTCTCGCCACCCTCACTGTGAAGAACTTCTTCCTAACATCTAGTATAAATCTCCTCTCTGCCTCTTTAAACCCATTGCTCCTCATCGCCGCATTACAAGACCTTGTGAATAGTCCCTCCCCTGCCCTCCTGTAGGCCCCTTTCAGATACTGGAAGGCTACTACAAGGTCTCCTCGAAGCCTTCTCTTCTCCAGTCTGAAGAGCCCTAACTCTCACAGCCTGTCCTCATAGCAGAGGTGCTCCAGCCCTCTGAGCATCTTTGTGGCCCTCCTCTGGACTCTCTTCAACAGTTCCATGTCCTTCTTGTGTTGGAGACTGCACACAGTAGTCCAGGTGGGGTCTGATGAGAGCAGAGTAAAGGGGGAGAATCACCTCCCTTACCCTGCTGCAAGAGTGCACGCTACTCTTGCTGTAGCCCAGCACACAGTTGCTGTCTGGGCTGCATGCACACACTGCCATCTCATGTTGAGCTTATCCACTAAGACCCCCAGGTCCTTTTCCTCAGAGCTGCTCTCCAGACATTCACCACCCAGCCTGGAGTTGTGCTTAGGATTGCGCTGACCCAGGTGCAGGACCTCACACTTGGCCTTGTTGAATTTCATGAGGTTGGCCTGGGCCCACCTCTCCAGACTGTCCAGGTTCCTCTGGATGGCATCTCTGCCCTCTAGCAAGTTGACTGTGCCACACAGCTTGGTGTCATCTGCAAACTTTCTGAGGGTGCACTCGATTCCTCTGTTCATGTCACTGACAAAGATGTTAAACAGCACTGGTGCCAGCACTGACCCCTGAGGGATGCCACTTGGCACTGGTCTCCAGGTGGACATTGTGCCCTTGATCACCACTCTCTGTGTGTGACCATCCAGCCAAGTCCTTATCCAGCAAGTGGACCACCCATCAAGTCTGTATTTTTCCAGCTTGGTGACCAGGATGTCACATGGGACAGAGTCAAATGCCTTAATCAGGTCCAGGTAGATGACGTCAGTTGCCCTTCCTTTGCCCACTGTTGCTGTGAATTCATCACAAAAAGCCACCAAATTTGTCAGGCATGATTTGCCCTTGGTGAAGCCATGCTGGTTACCACCAATCACCACTTCTTGGTTTTCCATAGCAAATTGCCTTCCAGAGGATCTGCTCCATGATCTTTACTTCAGAAAGGTAGCAACTGAACTCTGTGAGAGGCTAAAGAGCTGTCACATTGCTTAGCTGGCCTTCTCCCAGCTCCCAAAGGAAATTTTTCACCTTCAACTATGAAGAATGCAGGTGGATGGTGTAAGTCTATAACAACCACAAATTATGAGGCCTTAAAAAAAAAGGAGATAGAATCATAGAATCATAGAATCAGTCAGTTTTGGAAGGGACCAGAAGGATCATCTAGTTCCAACCCCCCTGCCATGGGCAGGGACACCCCACCCTAGATCAGGCTGGCCACAGCCTCATCCAGCCTGGCCTTAAACACCTCCAGGGATGGGGCCCCAACCACGTCCCTAGGCAACCCATTCCAGGGCCTCACCACTCTTATGGTGAAGAACTTCTCTTCACATCCAATCTGAATCTACCCACCTCCACCTTTGCTCCATTCTGCCTAGTCCTGTCACTACCGGATATCTTAAAAAGTCTCTCCCCAGCTTTCTTGTATGGCCCCTTCAGATACTGGAAGGCCACCTCGGAGCCTCCTCTTCCCCAAACTGAACAGCCCCAACTCTTTCAGTCTGTCCTCATAGCAGAGGTGCTACAGCCCTCTGATCATTTTTGTGGCCCTTCTCTGGACACGCTCCAGCATGTCCACATCCATCTTTTAATAGGGGTGGGTGCAGAATGTGAGATAATGAGGAACTTGACCTTGGTTCTCACACGGTTGGGGAAAAACAATTTAGGATGGGCCTCTGGCTGTCATAACATGGCAGCTACCTCCTACAAGAGTAAGAGATAGTGAAAAATCTGGTTAGAGAATAACAAGTTATCATGAATATTAATGAATGGGACTGTGCTTAATTATGCCAACCAATAAGTATGCTTCTGATTAGCATGGACAGCATCCTGCAGAGCTCATGCTACCAATCAGAATTAGGTGCATTGCCTTAGCTGATAAGCTAACACTATAAAAGGACTATCCTGTTGCTAATAAAGGCTTCGACTTTATTCATCATATTGATGTGTTCGCATCGTTCCAGCCCTGCATGTAAAAAGGGACCACGGCAGGTGAGCTCCAAAGCTGGACGCAGTACTCCAGATGGGGTCTCACCAGAGTGGAGTAGAGGGGGAGAATCACCTCCCTCGACCTGCTGGACACACTTCTTCTGAGGCAGCCCAGGATCTGATTGGCTTTCGGGGCTGCAGGTGCACACTGCTGACTCATGTTGAGTGTCTCGTCCACCAGCACCCCCAAGTCCCTCTCTGCAGGGCTGCTCTCCAGCCAGTCACTTCCCAGTCTGTATTTGTGCTTGGATTGCCTTCACCCAGATGCAGGACCTTGCACTTGGCCTTGTTGAAACTCATGAGGCTGCCTTGTACCCACTTCTGCAGCCTGTCCAGATCCCTCTGGATGACATCTCTACCCTCCAGTGTGTCTACTGCACCACAAAGCTTGGTGTCATCAGCAAACTTTTTGAGGCTGCACTCAATGCCTCTGTCCATGTCACCCACAAAGGTGTTGGACAAGACTGGTCCCAGGACTGATCCCTGAGCAACTTCGCTTGTCACTGGTCTCCACTTGGACATGGACCCATTGACAGCGCCTCTTTGGGCACGACCATCAAGGCACTTCTTTATCCATCTGGTGGTCCACCCATCCAACCCATGTTTCACCAGCTTGGAGACAGGATGTGGTGTGAGACAGTGTGAAAGGCTTTGCTCAGATCCAGGTAAATTACATCAGTTGCTTGCCCTTCGTCTATTAATGTTGTGACCTGTTCGTAGAAGGCCCCCAAGTTTGTCAGGCAGGATCTGCCCTTGGTGAATCCATGCTCATCGGATACAATCACCTCTTCACTATTCTCCTGCCTCAATGGTGCCTCCAGGAGGATCTGCTTCATGATCTTACCAGGCACAGAGGTGAGACTGACTGGCCTGGAGTTTCCTGGCTCTTTCTTCCTACCCTTTTTGAAAATGGGAGTGATGTTTCCCCTTTTCCAGTCAGTGGGGACTTCACCAGACTGCCAGGACTTTTGGAATATAATAGAGAGGGGTTTAGCAACCTCATTTGCCAGTTCTCTCAGTACCTGTGGGTGTATCCCATATCCCATTGCGTCCCATGGACTTGAACACTTTCAGGTTCTTCAGTTGATCGTGAATCTGATCTTTACTTACGATGCGCAGTTCTTCCTTCCAGTCCCTGCCATTATCTTCCATGGCTCCAGGAGTGTAGCTTGAGGCCTTTGCAGTGTAGACCGAGGTAAAGAATTGGTTGTGAACCTCAGAGTTTTCCTTGTCACTTGTAGTCGTTAAGAACCTCAGCCTTTTCTATGTCACTTGTGACCATTTCGCTTGTTTCCTTTCTGAGGGGGCCCACACCTTCCCTAGACTTCTTTTTACCATTCATATACCTGTAGAAATTCTTGGTGTTCCCTTTGACCTCCCTGGCTAGATTCAATTCAAGCTGTGCCTTGGATTCAATTCAAACTGTGCCACAAGCAGCTTATGGATCAAAACAGATATATGGTGATGTAATTTGCTCACTGTGGCTCAGAAACTATATCCAAGCCTTCTGCAATTTTGGCTCAACACATATGTGCACGTACACAAGCACAATTAGCTCTCTGCTTTAAATATCCTGTAATTTAATCACACTCCGCAGCTCTTCTTCTCTCAACAGCCACAACAAAGGAAGTCCTGAGCCACACCCAGACTAGCATTTGGAAAGAATGAGAGAATGAATGCAAAAAATGGCATTTGCTCTATTTTCTAACTTCAGATGGTTAGTAAAGTAGGCTGTGCCATCTGCTGAACAATTTGCCTCCACGCTGTCTCATCTGCCACTTGTTTAGCATGTAATGTTATATGTCACTCTGACAGGAGTGCAACATTTACAGGGCCTAACAGGAGATGTCTCTCAGTGGGATGACAACTGATGTTGATTCTGCCTCTGAAATACTGTCAGTTTCATTTCTATCTTCCAGCCTCATTTCTCAAATTACTAATGATAATTTGCGACCAATTTTGCAGCACACAGAGATTAGCTCTTGACAATTACTCCCTGTCCTCTCCAGAAGGGAGGTCTGTGGGTGTTATGACAATATAATATTACACTTTTAAGTTCTTTTTATTTTTTTTCTCTCTGTTTCTTATCACACTCTCTCTGCCATCCTCTCTGCCTTTCTATGTGATAGGATTTCTTTAACTTAGCATTGCTCCTAAAGGAACCTCAAGCTTCTATGCTCAGTGTCTTCCCCCCCTGCCATCCCTACTCTTCGTAAAGAGATATGAAGAGGGATTGCTGTGACAGGGTATAGAATTTTTGGACTCCATGTGGCTACTCCAAATTATGTCTGCTTAAATTAACCCAGGGCACTAAATTAGAGTTTCCAGCCACATCATATGGTGGTAAGATCCTTCCAGATACTTTAAAGAGAAACCTCTCTATTATCGCAAACTGTTTACCAAAACAACTGCCAAGGTTGCTGGGTTTATCCTGAGTTTATTCCTACCTGACCAGGGGTTTGTGCAAAATTATTGTATGTTTTCACCTGTAGAATCAGCAGCTGACAAAACTTTCCAAATAATAGCTTCTGACCACTTTTCAGGTCTAGCAGCATATAAAACATTGCATGCTTTCTCTCTCTTTGAAAACCAGTGATTTGTAGTCCTCTTAAAATAGACTGTTTTATATAGTAGCTGGAACAAACCATGGGAGCAACTTCATTAAAAAAAAACAGTTATAGAGAGGTTATTGAAACAAAAGTAGTCCTAGCACTGGTAAGGATTGTGAGCTGCAGCACAGCAATGTATTAACATGTCTTTATGGCTTCCAGGCCAGAGCTGGCTCCCATTCAGCCAGCTCAGTGTGCAAGCAGATCAAACGCCTGACTGTCTACACCCGGCTGCGCAGACAAAGCCTCATCTGCACTCTCTGACTCATCCTGCTTAGGCTGGGTTTGATGCTCCCCAATGAAAACACACCAAAGCCATTAACAGTATTTATGCATTCTCTCCTAAGGCCCCCAGAGCTAAGTGCTGGTGGTCAGAAGGGCTTCGATCTCTTTCTTGTTGGAAAGGCTCTGCTAAATAATCAGACCATAAACTGAATGCTTCTGCAAGTATGAAGCACATACAAAAAAAAAAAAAACAAAAAAAACACCAAAACCCAAAAAACAAGCCAAAACAGTGACTGATAAAGGCTCAGTACTGGCATTACTGAAGATGGGCTTGTCTTACTGAATTTTACTTGCAAACAAAATTAACTATACTTTTTAACTCACTGTAGGCTCAGACCATCATCACTCAGGTTTGATCTGGGAAGAGCAGCCAAGACTGATTAGTGTCATAAATTGGACTCACGACTGAGACACACTACCTAATAAAGCAATTTTTTACAGTTCCCAAACTGCAGGAAAAGGCAACGACCTTAATCTACAACTACCTGAAGGGAGGTTGTAGCCAGGTGGGGATTGGTCTCTTCTCCCAGGCAACCAGCAACAGAATGAGGGGACAGTCTCAAGCTGTGCCAAGGAAGGTCCAGGCTGCGTATTAGGAGGAAGTTCTTTACAGAGTGATTTGCCATTGGAATAGGCTGCCCAGGGAGGTGGTGGAGTTGCCAACCCTGAAGATGTTCAAGAAAAGACTGGGTGAGGCACTTAGTGCCATGTTCTAGTTGACTGGATAGGGCTGGATGATAGACTGGACTGGATGATCTTGGAGGTCTCTTCCAACCTGGTTGATTCTATGACTCTATGATGTTATAAAAAATGTTCATTGCCACATGCTGCTCTCAGACTGCATCTGAACAACAACATTGCTTCTTTTGTTCGGGAATCACTATCCCATATGGAAATGTTTACCAACACTAAACATGCATAATCTACTCAAAACTAGAGTCTAGCAAGAGCTTAGCAAAATTGTCCTCAGCTTTCTATGTTGTTTTCAGTGGCCAGGCAAAGCTGCCAATATTTGCAAGCTTTCAGAAATCTATGGCTGGCATAAAAAAATATTAAACCCTTTGATAAAAATTGTGGTATACAACTTTGCTCTTCAGGAACAACAAAGCACTTGAAAGTAAGCATAAATGTTGCCCAACCAACAGATACACACAATTTTTGCTCTAACAAAACTCTCACAGTCTGGCCTAAAACTTTTTAACAGATTTCCCAGTCAAAGTGTTCACTGGCTTCCATTATGACTATAAGATGCTTTTATACATTTTTCTGTGCTGAAGATGCCCAGTATAACAGGAACTATAATAATAATAATAAGAAGAAGAAGAAAATCATTATCTATTAGAACAATAACCATGAAGTGGATTTTAATCAAAAATCTAAATCATTCACATATACTCCTTGGGAATAAAATTAAAATGACCTACAGGACAGCTTTTCAGCCTGCAGTTTATGAGCTACTAGAACATACTTAGATACTCTTGTGAGCAAAGTCACATAAACAAATCACATTGCCAATGCTTAAAGCTAAACTTAATAAACAGAATTTTAAATAGTGAGGGTGTATGCTCCCACTGTGTCTATACTTCTACATCTCCCAAGCAGCTGCACGAAATAAGGAGATCCCATTTGTTATGATTTTAAATATTTTGGGGATACATTAAGACAAAAGATGCAATGTGATGATGCTGTGTTACTGGGTGGCCAGTTCCTAGTTCACTGCTTTTGACACTTGTTCCTTGATGCTAACTTCAAAATACAGTTTCATCAATTGGGAGGCTTTTTTCTTAGTGCATTTCACTGATCTCATGACCCCACCTTGATCTCCAGGAATCCTGTATTGCAATAGGAAGCAGTTACGCTGAGCAAGCAAATACCACACACCACCTCAAACATAAGGCTATCAATCCCTAAACTTCAAAGGCACTCTCTGTTTCCAAGCAGAAATAAGACACAGGGTCTTCTCAGATGTGGTTTCTAAAAACTTTGTGAATCTTTGGTACAAGAATGGGGATGCTAATCTTAATATCTTTTAAAATTTCTATCCTGATAATTGTATCTTCCCAACTTATATTACTCTAGCAGATGCAATGGGTTTTAGTACAGTTTCTCAGTAACTATCATAAACTGCCTTTAAGAGCTGCTTTAAAGTGTTAAATATTACTTTGTTTTCCTTCAAACACATTTTTTCCATGGGAAAGTTATTGCTGTATGACCCTTCTGTATGTTTCCAGAGTGATGGGATGTTAAAATAGTCTCATAGACTCAGGAAAAGGTATTAAGAAATACATCAGTATTAACAAAACAGTGAGTTGTGTTTTAAATCAATCTTTACTTCAGAGCTCCTAATGTGACACTTAAGTCTAGGGAACACACAGTGCACACTTGAACTGCCAGCATTTCCCAGTTTGTTCTACAAGAAATGTGATTTTTTTATAATATCAAACACATCACTTTTTAACTTAGTCCTCCAGTGCTGGAAAACAGGTCCAAAATACCATATGTCTTTTACCACAAAACATGCACCCAGATTGAAAGTCTTAGAAAATAAAAAGAAAAAAAAAAATGCTTGCACAGCTGAGCCCCTTTTCATTAGAAAAACAGTTCTCTGGGCTACAAAACTAATGAGGCTTGGTTTCCTATGGTTTATTTCTAATGGTAAGATCTCCTAATGGCTAAAAAGGTGCAAGCTCCTGTTTTCCCACACTGAGGTTCTCACTCTCCAATATGGATTTGCTTTCAACATTTCCCTCCCAAAAGAGCTGAGGGAGGGGGAGGATGGTGGAAAGCACAGTAACAGTATTTTTCCTGCATCCGTCTGCTTGTTTCCAGGCAGTTAAGAGGACAGCTATATGTACATCGCTCTTGGAAGAGTTTGGCCAAAAAGGAGTTGGTAGGTGTGAAATAGAGAGAATTGCAGGATCATAGAAGTTAGAGGCTGGAAGAGACCTCAAAAGATCATTCAGTACAACCCACCCTGCGAGAGCAGGATCACCTCGAACGGATTGCATTGGAACACCTTTAGGCGGGTTTTGAATATCTTCCGAAAGGGAGACTGCAATTCCCCTGGGCAGCCTGTGCCAGTGTTCTGCCACCCTCACAGGTGTCATGGTAGACCTGAAGGGTTTAAATAGGCTTGTACATGTGCTGGCTTACCCAGACATGTTTTTCTGTCTTTCTTCTGATTTTGGGGAAGAAGCAACTGGCGGGAAAAGGGACAAAAGAAACGGTGCCATGGAGTCTGAGCACTCTGGCTTATATAACTTGCTTTTTTCCTGCTTGCAACACATGGTAAACAAGTTGCACATGCCAGCCTCATGCTGTGCCTGTGCACGTGGTATAAGCAAACCTATGCTTTCACCCAAATATGGTAAAACTTGGCTTACTGCCACTCTGATTGGATATGCTGATGTCCAAAAGGGTCCAATCAATCTCAGGCATTGATACTAAAAGCAGACAAGCAGACAATACAGTGTGCCTTTACCATGGTTATGCTTCTGCCATGATTTTGCTACTATTCTGTGTTCTGCATCTATGCCTGTACTGCCTTCTTATTATTATTATTATGTAGCTATATAAGCTATACCCCACCCTGGAACCATTGAGTCTTTCCAGGAGCAACTTGAATAGTCTTCACGCAATTAGCAGTGTGACCTACACATCTGCTGAGATACATCACAAAACATCTGCCTGCATCTGCAGGAACCTGTATCTCCTGAAGACAAGCAACCCTGAAGGTATGTAGATCATCGAAAATCCAGGAACAGGTCAGAAAACCATCTGCACCCCCTCTTCTTCCTCCAGCAGCCTGTGGAGCCTGGGGTGAATCAAGTCTCAGCCACCACAGCAGTCGCAGCAACAGCCACGGCAGCAACCAGCAGTCCAACCAGCCAGAAACCCTGCAAGTGTTCTGAGTATTTTAAGTATATTGATAACCCTACAAGACGGGAGAAGTAACACTTGTAAGTAAATTTAAGCTTTGTATATTGCCTAGATTCTGCCCTAAGCAGAAGAGGGGCCTGAGTTCCATGTAGTGGCCACGTGGTACTATTGACCGCAAGAGATCTTTCAGTGTTGATTAATAGTTAAAAATTGAATTGATTATTTATGTATATTAATAGATACTTCTAGATCTAGACAGCATTTATGTAATTGTTCCATAAATGCTACAATCGAACCTGTTCAATATATTAAAAATAACTCATCAGGGTGGAAAAGTTTGGATATTGAAAATTAATAAACCATATTAATTTTGGAAAATCATATTGCATTAATTAACCATAACACCCTCCATTAAAACAGGGGGAAAATTCCTCCTCATGTTTACATGAAACTTCCTATGCATCAGCTTCCACCATTGTCCCTTATCCTGTCATCAGGTATCACCCAGCAGATCCTGGCTCCATCCTGGCACTCACCCTTTATATATTTATAAACATGAATGAGGTCACCCCTCAGGCTCCTCTTCTCCAAGCTAAAGAGCCCCAGCTCCCTCAGGCTCTTCTGATAAGAGAGATGTTCCATGCCCTTCATCATCTTTCTGGCTCTGAGCTCTATGTCCCTCCTAAACTAAGAGGCCCAGAATTAGACACAGTACTCCAGATGTGGCCTCATCAGAGCAGAGTAGAGGGGCAGGAGAACCTCTCTTGACCTAGTAGCCACAGCCCTTCGAATCCACTCCAGAATGGCATCGGCCCTACTGGTCACAAGAGCACCTTCCTCGCTCATGGTCAACCTCCCACCCACTAGGATCCCCAGTTCCTTTTCTCATTCACTGCTGTGTTGGTTTGAGAATTGGAGTGAGAAATTAGACTATTGGCTGAGAGAGAGATAAACACAGTGTGTCACTTCACTGAGTTTTACTGAGGAAAGAAAAAAAAAGTTGTTTTAAGAACTGTTCTCAAAACAACCACATTAGCAGAGGGCTTCTGTCTGTGTCTGGCTGCGGCTTCTTTCTCCTTTGTCTCTCTGTCTTTTAGCTAATTCAGAGTAAAACTACTAACTCCTTCCTATTACTAATCCCTCTGACCAATCTTCAGCTTATCTGCAGCATCAACTGGTGGTGAGATAAGACTGGGGAAGGGGGGAAAGGTGGTGGTGGTGGGGG
>VWZI01011652.1:0-18112 GCA_013396835.1 Psilopogon haemacephalus
GGCTTGTCTCCCTCCTTACAGCACTGCTGGGATGGCTGCTGATGGATTTGAATCATCCCAGTGCTTCTGATGCTGTGCATCCTTACAGTTCTATTTGGCTTGTCACTGCTGGGGTGGCTGCTGAGCCCCTCATCCACACCATGCTATCTGCAAGGGAGAGAGTTGTTTGGGAACCCGTCCTCCTGGAGTCTCAGCCACCATGGTGCTGGTGGTGAAGTGAGCATCACCAAACACTGCAGGCCATCTGGCACACTTCTGAGCTGGCAAAATGCTGACTTGAAGAGCAGATCAAGAGCTCTGGCACACCACTCTCTTGAGAGCACTCAAAGCAATAGCTGATACAATACCAGCATCAGTGTGTGCTTCGCTGCATGTAATGAAATCCTTGTTATATAGTGCAGCCAATGGATAAGGACTGCTGTATAGCCAACAGCTGGCATTTCCAGAGGTGAATATTACTAGAATCTCCTTTCATATTTGACATACTATATGGCTTTTCCCTCTACAGAAAAGGAGGAGAAGGAAAAAAAAAAAAAAAAAAGTGACAGCAAACGTCTGTAGCACTTGGAAAAAAAATCAAAGTCTTTTAAAGTAATAAAGACAGTGCTCAGAAAATGTTATGAACAGTAGCCCTACTACAGTATTCCCTTTAAAGAGACATCTGGGGTGAATTAGGGTGCTGCTTGCTCAGGCTGTGGCACTGCAACAGATGATGTCGAGGCGTCAACGCGTTTTGCAGGGTCGGCAGATATGTGATCATGTATAATACTTTTATTAGGGACTCAAGCACTATATTTCCAGCAATATGAAAAATGACAGGGAAGCAAAGAAATGCCTTCTGAGTTTGAATTACAACCATATCTAATGAACTCCGAGGTGTTTTTCGCTCGACTTTAGTATTGCTTTTCAACTCCTGCAGCTTAAATGAGCCTACTGATCATAACAGTAAAAGTAGGCTCAAAGACTGTCCCAAGAGGTGTCATTAGTCACATATTACATCCTTTTCTAATTTGTACACTTAACCGTGTTGCAGAATTTCACAGGGCTGATGAAACCTGCAGAATTTCATGTTTCCCTCAGCAGTCTACAATAAACCCTTAGTCTGAATGACATGTATTATTTCCTTGTTGAAAATGTGATGTAGAGGGCTTAGTAAAAGATTTATTGTAAGGAGAAGTAGATGTTTTACTTTCAGCCTAATTGAATACATTATTGCTGTGAGTTTTAAAATGCTGTGATGATGTATTGCACCTCCAAAAAAAGCTGTGCGGGTGAAATCGGCAGCGAGGAAACTTGTTGGACTACAAATCAGAATGCAGTCGTTGATAGGAAAGCTGTAGACCTTAAGATACAATATGGCACAATAAAGTTTTACTGCATAAAATTGTAGGGAGGAATAAAATTCAAACAAAATTCCGATGAAATAGTTAAGCAATACTTCTGCTGACCGAAATAATGGCAACTGCCAAACTCAAATCCCCTTTGTTGTGCACAAATGACAAAAGGGCCATGGTGAAATCTTCCTGTCATGGTGATAAGGTTGCTAATCCCAGTAAGGATTAACTGCAGAACAGAATAGTTGCCAAGTTGGCCCAGAAATGGAAAGCCTGATCTCAGCCATATTCATTGCTTGCCCAAGTATTTGGATGCAGTGCAGGCAGAGCGCAGAGCAGCAGGGCAATATGAAATGCTCTCTTCCCTCGGTCCATGGCTGTGGTGGTTCAGCAGTTCCCCACCACCCCCACACACACGGTGAAATTGCCCAGGCTAGGACCCAGCTGGAAGTTAATAAGATGAAGCTTTATATTTACAGCTTTGCACAATATACAAGCAGATATTCACAATATATAACAGACACTTGCAGATATATACAGTGAAAAGGTAATACAGAAATACCACAGCCCTCCCAGAGATCAGAGTCCCTAAGAGGGGTTTCTGACCACCCTACGACCTTCCCTCGCTTCCCAATCTTATCCCACTATATGTCTTACATGCCAAATAAGCAAAGGTAGATCAGCGATTGAGGTTAGCAGCAGGAAAGTAGTTAGTGAAGTTATACAAATCCAGCTAAGAAGGCAGAGAGAGAGAGACATGCATCAGCCAGCATGGCTCAAAGTGGTCTGTCTTATCTTTGTTTGGGTTCTAACTTTTATAATTTTTTCAGTAATCTATGAGTTAAGTAGAATCAAATTTTCTTTTCCTTTCTCAGCCTATAGTCTAATTTCTTATTAAAATCCTCCAATTGGTTCAAACCATCACAATGGCCAGCAGGCAGGACTCAGCCCCTCACTGCCAGCTCAGCCTTCCTTTACCCTCTCACCAGCTCTTAGGATCCTTGGGAGCCATCAAAACACATGGGGGTCAGGGAGCTCTCTGCATCCATTTGTCCTCATGTGACTTCCTGCAGCTGGATACCTGCAGAAGTTGGTGCTGGCACCATTCTCCATATTACAGTTTTGTAACAAGTTCAGTGACAGAGGTGCTACACTGCTTTTTTGCTGGGCCTTTATGGATAAGAATTAAGATTTAATGAAAAGATAATTTGTACAGTAAATCTTTCTTCTAAGGCTCAAGTGATGTCTGCAGCATTTTACTCTGGGTTGTATTTCACCTGAAATGTTACCTTTTATTATTTGCCTTGCCTTGCCTTGCCTTGCCTTTTTTTTTTCCCCCAAGCATCTCTTTTCTAACTAACAATTGGTCAAATTAGAAATTCTTCTGCAGAGTGGCAGAGAGTCTGGAATCTCACAGCAGTGCAGTGCTGCTTGCTCTGAGGCCAAGAAAAGCTATAACCAACTCTGCATGTTATGGGTTTCTGCCTGTTCACCACTCCTGCTTTGTCCCTGAGCTACCTGTTTAGGCTCAGTGGAAAGCAAGGAGGGAAGGGTAGGGGTGGAAATTATTTCCAGAGACCTACAAAGCACATGGACCTGATATCTAATTCTGTGACAAATATAGAATCGATTCAAAATGTAGAGCCTAAAGGCAAATTAATCACTTTGTGGAATTTATTTTTATAACTATAATAATTGGGTTGCAGCCCTACCTGGAAGCACTGGGCCAAACTTAAGTTGTGGCAATGAAATGTTTATGCCACATCATTAAAGCCTGAGATCAATGGGGGTCCTAAGATGAAAGTGATGCAGAGATTTTCCAGATAACGATATTTAAGCAGACATTTTAAAGAACATGGACCACCCTGTTAGCTTTCAGAATGCTGTCCCTAGTAGGGCAAAAGAATAATGCTTTTGCCAAAAGAATACATCCAAGGATTACAACCCCACTAAATATCTAATTGCCTACCTTTAGATGCCTGGTGAGCCATGGGGAGCTATTCATCTCTCCATGGTTTTTAGCCCTATGGGTCCTATGAGGTGACCCAACTGCTCAGCCTCTCAAAAGTTTGTCCATCTTCCCCTTTTCTTACCAGTGCTATGAGATTTCCATTTAAACTGAAAACCTCAGGTTTCCATTGCACACTTGAAATATTCTTCCATGGTGAAGCAGAAGCCAGAGGTTTGTGAATTACCCCCAACCTTTCCATCTGACTGGTGCCATCCTGCTCTTCCTTCTTGTGTTTTCACTGCTGGGGTTATGAGAATCTGCTGTTCATTGGCCAAGTCTACTGTTAGCTGCTGTTAGCTACCACAGTTTCTTTTTTGTTTCAATTTCCTTCTGTTGTGTGTCCTCTTTCATTGTTTGTTGATTTGTTTTTTTTTTCCCTTGGCCAAAATAATATAAAGTTACTGTTCCATGTGCAAAGAGCATCTTTTTGTCTTCCTCTCAGAGCACCAATTTTCTGAACTAGCCTCCACCTATTTTTTTAAACAATTGATCCCTGGGCTAAAATGGGAAAACAGAATAATCCCACCTTGAAATGATCAATGGAAAGGAAAGACTAGGGGGAAATGTTGATCGCTGCTGCAGCCCTAATCATCCCAAGTGTTAGTGCAATTCAGAGATGGGAGGAGGGGAAGAGATTTACAACATTGGGAGCTCCCAGGAAAGGAGGTCTGTAAGGAATGGCTCCCATATGGAACTGGAATGCTTTGTACACCCTGGCCTAGCAATTAAATTTACAAGGTGTTGCTAAGTGGCAGTACCCCTGTAAACTCAGCAAACGCTGGAAATGCTGTTGCAAAACTCGGGACTTCTTTTATTGCTTCTCACATTTCAATGGGGAGAAAGTCATTAGCAGAAGGCTGTTCTTTGTACAGACTTCCCATTTGGAGAGTTGTGAGGTGCATTCTGGTAAAAGATCTGCGAGTGGGCACAGCACAACCCATTGGCAAAGGCAGGTTTTTCAGCAGGGAGGACAAAAAGAACAAACCAAGTGTTTGGATCTAAATTGGATAGCATCTGTCTGAAATGACTGGGCAGCCATTTACTTGCACACACACCCATATATATATATATATATATATATATATCCATATATGTAGATTTCCCCTCGGAACAAAAACTGCCTTTTAAATTCTTCTCAGTCAAGTCTCGCTGACAAACTTGCTTGACGGGCATCAGGGACCTGAAGCAAGCTTCAAGGGAAAAAGTAGCCATCACTCATGCTTCATTGGATTTCTATGACAGAACGATCAAATCCTGCAGAACCTGGCATAAGCACATCATTATCAAACCCTGCTTTAGCATTTCTTAACTGATCACGGAGGCTGAGGTCCTTGGTGACTCCTGTTTTCTGGCACTGTTTGTAGTTATTTGACCTTTTCTCAGTGGATAATCCACACAAAAAGCCCTAATTACTTCCCCAGCTTTGAGCGGTCCAGCACTGTGAATAATCAATGGCGCTGATTTAGGTATTGCACAATCAGATGCTTATGGTGTTTAAAGAACATTTTTCCATTGACCTGCCATAGCTGTAGGACAACGCTCAAGCCCCGAAGTTGCTGCTGTAATCACAACCTGGCCGAGTGACCTTGGGGGTCTGAAGTTGATTACTTGGCCCTCAGTTTGAACAGATGCAATAGAATGGTTTTGGTATTTTTATTTTCTTTAAACAGCATTTAGTCAGGACGCAGCTAGCGAGATACTGGTGCACTGAAAAAATACCAGGGCAAGATTTGCTATAAGCATTGCTGCTAGTGAGATACTGATGTACTGGCAACATACCAGAGCAAGATTCGTCTATAAGCATAGCTGCTAGTGAGATACTGGTGTACTGACGATATACCAGAGCAAAATCTGTCTATAAGCATAGATACTAGCAAGATACTGGTGTACTGACAATGTACCAGGGCAAGATTTGTCTATAAGCATAGCTGCTAGCAGGATACTGATGTACTGGCAATATACCAGAGCAAGATTTGTCTATAAGCATAGCTGCTAGCAAGATACTGGTGTACTGACGATATACCAGAGCAAAATCTGTCTATAAGCNAAAAAAAAACCAAAAACAAAAAACAACGACACCGTTGGGCGCTTGAATATTTACTTGCTTCGAAAATGTTCAAGAATTAAACCAGAACAGGAGAAAATTAAAATAGAAGTTGCTTGGATATTACTATGGACTGAAATCCCTGTGAGAGAAATAGAATGAAGGTTGTTATAACTTAAACAGTCTCTCGTTTGCTGAGGGGTTTTTTGCTGTTTCTTTTCTGTTCACATAGAATCATAGAAGACCTCAAAGATCATCCAGTTCCAATCCCCTGTGCCATAGGCAGGCACACATCCTGCTAGAACAGGTCACTCAAGGCCTCATCCAACCTGGCCTTAAACACCTCCAGGGAGGTTGTGGAGCACAGAAGCACAGAATGTGATCTTTGAGCACGTTTGGTGATTCTGTGATCCACAACCTCCCTGGGCAACTTGTTCCAGTGCCTCACCACCCTCACTGCAAAGAACTTCCTCCTAACAACCCATTTAAATCTCCCCTCTGCCATCTTAAACCCATTCCTCCTCATCCTGTCATTACAAGTCCTTGTGAATAGTTCCTCCCCAGCCCTCCTATAGGCCCCCTTCAGATATTGGAAGGCTACTCTAAGGTCTCCTTGAAGCCTTCTCTTCTTCACATCCTAGGCTAATAGGTTTAAGTCTATCACCTTGTTTATTTCAACATTAACATCCAAAAAGAGGGAGGAGATCCATTTTTAGCCTTGTTCAGTTTCAAATTGGAACTTCGCAGAGATTTCTTGTAAGGAGCCCTTTGCTCAGGCAAAGATCATGACAATTTGGAGGGTGACTTGAAATCACAGGAGTCTTTCACCAGTGAGGTAGAAAAATAATACGTGTTTGGTGGATAGAGATGTAAAAAGAGGGAGAAAAAAAGAGACACACACACACAACCTCCCCTTCCTGGCACAGATATCAATCAGCCAAGAGAACTCTCCTCAGACGTGTTGGTTTGGGGTTTTAGAACAAAACTTATGTCTGCCATTGGAAAGAGTGTATTTCATGAAAGGCTTGAAAGTTTGCTACTGGAGATTCTTGCCGTAATTAACATGTTTCCTCAAAGAAATTCCAAGCAATTAGAAGCAAACACAGAATGGGGGGGGGTGGGGGGGGTGTGGAGCACCACAGCTGTTCCTACACAGTTGGGAGAATTTTGCCAATAGCTCCACCACCTTTCCTTTCCCAAAGCAGGGAGGAAGTCCTTTCTCTCAACAGGGAGGATCACTCCTGGTTTGGCAGCCTCTGAAGAAGAAGTAACAGGAAGGAACGCTTTCATTGGGAAGTTTTTTGTCCTTCCAAACTTCCTGCCAAGAAGGGGAAGACAAACAAAAGCATGTAATAGGAGCTAGGATAAAGCTTATCAGACAAGAACCTGCATTTGTCTTCTCCATAGGAAAGCCTGCCTTCTTATCAGCTTCCTCTCCTCTGAGGACATGGCCATGCCTCTGTCCTTCCTCATACAAAATCTCTTCTTAAGGCACCTGATTATATTTGCATTCATCCTGAGCAAGCCTAAGCAACAACATCTCAGGAAGTGGTTGGGGAAGTGCTTGTAGAAAGTTTACATTGTGGAGGCATTATGAGGGCACCACCTGCTTAGAGCCTGATGCCAGACAGGCAGCATAAATAACATTAATTGCCCTGAAGAGCTGGAGCTTCCCACCTGCGAGGCTCTGCTACGGATGGCTGGGGAAGAGGAACTGAAAAATAGGTTTCATCTGAGAGACAGAGCAGGAAAGAATATGCTTGCTGCAGAGGAAGGGAAGCACAATGTTGAGGTCGGTATGGCTAGTGAAATGAAAACAGGCATTGCAGTACTTTGGTAAAAAGGGTGAAGTAGAGTTGTCGAGGCAACCACCTTTTGTCCTGCTACATCCGCATCCTTCCAGGGTACATCGCACTCTCCTGAAATACACAAATTGCTGTTGGATGTAGTTGAGCAATCAGAGACTGCCCAACCCACACAGGAGTTGCAGGACGACGGGAGCGGAGTGGCACAATTTATAGGCAGAAAAATCCTGAAAAGAACTAACAGAAGGTGCTCTGAATAACTCAGCCTTTCAGATTCGTACTGCTGCTAGCGATTACAGTTTGCACACGAAGCCCTTGAGGCACCCGAACTAACTTTCCAGGGATCTTGGCCTGTTTGATCCAGTAGGAATTTCAGAACAAGCTGGTTTTGAACACTCTCTCCAGAGAACTGGACACAAGCATGCTAAATATGCATTATTTCCTTTCATAAATATTTTCTACATGAAGATAATTTAGGCTCAACAAATGTTTGTTTCCAGGGTGTCACAACCTGTGCTCTTTTTTTTTTTTTTTCTAATTGCCTTATAAGTGGTCAACACACTAATTACAGGCAGGTTTAGTCTGAAGTCAAAATTGCTTTTTTTTTTTTTTTTAATGTCTAATGCTAATTAATATGAGCTGAAATGGTGTGCAGCAGTGAAACTTCTTTTTTTTCTTTTTTTTTTTTTTTTTTCTTTTTTTTCTGATGACTGACCAAATCTGTGTGCTGTCAGCCTGCTTAGGGTATCAGTAGACTTCATTTCACCTCCCATTTGTCATGATGCCCTTCAGATGCTTGTACCACGGGCGGAGACCAACTGTGCCCCAAATTCCCTGGAGAGGTCCAGCTCTGGTTGAGGATTAAGCACTCTTGCTTTTTAACAGTTGCTGACCAGGGAGAGTTTGAGTTGATCTCTTCTCCACGGCGACTCCATCTCTTCATACCATATGGTTATGTTTAAGTGCTCTGTTGTGGGAACGCTGTAACAGCTTTTAAGTCAGCACTAGTGTCAGTGCTGGAGAAGGAGCTTTAGAGTTAAAGAAAGGGGCTGACCTTCCTTCTGGGGAGTTGGCATTCTTTCTGAACGCCACCTCCAGTCCTTAGAATCTTGTCATTTTAAAACTGCTCAGCCTCGTTTTACAAACAGAGGATTATTACAGTGGTTAGGGTTGACTAGGTGAGCCTTTGTTAATGGGTAGAGAAATGGTCTTTCTTCTGCACTGGATTCACCGCTGAGCTGAGCTGAAAACTTAATTGAAATAAATATCCCTTCTCCCGCTCTCCCGATTGTTCTTTTCTCTTCTAAATCAGATTAAAATGTGAACGAGGCACTTAGCCTTATTTCCCCCAAGATCACGAATTCTCGAGTATTTTAATTTCCCATGTCTTCAAATTATGGCTATGCCACTACCTTCTGTAATTTCCTGAGAAGAAAGAAGAATTAGCTCTCTCACAGGCTGCTGTGATAGGTGTTGACCTGAAGATCAGAGCAGCTGAGGACCAGGTGGCTCTTCAGCTGGCTTCCTTAGGGAGATTTTTTTTTTTTGTTCTTCACAAGGTCTGAAAATCAAGCAAAAACTTGCTAATTTTATTTTTTTTTTTTTAATAAAGCAAAGAAAGCCACAAACAAAACAAAACACACCCGAACCACTCGCCAAGCTGTGAGTGGTCTTCTCCATGGAGCTTTGCTATTAAGGAGACAATATCTAAATAGCAGGCACTTCACTATCACATTCAGTGTTAGTGCTCTGGAGAGGCAGTCGCAGAGTGTTTACACACACTGATAAGACTGTTTGGTTCTTCTGAAAAATAGCATGTTAAGTAGTAACTCGGATGAACAAACATATTTTCAGTTTATTGATTCCAGTCACATAAAAGCTGTGGTGCAATTCGTAGTGGAAATACAAACAGAGTGGCACATCTCCCCAATTCATGTGGGGCCAGGTCTGAACTGTCGCACAGGTCAGAAGGCATCCCAGGGTTAGAGGATGGCACTTTTCATTCTGCGATAATCCTGGTAAGGCCTTTACACCATGTGCTGGTTTGAGATAACTGGAGAATTTGAGTGAGAAATTAGGCTCTTGGCTGAGAGAGGAAAACACAGGATGTCACTTCACCAGAGTTTTAGTGAGAAAGGAACAAAAAATTGTTTTTAAGTATTGTACCCAAAACATTAGATATCAGACGGTTTCTGTCCGCTCTGGCTGCGGCTGCTTCTCTTGCATGGTCTCTTTTGTCTTTGCCTTGGTAGCTAATTCTCAGTAATTCTACTAACTACTTTCCTACTTCTAATCCCCCCTGGCCGATCTACCTCCGCTTATCTTCAGCATCAACAGGTGGTGAGATAAGACTGGGGAAGGGGGGAAAGGTGGTAGGGGGTGGTTGGTTACCCCTCTTGGGGATTTGGGTCTCTGGGAGGGGTGTGGTGTTTCTGTATTACCTTTTCATTGTATATATCTGTAAATATCTGTTATATNCGCTGTGCAGCTGAGCTATACATAGAGGCCCTTGCCTGCAGGAGGAGGAGGAGAATTTGTGCCTGAGCCAGAGACCAAAATCCAACGCAAGAAGCGGCTTTGTTATTTTCTATCGAGGGCAAAGACAAATCTGCTTTTTGCCTCCTTCCCTTTACACCTCCTGTCCTCTGCTTTGAGCCTTAAAAAGGCGAGCAGCACCTGCCTCAGTGCTTCCTGACACATCCACAGGCGCTGAAAAAGCCCTTTGAAAACAAAAAAAAACAAAAAAAAAAAAACCTTTCACCGTTTTATGCCTAATTTGCATTTATACAAAACACTTTCGAGTCCCCTCAGAAAATAAATACTTTAAAAGAATGTTTGCTTCCCAAACGCAGCGTTAGGAAGCGTTTGCTCCCGGAGTGTAATACCGTCGTTTTTCTCCTGCACTGTGGAATTTATTGTGTCATCAGAGCTGACTGAAATTTACAGTTAGCCATAATGTCGTTTCGATAGGTTTGATTTATGTTTTTATTGCGTCGCGGAATAGAAAATGCATTTATGGCTTCGTCCTATGATTTTTATTTTTTGTAAATTTTTTTTTTTTAGGGGTTTGATCGATAAAGGATTTTAACCAAGAAAGTTTGCAGTTCTGTTTTGGCAGCCGTCTCTCCCCAAATGCTTCATCACATTGGCAAAAAAAAAAAAAAAAAGAAAATATTCCCTTCAGATGAATTTCCCTTTCAGAGCTCATATAGCTCTTTCTTAGTCAGGCAAACCAGTCTAGAGAATCATTTTGTTTCATTTGCATGAGAACTCCTATGCGTCTCCCCAACAGGAATTGAAGTGCAGACTTGCTGTGAAAGGTTATTGCTTATATGCCTTTTTTTAAAAGCAAAGTGTACCTAGCAAGTGCCCTGAGCTTCATTTGCAGTTAGTTGATGTCAATTTTTTTTTTCATTTTTATTGCTTATGTGCCTTTTCTAGAAGCAAAATGTACCTAGCAAACGCCCAGAGCTTCATTTGCAGTTAGTTGATGTCATTTTTTTTTTTTTTTCATTTTCCCAGCCAGTAAAAAAAAAAATATAAATAAATCCCTTTTTCATAGAATCATAGAATGGTTTCAGTTGAAAGAGACCTCAAAGATCATCCAGTTCCAACACTCTGTGCCATAGGCAGGGACACCTCCCACTAGAACAGGTTGCTCAAGGCCTCATCCAACCTGGCCTTGAACACCTCCAGGGAGGGAGCAGCCACAACCTCCCCAGGCAAACTGTGCCAGTGTCTCACCACCCTCACCACAAAGAACATCCAGTTTAAATCTCGCCTCTGCCAGTGTAAACCCATTCCCCCTCATCCTGTCATTACAAGACTTTGTGAATAGTCCCTCCCCAGCCCTCCTGTAGGTCCCCTTCAGATACTGGAAGGCTACTATAAGTTCTCCTTGAAGCCTTCTCTTCTCCAGGCTGCAGAGCCCCATCTCTCTCAGCCTGTCCTCATAGCAGAGCTGCTGCAGCCCTCTGAGCATCTCCGTGGCCCTCCTCTGAACTCTCTCCAACAGTTCCATGTCCTTGTTGTGCTGGGGGCTCCAGAACTGCACACAGTACTCCAGGTGGGGTCTGAGGAGAGCAGAGCAAAGGGGGAGAATCACCTCCTTTGCCCGCTGGCGACACAGAGATCAGTTTCTGTTCTAAAGTTTAACAGTGAAATGTTTTACAGAGCATTTGTGCCTCAATGTAAAGGGGGAAAAAAAATCAAAAGAAAGAGCAGTATTTCTCTCCTCAAATCTAGAGAATTGTAATGGGTGTTGTTGGGGAACCCTGTGTAGAAATGGTTCAAGCAAGACTGCTTCCTACTGTCACACAGGGATGTCTTTCAGCACAGACAGGATCAACCCGTGAGGATTTTAACTCAGGATGAGACCACGTATTAAGGCTGCAATTAAATAACTAAATAACTAACTAACTATAGAAGCTCATTATACATATTTGAAACACACTTTAAATACTATAACTTGGGGGGTTTGTTTATTTATTTCTGGCTTCTTTGCTCAGGTGAGTAGCCATTTATTCCACAGTCATCAAAATCAATGGGACCAGCTGTATAATATTTTTGTGTTGGGTTGGCGCCAGGATGCGTATAAATATTTTATTGTACTCAGAGCTTGAGGAAGGAGATGGAAGTCATGAGGCAGTATAGAGAGGGGCTATTCACTGTATCAGAGACTTAAATCTTGGAAACTTCCTTTTCATAACCAGAGATGGGAAACTTCTAGATTTTTGTTGGTGTCCGTGCAGAAATTCGGAGGAGTAGTCAGGTTGCAGTGCCACATCACAAGCTTAGCTTTGAGGAAAGGTAGACAAAGAAAGAGCTGTCTGCGGGGTGATGGATGCCTTCTAGGCCTGTCCTTTGGGTTTTATTCACCTCCTAATTATGGTTTTTCATTCCAGAATTTCTTGAAAATTTACCATTAAAAAGTATATGTCTCCAGAAAAATTGTACAGGTCTAACACAACCCAGTGTTGCTCTATACAGTGTCTACTGCAAGCCAATGTTATTCCATACAATGTCTAATGCAAGCCAATGTTGTTCCATACAATGTCTAATGCAAGCCAATGTTATTCCTTACAATGTCTAACACAAGCCAATGTTATTCCATACAATGTCTACTGCAAGCCAATGTTATTCCATAAAATGTCTAACGCAAGCCAATGTTATTCCATAAAATGTCTAATGCAAGCCAGTGTTGTTCCATACAATGTCCAGTGCAAGCCAATGTTGTTCTATACAATGTCTAACACAAGCCAATGTTATTCCATACAATGTCTACTGCAAGCCAATGTTGTTCCATACAATGTCTAATGCAAGCCAATTTTATTCCATACAATATCTGTATGGCCTTCAGCCAGGTTTGCTCTGACATTATTTTATTTTCATTTGCAATGGCTGATGTTTACATGACACAGGGATTTTTTTTTTGGAAGTTGTAGAAATTTATAGCAGTGAATTTGGTCTGAAGCTTAAGCCAGATTTGGAGTGGGGATAACTCTTTACTGTAGTGACTGAGAAGCTGAGGAAGGTGGACAACAGTGACACAGAAATAGGGCACAACTTCTTGGCAAGGGGAGAACAGTCAGTGGCTCTTAGGATAAGTGACTGGATTGTTATATATGACCAGGTGTCACATGTGGTTGCACTGCTCTCAGGAAAAACAGTTCAGGAAACTAATTCTCTCTTTTGTCTGTTAAGTTATGCAGTGCCAATGCTTCCTGGACTGCTCTTCCATCATCCCATACTTATAGTCAGTCTTTGCTTACTCAAAACTGCTTGCCATTTTTTCTTTTTTTTTCTGTATTCTTGCATATATCAGAATTGTTCCTGTCTTTCAGTGAGGTCTTCATTATCATGTTGTATTAGAAGAAGAAGCACATTCAGGTATTCACATTAATCGACCTGAGAAAACTGATTTCACAGTCTGTAAGATGAATGAAAATATTGCATCACCCAAAAGTGCTCTGTTTTCACTGTGAAGTTACATTCTTCACCCTTGAAAAATAAAAGATGCCAAACAAGAATCAGCTTCATATAATGAAGATATCTCATTTAGACACCAGGCTTGAGAGCAGAGGGGATTTAGATTCTTCAATTTCCTTGTTAAATGAAGGCATCCTTGAACAATGGATAAAATATCTTGACTGTTCTTGGGAAAGAAAGAAAATAATCAAACTTGGCATGACCTTTTTTTTTTTTTCAGCTGAATCAAAACAATTCTTTTAGAGAACAAACATTTTCTTGGCAAATTTGGACTAGTTGCATTCAGCAGTTAGCTCCCTATGAGCGGATGGTGTAGCTAACCAAACCTCTTGCTGTCATTACTGGGACTGATAGGGAGCCTCAACCCTGGTGGTCAGCTTGAGAGGGAGGGAGTGGTGCCTGAAAGCACCAGATCCCAGATATCTGTCCTAGCCAGCCTTGGGGAGGTCCCAGATAAGCCTGTCAACCTGACAGGACAAATCAGTGCTGAAAAGCCTTTGCACTCTGTGGCTTTCTGGCTAACAGGACAGAGTCATCTTCTGATAAGCAGAAGCTTTGTGCTTCCTCGGGCCCTACTCAGACTTTTCATGCTTCATCTCATCTCTGAGGCAGGCTACCACACACCGGCTCTGGGCCAGCACGTTTGTGCAACAACCATTCTGCCATTCTTTTTTATTGCAGTGCCTGGGCTGGCATGCTCCCTGTCACTGATGCAGGAGGAAATGTTGCAATCTCTTCCCTGTCCTGACTGCCAGCCTTTTATACGAAAGCTAAGCACTTTTATCCTAATAAAAATACGCCTCTGTTGGCATGGGAAGGGGAGAAGGACTGTACTGTGTGTTTTCAGGAGCAGTGTGGATCGAGTGAGGCATTTTCTGTGTGGCCAAAGCACAATGGGCAATGCTACTGCATTGCTCTGGCTCAGTTCACACTCAAGCTTCTATCTGTTTAAACTGGAAAGGCAGATGCAAAAAAAAAAACCAACTGTGTCTTAAACAGGCCCTTAATGTCTGGAACGTGTGAAATGTTTCAGACAGTGGTGCTAATTAAATGGCAAGTCTGAAAGGTTTGATTGCATGATTTTAATAGAGAACATAGGCTTGTAATCCTCTCTGTAAACACGAGAGCAGTAAAAGACATGGACTTCTGCACGTGATCTTTGTAATGGTTGCCTGTACTAAGAGTAACTTACATGTCTGGAAATGAGACACCTTCAACTTCAAAAGGGCCTGATAAAGGTGATCACTTTGACTTTTTTTTTTTTTCTCAGCCTGTTATCATGATTGTGAATTATTTTCTAGCATTTTAAACAGAAGCATTCCTAAAGGAATGACAAATTAGTTGATGGTGCTGCAAGAGAAGCTTTGCAGCCCTCCTCTTTTGAAGTTCCTAATGATGTGAGTTTCTCCGTGTTTCAATGCTGGCTTCTGCTCACCCTATTTATTTAAAAGTGAAGAGAAAATTACCCATAGGTTTTTCTTCCTTTAGGTCTGCTCCCAAGAGCTGTGACCAGATGCAAGCAGGGATGATGTGCCTGTGCATGCCACTGTTGCTAAACTGTAAGCAAAGCAAGAGAAAAGGCTGATTTAGAAAATAAACCCAAGATACTTGATGAGTGAAATGTCAAGTAGATTCATGTCTGGCAAAGGACTCTTTCTTGTCCATCATCATCCAATCAATGACACTTGAACCTGGGTTGACCAGGTCACCACACCACCTCTGCTCAAAGCAGGGGGAAATTTATAGGTCACCTTTTTAAAATGACAATTAGTACAAGGAGATATGGTAATCCTGCTGCCTTTCAAAGTGTTATTGTTTTACCATGCTAAAGTCTCAGTGTACCGTGCCCGGCAGAGTACCTGCTCTCTGTGTTCTTTACACGAAGAGGAACAAAAGACCTTTAGGAAACTATCTCCCTAGTGGCTCTTGTCTGATTAGAAAGTCCTCAGGGGATTAGCAGTATGAATTTCACAGCTTGTCCCGTCCCCCCCCACCCCCGCACACACTCCCTCCCACCCCTCTGCATTAAGGTTAGAAGGATGTGCTTAGATCAAATCAGAAGGAGATTAAAGGAAAAGAAACCCCAGAGCAATTCTCTTTTGCATGTGAATGAATATTTGTAGTCAATAGTCATTTACCATTTCTTTTAAAATATCCTCGAGTTTTAGCGAAACAAACTTCAAATGCTGCCATAAGCCAGTAATATCTTACGCTTCCATTTTAGATTAGTTATATCATTTACAGTTAATTTGTTATACTTGTACATATTTACTGTTGCGTGTAATCCTTCAATTTGCTCAAGAGATTTCATCAAGTCCCCAAGAAGATCAAAAGCTTTAAAGGTTTTGTTTGCATTTCCATGTAAGTCCTACTACTTTCTCACTGCAAAATGGCCTAGAGAGCATTCTTTAAACCCATGTTAGCTGTCACAGACAGAGCCTGCAGGGGATGTCTTTGAGGTGTGCACCATCAAACGGAAATAAATTTTAACTTGTTGCTCAAGAAAGTGAGGGGAAACTTCCAGTTTCGTATGAAGCCCTCTGCAATGCCTATGAAATCTATTTCTCCAAAGATGGTCTTTAGAGGGGCAAATAGTGCAGATGGATTTCCTTAGCAAGAGTTGTAAAGGATGCTTTTTTAAAAGCACAGTGTGCTGCTAAAAGGAGAAAGATGGGGAAAGGCTGTTCCAAGGTATATCCATTTATATCTGCATCTCTTGCCAAATCAATGTAATAAGAGCTGGTCCCTGCACTGGCATCACGGTGCTAAGTAATAGCATAAGTCAAAATACTGATTCTTTACAAAGAGAAAAATAAATCACACTTAATGCAAGCAGGAAGGGACACGGCTGCAGGATTGATATGCCAGTAAAACCACTCCTTCTTGCTTCCTTCTATGGCTAGGTAAAGCTACCTCGGTGACAGGGTACAAATGACAACCAAACTTAATCCAGCACACTTTAGAGCTTAAATAATCAGCTAATGAAAAAGTGAACTGGAAATATAGATCACGAAGCAGAGGGTGCTCTGAGAGTGGATTAGGGGTTTGAAAGCGTTTGGATTTCCTTGTGAACTGGTCACCTCTCAATGGCAGCTGCTCCTCTGGAAGCACTGTGGCAGATTTGGGCTCGCTTACCCCGTGTACTGTGTTACGCAGAAGTCCATCACCAAAGGAAATCACTAGAAACAATGCGTGCAAGCAGCAAAGGAATTGCTTATTGCAGCCTTCATAACCCAAATGTGTGGAGTTAGCTGGTTAAGTGCTTCTCCTTATTGTGCGTTGAGCGCGGAGCCCAAGACAAAAAAAGCAAACCCGAAGGGATGGTGTGCATGGTGTTTAAAACAGCAACTCATACTCAGCTCCGGATCTGTAAGCCTGTAGAGAGCAGAGCCAGCTCAGACATCTAGGGGCACTGGGAAAGGAAAAAGTCTCCCTTTCTCCCGCAGCAACCACTGTAGATTGGCACAGCTCTGTCAGCTTGGTGTGTAGTTACACAAACATTTTCCCTGGCAGTAACATCTGGCTTTCTGCAGCCTCATTCCTGGAGGTCAGTGGGCTCTTAATGTGTTAGTTTAACTGTCTGTGAGCTTGTATCTAAACCGCATCAGTGCGTTGACTGGAGAAGCTTGCCCGTCTTTCCAACATTCTTCGTTGATGGTGTTTTTTGAGGTATTTAATCTAAAACGACCCACCGATTGACCACGGAGCAAAACTGCCCCAGTGGCCGCCCTCCAGCAAGCGCTGGAGCGCTGAACAGAGAGACAAAGGAGGGAAATGAGCAAGGAGGCTGGAACCCCTCGAACCGCCTCTGCCGCCAGAGAAAAATGCTCCCCTTTCACATTCCTAAACTTAAGCAGTTGCCGTGATTGCTCTCCTTTAACACCGGCTCTGCCGCAAAGCATCTATCTGCCTACAAATAACGTTAGCAATATGGCTCGCAGCTAGTGTTGGGGAGAGATAGGCAGCATGGCACAGCGAACAAGTGCAATCAATGCAGATTAATGATGCCTGCTCTCGTTCACGTCTAGGTATTTCAGAGATGTAGCTGATAGCCAATCTTTCTTGCTCGTATTTATGCAAGCCGCATTTATTCGGTTAGCTTTCGCTTGATTGATTTTGTACTTCTGCTTGTTTGGGTTTTGTTAGGTTTATTTCATTTCGTGACAATGCGGCTGATTTATTTCTGACAGCGGTAGCAGTTTAATGCAAAACATTATTGAAAGCTTCATATAACTTATGTTTTTAATTTCTGCAAATACCACCTAGATGCTGTAGGGAAAGACACTGTATAAATCTTCACGTTAAATAAATATTTACTGTACGAGTGACTCGCGTTAATGAATATTGCAGAGGGAGCAGAGCGCACAGATTCACCAGGAAACGACTGCACAGTGTAAGACATCTTTCTTGGGTGAGGGCAGATTTGACACACGGTTCAGCCTCGCTGTGGCTTTATTCGTTCTCCTAGGGCCAGCTGGTGCTCACTGGTATTCACCGGTGGGTGATGGCAGGGCAGCCTTCATCTGAAGGTGGTCAGTATGAAGGGTTGAATTCACATCTTAAAAGAAGAGAGTGGCATGGAAGGAAACAGTGAGTAAAGTTCTCTCAGCAGAAAACATCACAAAGAAGACCTGTAAAAAAAAATACAGTGTGGTTAGAATACAAGACCAAAAGTACAGATCTTGATTCCTCATGAACATTCCTGCTCATCTGTCTGTCGGTCTATATTTTTGTACCTCATTCTGCAGTGCAGAATTGTCTGGAAACTGGGGGTGGGGGGGAACCCAACACATTATTTCTGTGATCTTCATCGCAGGAATGACAGAAAGAGGTCCAGGATATTGTTTTCACCAGTCTTGTTTCATAAATTACAGCCTTTGTGGCCAGCACAACAAAAACAAACAAAAAAAAAAAAAAAAAAAAAAAACTG
>VWZI01011652.1:33904-50783 GCA_013396835.1 Psilopogon haemacephalus
CCAGGCTGGCAGAGGCTGTGGGCAGCCTGCTCTAGGGTAGGGTGTCCCTGGGCATGGCAGGGGGGGTGGAACTAGATGATCCTTGTGGTCCCTTCCAACCCTGACTGATTCTATAACAGAATTCAGCAAGGTTAATGTTGTGTTTGCATTCAGATTTTAGTGTTTGTCTTCCTGGACAGAAAAAAATAAGCAAGAAAACTAATAGAACCATAGAATCATAGAATCAGCCAGGTTGGAAGAGAGCTCCAAGCTCATCCAGTCCAACCTATCACCCAGCCCTATCCAATCAACTAGACCATGGCACTAAGTGCTCCATCCAGTCTTTTCTTGAACACCTCCAGGGATGGTGACTCCACCACCTCCCTGGGCAGCCCATTCCAATGCCAATCACTCTCTCTGTGATAATAATCATCCCATGCATCAGAGGGGATCAGAAGGACACTTGGAAATGAAAGTAGTAGTTTGCAAATGTGAAACTTATGGAGAAAGGTTAGCCAAGAATATGCTAAAGCTTCATATCGAGAGACTGCATTGAAGGTCTCAGGCTCACAGAAAGTATTTGCTGTTCTGTTTCATTCCCAGTCAGGAAGAGATGAAACCTGAAGTTAGTTTTTTGAAGCCTTTTTCTTTTCAAGAGCAAAGCAGCCCCAGTGATCCTTCTCAGAAAGAACAAGTGCCTACAGTTCGGGGGCTTCTTTATGGCTACTTGTAGTTTGCTCTTGGTCTCAGAGTAGCTTTGACTGGAGCTCAATCCCTGTGAAAGGGCTGCCTGTGCACTGATGTTGCCCTTGGAGCTGTGTCAGCCCCACAGTGTGGAGAAACATCTTGCAGGCAGTGGGTAAGCATCTTGGCTTAGTCTTATGCAAACCACTTTTTCTCCCAGGAAGCAAACTGATTTCCTCAGTCTTGACAGAGAAACAAACTGATTTCCTCAGATTTCTTGGCCTGCATATCAGGCAGTTTTCTGACCGTGGACTGGTAGATTCTCCCATATCCTGAACTTATATTTCAAGCAGCAGGAGGAAAGCTCTTTCAAGAAGGAGAAGAGCAATTCCATATGTGAATCCTACTCTGAACATCAGCTTCTGTTATGACTACAGGTGGTTACACAGCTTTTCCACCACAGTTTTCTTCCTCCCTCAAAGCCCAACCCCATCACAGGATCTGGTGTAGTCCTTTTCTGCTCCCAGAGGAGGACTTGGCATCCAAAAGGAAGTCCACTATGAAATCAATCAGCACCAAGCACTCATCACTGCATACAACTCATTCTCTGGTCAGTTATCTGTTTTCAGTGTTTTGCAGTGGAGAAAGGTCCTAGCCCTGACTCTGCCACTGCTTCCTGAAGTCATCACCTCTTTGGGCTTATCTTTGCCCTTGTCCTGATGGCAGCCTGAACAACTTGGTCACAATGTGTGACACTATAGCAGAGGTGCCAGGAACTCCCTCTCTGTGACAAGACTATTAGAAGGACCTGGTCAGACATTCAAGACCAGGCAGGGATATTATTTGTAGAATAGAATAGAATAGAATAGAATAGAATAGAATAGAATAGAATAGAATAGAATAGAATAGAATAGAATAGAATAGAATAGAATAGAATAGAATAGGCCAGGTTGGAAGAGACCTCCAAGATCATCCAGTGCAACCTATCACCCAGCCCTATCCAATCAACTAGACCATGGCACTAAGTGCTCCGTCCAGTCCAGGAACAGTGACTTCACCACCTCCCTGGGCAGCCCATTCCAATGCAAATCACTCTCTCTGTGAAGAACTTCTTAATATGCAGCCTATACCTCTCCCAGCACAACTTGAAACTGTGTCCCCTCATTCTGTTGCTGGTTGCCTAGGAGAAGAGACCAACCCCCACCTGGCTACAACCTCCCTTTAGGTAGTTGTAGACAGCAGTGAGGTCACCCCTGAATGTTCCTCAGGAGCTCAATTTCCAGCTTCTCCTCAGGAACTAGAGTATCACAGCTGGGGAAAGAGCCCAGGCATGACAGGTCAGGAGTGTTGTGCAGTCCCTCTCCACAAATGCAAAGGGCAGCTTTCCTGTGAAGATATTTAAATAACATTTTCCCCCTGTGCCAGATTGTGAGCTGTATGTCATCCTGTCAAGGCTAGCAATCAGCCTGATTGTTGCAGACTTGACAAACAGGCTTATTTTTAGAACTACTAGATATTACACATTGCATTGGATCTCCCTTTCATGTTAAAGACTTTAATCTTCTGCTGGAGTTTCTTATTGGACATCTGCCCAGAACATAAAGACTGATCTTTTCTTACACCCCACACACACACACACACACACACCTTTGATAAAGTGTCAGAAGGTGTAGATGGCAGTCAAAGGATCTCAACTGAAGTCATGCCTCTCCCACCTCTCATCCAAATTATATGTAGGGATTATTGGCAGTATGTTGAAATAACTTTACCTTGGGATAATAGCCTTTTGCTTATCTTCCATCTATCTGTCACACTGTCTAACTTCTGTATTAACAGAGCCTACCTTTGGGCAGCTCACACAGTACAGTAGCTGTCATTCTGTCCTCACTCCTGGGTATGTAATGTAAACTGAGCCAAAGTATGTTAAAGGTGTACCAGGAAAGACAGACATTCTTCCATCTCTCTCCCCAGCTAAGTGAGAGGCAGCCAAAAGCGTGGCCCTGCAGCACTCCAGATGTGAAGTAGCACAGTACAGATCATTACAGAAGAAACATTTTCTGCCTCGGGGGTCTATTAGTAATTTTGACAGCAGAGGCACTCTAATCCCATACAGAAGAGAACAAGGCTGAAATAAGCTGGGACCTAGTGGGTTCCTAAAATGAAGCCCCAATTGAGTTAGCCTGTCCCTGCTGTCAGCCCAGGCATGGCTGCAGACTGTATTCCAGAGTGCAGGGCTCGATATTGCCTGACTGTGATGGCTGGGAATAAAGTGAGAGTTAGAAAGACAGGGAAGCTCACTTAAAGGGTTTGTTTCCTTCATCCCAAAATGTAAGACTAGGTGATAAACAGCCCCACATGGACAATGTACCCTGAGAAACTGAGGCCACAGGAGGCATGTGCCTGCTTCCCTCTCACTGCGGGAGGTACTATCCAAAAAACAAGAGAAGGCAGGAAGAAGCTTACAGGAGAACAAAACCTGACTGGAACACCAAGTTTAGCCATTTCTGAGAAGCAAAGATCCATGCAGCTCAGCCTCCTGCTCCTCAGGTTCACTTCTCCTTTGCATTCCTGTGCCACAAGCTCAATCTTTGTCTTCCCTGAAAGTTTAAAAAAAAAAAAAAATTACCCAACAAGAAAAAGTGTTTCACTTAAGAATAAGCCAAGGACTAGAGGGAATGGAGCAAAGCTGGAGGTGGGAGTATTCAGATTGGATGTGAGGAGGAAGCTCTTCACCATGAGAGTGGTGAGGCCCTGGAATGGGTTGCCCAGGGAGGTGTTTGGGGCCACTTCCCTGGAGGTGTTTGCAGCCAGGCTGGCAGAGGCTGTGGGCAGCCTGCTCTAGGGTAGGGTGTCCCTGGGCATGGCAGGGGGGTTGGGACTTGATGATCCTTGTGGTCCCTTCCAACCCTGACTGATTCTATGATTCTAAGGTGCTTACTACTAGCTTCCATAAATCATTTTTTATCTCCCCTACTCTTTCTGATCTCATTATTTTCCTAAAAATTCCTAAATTATTTTCCTAAAGTTTCCTAAATTATTTTCCTTGTTGTTCTGGTTTTTTGATCTATGCCTTTGTTCATTGAGAGTAGAGGTGTTGAGTTTTGATCCCTCTTTATTGATTTGAATTTGAAAATTGAGAAGCACAAGAAGTCTGTGGTATCTGAGTGAAAATACAAACTCTCTGTGTTCAATGGAGCCTAAAACTCAAGGCAAAAGCTGTCAAAAGATCATAGAATTATAGAACCATAGAATGGTTTAGGTTGGAAGAGACCTCAAAGATCATCCAGTTCAAACCCCCTTGTGCCATAGGCAGGGACACCTCCCACTAGAGCAGGTTGCTCAAGGCCTCATCCAGCCTGGCATTGAACACCTCCAGAGAGGGAGCAGCCACAACCTCCCTGGGCAACCTGTTCCAGTGTCTCACCACCCTCACTGGGAAGAACTTCCCCCTAACATCCCATTTAAATCTCCCCTCTGCCAGTTTAAACCCATTCCCCCTCATCCTGTCATTACAAGACCTTGTGAATATTCCCTCCCCAGCCCTCCTGTAGCCCCCTTCAGATACTGGAAGGCTACTCTAAGGTCTCCTCGAAGCCTTCTCTTCTTCAGGCTGAAAAGCCCCAACTCTCTCAGCCTGTCCTCATAGCAGAGCTGCTGCAGCCCTCTGAGCATCTTCGTGGCCCTCGTCTGAACTCTAACAGTTCCACGTCCTTCTTGTGTTGGGGGCTCCAGAACTGCAGACAGTGCTCCAGGTGGGGTGTGAGGAGAGCAGAGTAGAGGGGGAGAATCCCCTCCCTTGCCCTGCTGCCCACACTGCTCTCGCTGTAGCGCAGCACACATAACTTTCTCACGGGATAAGATATGTCCAGTTCTTCAAAGAGGAAATGTATGGAGATCTCCTTAAAGATGAATCATTATTCCTTTCCAAGGTGTATGATCTTTAGAACTGCCAAGCTAAAAAACCTCCTAAGCCTTTGTGTGTTTAATCACATTTAAACCTCACCACCACCACTACATTTGTCACTCCTAGCCTGCTCTCCAGCTGATGGGTTCAAATTGGCGGAGGGGAGATTTGAACGGGATGTTAGGAGAAAGTTCTTCACAGTGAGTGTTGTGAGACACTGGAACAGGTTGCCCAGGGAAGTTGTGGCTGCTCCCTCCCTGGAGGTGTTCAAGGCCAGGCTGGATGAGGTCTTGAGCGACCTTTCTAGTGGGAAGTGTCCTTATCTATGGCGGGGAGTTGGAACTGGATGATCTTTGAGGTCTCTTCCAACCTAAACCATTCTATGATTCTATGATCCAGCTGGTGTCATGAGCTGCTGAGGACACGGCCAGTGGCAAAACTCCACACAGAATATCTTATCGGTGCGTTGCCTCATGAGCAAGTGTGAGAAAAGGTAGGAGCGCCACAAACAACAAGGAACTGGCCTGAGGCACTTCAGCTTGTTAGCAGAAAGAGAGGAGCAGCCCTGAAACAGATGCAGCCAACACCCTGTGCCTGTAACAATCACTGCTGCAGTTCTCATGTCAGGAGAGCCTGGGCAATATGAGAATCTCAACCGCTGTCAACGTCCACTCCATGAGAAAACAGAAGATGTGGCAGACCTCCAAGCGCAGCTTGTCCTGACGGTCCAGCAAGTTAGTGCTGCACTGGAGAGGGAGACACTTCCTTTCCAGCCACTTCTTTTTTTTTTCTCTTTTTTTGAAGTGACAGATGGGGATTAGTGTAGCCAGCCGATATGCTGAGTCTCTGGAGAGCAGGAAGCATTTTATGCCACTCAACAGGAGGCTTTACGGATTCTAGGGGTCAAATTCACTGCGATGTCTGAAAAACCTAAATCCTACAGGGGTACTTGACTTCCCTCTGCCCTTGGTGGGAAATTAGCCACTGGAGAGTTAGACCTTAAATACCTCTGGGAAACTGAGCCTAGGCAGCTGACATTTAAGCAGTTTCTTCGGGAGCTACTTCTTGAGCTGCTCTGAAGTTTCAAGGATCTCTTCTTCAGCTACAAAGCTGGAGAGGCAGAACGGATTAGAACAGTATTTCGTGCGTCAATACTCCTGTAAGAGTATTGTAAGAGCTGTCCTGCAAGACAGCTACCTGCCATGGAAAAAGTACTGGCAAGATTGTACTTTTAAGCACAGCATTGGCCTTTTCCCATTAACTGCATAGCTGGGAAGCTGTTTGTGAGTGATATATCTGCAGTCACAGATCCCGAGAGTCTTAGCAATGCCATTCATTCTGTTTACCCAGGATGGTATTGGAGAAACTGAATTTTGTATCAGACTCGTCAATAATCCCCCAACTGGCATTTCTTCCACAGACTACACTGCCTCTCTGCTATACCACAGGCATTACTTTAAAACATTTGCTGTGTCATCTCACCTGCAGGGAAAAAAAAAAAATCAGCCCCGGATTTCACTTTGAAATGTGGACGTCCCCTATGCATCAAAACATGTTATTTCTTCCATTAATTCTTTCCCATAGTAAGCATTTCAACAATCATGGCTTAAATGTCCAAGTGGAGGCCAGTGACAAGTGGAGTCCCTCAGGGATCAGTCCTGGGCCCAGTCTTGTTCAACATCTTTGTGGGCGACATGGACAAAGGCATTGAGTGCAGCCTCAAGCAAGTTTGCTGAGCACCCCAAGCTGTGTGGTGCAGCAGCCAGGCTGGAGGGCAGGGATGGCATCCAGAGGGACCTGGACAGGCTGCAGAGGTGGGCACAAGCCAACCTCAGGAGGTTCAACAAAGCCAACTGCAAGGTCCTGCAGCTGGGTCGAGGCAATGCCAAGCACAGATACAGGCTGGGCAGGGACTGGCTGGAGAGCAGCCCTGCAGAGAGGGCCTTGGGGGTGCTGGTGGATGAGAAGCTCAACATGAGCCAGCAGTGTGCATTTGCAGCCCCAAAAGCCAAGCAGAGCCTGGGCTGCATCAGGAAAAGTGCGGCCAACAGGTTGAGGGAGGTGATTCTCCCCCTCTACTATGCTCTGGTGAGACCCCACCTGGAGTACTGCATCCAGTTCTGGAGCTCCTATTACAAGAGGGATGTGGACATGCTGGAGTGTGTCCATAGAAGGGCCACGAGGATGCTCAGAGGGCTGCAGCACCTCTGCTATGAGGACAGATTGAAAGAGCTGGGGCTGTTCAGTTTGGAGAAGAGGAGGCTCCCAGGTGACTTTCTTGTGGCCTTCCAGTATCTGAAGGTGGCCTACAGAAAAGCTGGGGATGGACTTTTTAGGCTATCAAGGAGAGACAGGACTAGGGGGAATGGAGCAAATCTGGAGGTGGGCAGATTCAGATTGGATGTGAGGAGGAAGTTGTTCAGCATGAGAGTGATGAGAGCCTGGAATGGGTTGCCCAGGGAGGTGTTTGGGGCCACATCCCTGGAGGTGTTTGCAGCCAGGCTGGATGAGGCTGTGGGCAGCCTGATGTAGGGTAGGGTGTCCCTGGGCATAGCAGGGGTGTTGGAACTAGATGATCCTTGTGGTTTCTTCCAACCCTGACTGCTTCTATGATTCTAAATTAAAATTTGCAAGTGAAACAACTTAGAATAAGGTGCTGCTAGTAGCAGGAAGGACACTGTCCCTTTAAGTCCTTGCAGTCGGCCTCAATTAACATTCCACTTTTATTGCATGTAGCTGGTCTGAGGAGAATGGGTAGCCACTGGGTGCAGCATAAATTGTTGGCCTTCAGCAAAATGAGCAGCTGAAATGCATGCAGTACCTGACCATGCTTGTTAGGCTATTTGCTCCTTTAATCACCCACTGTACTTGTGAATGCCTGCCACTCAATTACCTTCAAACTTTCATCATGTCACCAGACAATAAAACGTGACAAGACAGGTACTACTGTGCAAAGGTCATCTGATACCTAGAAGTATTTCATTATTCCCTTCAGTGATTAGCTACAATTACTGTTTCAACCTAAGTATTTGGAAGCCGTAACAAAGTGCTTCAAATATTCACCAGAAGAGACCTTATAAGCTGAAGAAGTGCCCGTGGAGGAAAAAGTGGTCTCCAGCTGACTATTCCCAGAGCTTCAGCAACCCCAGGGAGAGTGCTCCCAACAATATTTTGCTCCCAAGACACAGCACTCGCTAGCCTAAGGGTAGGCAGCCTACATCTTGCCCGTGCTGGCTGTGAGTGATACCAGACTTCTTAGGAAGGACCCATGTGCAAGACTGACCTGGAGTCATCTTTCTTCCACTAAATCACTCCAGGCAGGGCTGACAGGACAGTCGGAGTCCAGAGAGTAATTTGAAGCACTCAAAACATCTCCCACAGAAGGTGCCACAGAAGCCATCAGAAGGTTGCAGCTGTGTATGCAGGTTATGTTAGCCCCAAGGAAGTAATGTTACCCATCTCTGGTAACACCAACATACCTGGCCCCAAAGTTACTGCAGTTTCTGTATTTCAGTTAAGAATTTGCAATTAGATTCAAGATTAGGCTGTCTGAGACAATGCAGTTCTATCCTAGCAAAGTCCCTTCCATCGATTTAAGGCTGGGACAGATTTTCGTTCCTGACAGCTGAAAACAGCAAGCTGCAAGAGTTAGAACCGATAGAAGATTACACAATCCCACGTTCCTTGAGTTTGGGTAAATTAGGTAACTCCTTCAATTAAAATTCTGAGGTTTTTTTGTTCAGGCCACGTTGTTTAATGATGAGCAAAGGGTAACGGAGTGTTCCCTCCAAGAAGGGCTCTCCCTTCATCTGCAGGAAAGCAGAGATGAAGAAGGTAAGCCTGGAATGCTGATTGTCAAGGAGAATGCAGGAGAGATGCAGGGTTAACATTTCTCAGCAACTGTGAACTGCATCCAGGATCAAACTAAAGGCTTCCTCTCTCCCCCTCACCCTGCCCAGACTAAGTCAAACTCTGCTGGAGGTGAGAATTTGTCCCAATCTTTAAGTTCAGAGGCACGATCCACATTTCCCAGTTGTGCTGCAAGAGGTGGAAATAATACCTACATGGAGCAGTGAACAACAGCAGCCAGCCTTTTGCTGGGGGGAAAGCAGTTTTAAAGGCACACTGACAATCTAATACCTCCCACTGCAGCTCACGGTGGTCCCAGTATCCACTCTGCCTTTCACATTGTGTTCCACATGACACTAATAACCACAGCTGGCACTGCTGCTGGCAAAGTCAGCAGTTACCTCAAGCAGATGAGTGGTAGAAATGGCAAAATAGCTTTTGTGTTACCTACCAGCAGAGCCCTGGAAAGTGAAGTGAGGCAATGTGGCAGATGTCCCATCCCAATGGCACTGGAGCAGCAAGCATGGCTCTCCAGGACTCGCTTCCGTTCCAGCCCTTCCTTCGTCCTTCCCCATCCAACAGCAGGACAAAACCACTCCTCCAACCTTGGGAACTGAACCCTGCCAACACCCCTGAGAAGCTTTTGAGCTGGCCCTGCAGACAGCAGGGCTCATTGCGAGAGAACGAGTTGCCAACTCTGTTTCTTGTGGTACGATGAAACTTATTTAAATAAAATCCTGATTAAGACCGAAAGGCATGGACTCGATTCACAGCAGGGAGAGCTGAAAACTGCTTGCTACATGCCGTTAAATTGCTGATTTCTACCATTTTCTTTCTGAAGCAGAGTGCTGCTCCTTTGAACTGGGAGCAACACGGCGCGCACATCACTTTGGATAATGCGCGTGCAAGGTCACTTTGTTCGTTTGATGCGACTGAGCCCAACCTAAGAGTCACGGGGAGGGGGATTATTTCCTCTCCAGCTCAGTAGTGCCTTTTGATATGTGGGAGTCAACAACCCCACGACAGGAAAAGCTCTGTCAAATGGTGCAAATGGTGAAGAAAGGTGCCCTGCTTCACCGCAAGGACCACGCAGCTGTCACCAGTCATTGTGCTGTGCCAGGAATACATCCATGAGGAAAAACAAACTTTGTAGTTCTGTCCTCCGTTCCTCACATTCAAGGCATAACTGCTCCAGGGCACAGCTAATATTTGTAGATCATTGCTTTCTGCCTCAGTTACAAAGGACCTGTTACACACACCAGGAACAGCTGGCAAAAGTTCAGTTCGAGGCACATTAGGATGGCCTGTAACAGTGCACCGAAAAGTTAATTTAATGCTAGCTGCAAATAATTTGGATCATTTTGGCCCTATTTCATTCTATATTTTGTTTAGTTAATTTAATGCTAACTGCAAATAATTTGGATCGTTTTGGCCCTATTTCATTCTATATTTTGTTTAGTTAATTTAATGCTAACTGCAAATAATTTGGATCGTTTTGGCCCTATTTCATTCTATATTTTGTTTAGTTAATTTAATGCTAACTGCAAATAATTTGGATCGTTTTGGCCCTATTTCATTCTATATTTTGTTCAGTTAATTTAATGCTAACCGCAAATAATTTGGATCATTTTGGCCCTATTTCATTCTGTATTTTGTTCAGTTAATTTAATGCTAACTGAAAATAATTTGGATCGTTTTGGCCCTATTTCATTCTATATTTTGTTTAGTTAATTTAATGCTAACTGCAAATAATTTGGATCGTTTTGGCCTTATTTCATTCTATTTTTTTTCCAGTTAATTTAATGCTAACAGCAAATAATTTGGATCATTTTGGCCCTATTTCATTCTGTATTTTGTTCAGTTAATTTAATGCTAGCTGCGAATAATTTGGATCGTTTTGGCCCTATTTCATTCTGTATTTTGTTCAGTTAATTTGATGGTAACTGTGAATAATTTGGATCATTTTGGCCCTATTTCATTCTATATTTTGTTCAGTTAATTTAATGCTAACTGAAAATAATTTGGATCATTTTGGCCCTATTTCATTCTATTTTTTTTTCCAGTTAATTTAATGCTAACTGCAAATAATTTGGATCGTTTTGGCCTTATTTCATTCTATTTTTTTTCCAGTTAATTTAATGCTAACAGCAAATAATTTGGATCATTTTGGCCCTATTTCATTCTGTATTTTGTTCAGTTAATTTAATGCTAGCTGCGAATAATTTGGATCGTTTTGGCCCTATTTCATTCTATTTTTTTTCCAGTTAATTTAATGCTAACAGCAAATAATTTGGATCATTTTGGCCCTATTTCATTCTGTATTTTGTTCAGTTAATTTAATGCTAGCTGCGAATAATTTGGATCGTTTTGGCCCTATTTCATTCTGTATTTTGTTCAGTTAATTTGATGGTAACTGTGAATAATTTGGATCATTTTGGCCCTATTTCATTCTATATTTTGTTCAGTTACTCACTCACCAATTTTTTCATTGCCTGGCCATAACTCTTTTGTTAGTCCATGCAGCTTTGTTGTAGCTGATCATTTCCTAATGGGATAAGCATGTGAGCAATTCTTAAGCAAATACTTAAATGCACTTCATATAGATAGCATATCTAGAGACAAGCACAAGAGCTTCCATGGAAAATGGCTATAAATAGAGCCTGATCATGATAAGATAATACAGCTACTGGAATTCATATTTGCTCATCCCTCATGCTCTTTTCCTAGATCTTCATGAAATAAATTATTTATCTCCCATCTGCTAGTCCAGGTATGAGTTTAGGGCACTGTTCCAGGTTACACCACCTAAGAATCTGATCCTTTTGCGTACTGACTGTGTTCAGCTACAGCAGAAAGTCACAGAAAGCATGTTCCATGTTTAGCTGCTTTGTGTTCATCTGCATATCACCAGAATGTATCACATATATTAACCACCATAACTGTTGTGTGTGTTCTTAGTACTCATAGAGAGAATTAATGGCATTGATTTTTAGATATCTACATTTTAGATGAGGGTGCACTGCACGACACAGATGAGTTTGCATTATTGTGAGAAAGAGCATTCAGCCATTTTAGAGCAGCCCTTGGAAACTCATCTCTGGCCTTCTATAAGAACAAAAGTTTATAGACAAAAAATGTTCCTTCAGCAACACCCAGTTTTTAGAGACTGAGCTAGGTTAGCAACATTCCCTTCCTCTGCAAAGCTACGAGGGGGCAGTGATAGTCCACTGTCACTCTTCTGCTGCAATTCCACTTTAGGCTGTGATGGAGAACAAGTCAGCCCAAGCAGCTGCTGCCAGGATAAGATTTCATGTTTCAATCACATATAGATCTTTCAGCAGCTATACCCAAGGATCAATCTAAGGCAGGTAAATTAAGACGTTCTGTGCTGAAAGTGTTCCTGCTTACCAGGTGGTGGTTTTTTTCCACTGTATTTTGAAGAGCAGCTGTGAGACCCTTCTCTGGTGCATGGCATTATTACCTTGTTAGCTGCCCAATCCCACATGCCAACCCCTTTACCCTCACACCTATCTCCAAGCAATCTTACCTAGTTATCAGTGCAAAATACCATTTATTCCACACCACCAGTGCTCAGGTGATGTGCAATCCTGTGTCCACCACCCTCTCTTCCTCATCAAAATGTCTTTACTATTGTGTAAGGTAAACAGGCAGATGGAATGATGAGAACAAAAACTTGATCTACAAAAGCAGAGAGGGTGAGCTAAAGAAGATGGATCAACTTGCCAATGCATTGATCTATTAGCCCAGAGGCCAATAGGGCATTGAAAAGCCTCCAGGTCCTTCTAGACAGATGGATACAGGTCACTACTCACTGAGAAAAGTTGTTTTCAGATGTCTGCACTGTGGCTTCTTCTCTTTACCATAAACACCAGTAGAATAAGCAGCAGTGGATATGAGTGGATTATTTCAGCATCAGTTATTTAGTTTCTGTCGCCAGGCGTTTGGCTGTGGTGAACCTTGTGTTTGCTGTACCTCAACTTTCTATATGGTCATACGAGTTCCCTGGACAGGCTGGAGGGTGTTTAGCTTCCAAAGCAGACCAACAATCAAATTCATTCCACTCAGTATGGGTAAGGCTTACTGAATTCTTTGTTACAGTAGCCCTTCAACTCAGTATGGGCAAGGCTTACTGAATTCTTTGCTATAGTAGTCCTTCAACTCAGTATGGATAAGGCTTACTGAATTCTTTGCTATAGTAGTCCTTCAACTCAGTATGGATAAGGCTTACTGAATTCTTTGCTATAGTAGTCCTTCAACTCAGTATGGGCAAGGCTTACTGAATTCTTTGTTATAGTAGTCCTTCAACTCAGTATGGATAAGGCTTACTGAATTCTTTGTTATAGTAGTCCTTCAACTCAGCATGGGCAAGGCTTACTGAATTCTTTGTTATAGTAGCCCTTCAGTGAGACCCTGAAGCTCTAAGTGATACCCAGCTATGTACTCCACTTATATGTCGCTACTGAGAGTTGTATTACAATAACAAGCCATTGGAGATATTATTCATTATATGCAATTAAGATGTTAGTTAGCCATGACATCCAGAACGAGCATCAGAGCAAAGACAATTCGCTAAATCTGTAGCGGTATTCCAAGCCATCAAGATATCACTTTGATTGACAGATCAGATAATCTTTTTAGCAACCCTCTGAATTCTAAACACACAAACCCTGTAAATCATCGTCAGAGAAGGAGAGCTGTGGTTACACTCTGCAGCAATGGAGAAGAGAGTTTCAGCTGGCTGAGTTTGTCCACACGCTGATTGCAGACAGTTCCTAGGGTGTCTCTGTTTCAAAATGAAGTTTAACTTTACTAACACCAGGCTTATTCATTAACATCAATGCTGCATTCTTACAGAGGTTCTGATTTTTTTTTTTTTTTTGGTTACAAGTCACTAATGATGTAATAAAGATTAATTAGTGTAAGTTATGGTGTCTGAAGGGTATACCTTCAAGCTGTTAAATGTGCCAGCGGAGATCCATTACGCCAGCAACAGGCATATTATTCTCAATAGGGATTGCTCTATTTGCCAGTATGAGATGTACACTCGTTATTAAAACAAAACCAGTGAGAAGAACCCAGATCCGAGTGCAGCTGAAATAAGAGCCTTTACACAGCATGATAAGCCTTGATTTTTTTTTAAACACTATTACTTTGCTTTCATTAGATGTTCCTGCTGGTATTACTCCCTGGCATCAGCTATTTTTATGCCTTTTATTTGTCATCATACAAAATGAGGCCAACAGATTAGCACTTTGAAGCTTAGAAAAACCATAATCAACCCGCTGATTTATGAAAGATAAATATTTGAATTTCAACTAGAATCTGTGTCTCCCTATCAATATCTGCCCAGGGCTAAATGGCCCATCAGATGGAAAAGGATAAAGCACACTGAGTTTCTACAGCCAATAGCATACAAGGGACTGCTGTGGCTAACAGCACATCTGTAGCTTCAAGCATCCTTTCATCTGGTTAAGCAGTCATCCCCCATTCACTACTGGATCAGAGAGGGGTGATTAACCCAAAATCAAAGCCCAGATTCATCTGTGTCTGTAGATGAGTACTGACAATCACAGAATCACAGAATTAACCAGCTTGGAATAGACCTCTAGGATCATGGAGTCCAACCTATCACCTAACCCTTCTAATCAACTAAACCATGGCACCCAGTGCTTCATCCAGCCTCCTCTTAAACACCTCCAGGGATGGAGACTCCACCACCTCCCTGGGCAGCCCATTCCAATGCCAATCACTCTTGCTGTGAGGAACTTCTTCCTAACATCCAGCCTAAACCTGCCCTGGTGCAGTGTGAGGCTGTGTCCTCTTGTTCTGTCCTTGGGTGCCTGGGAGAAGAGCCCAACCCCACCTGGCTACAACCTCCTTTCAGGTAGTTGTAGACAGCAATGAGGTCTGCCTTAAGCCTCCTCTTCTCCAGGCTGCACACCCTCAGCTCCCTCAGCCTCTCCTCACAGGGCTGTGTTTCAGCCCCCTCACCAGCCTTGCTGCCCTTCTCTGGACACCTTCAAGTACCTCAAAATCTTTCTTAAATTGAGGAGCCCAGAACTTAAATTGAGTACTGGACACAGTATTCAAGGTGCAGCCTAACCAGCACTGAGTACAGAGGAAGATATATTCACGATACATTCCCACAATCTCTTTAAACTGTCAGAGGATTTTAATTGATTTTAAGGCCGTGTTCAATGTATTTTAAAAGAAATATTAAACGCAACGGTAGGAAATTTGCTGCAGACTTACTGTGTAAAATGTTAGCACTACCAGTAGCAAATGCATTGCTTGGAACCTTTTGAATGCCTAAGCCAGTCAGCAAAATTCAGCGCTTGAAATGTTCTGAGGTGGTTTGTTTTTTTTCAAAAGTGTTGCTAGTAACATGGGGTTGGCAAGTCCTTAACAGGCTGAGATAGGTACATCTGAAGACATTTCCAAATCCCCCGCAGCAGCCTGGCCACAGCACAGTGTTCCAGCAGAACGGAACAGACAGCTCTTTGCCCCTTGCCAGGTTGTCATGCTAAAGGGTTTTCCTTTGCTTGTATTTCCCAAAAGGCATCTTTTTCCCACGCCCACTTAGAAATTGTTCCTGAACACTGTTTTTTCCAAACCAAAGATTTTACCCCAAAAGTCTTCCGTGCATGGCATTCCTTCAATTTTGTGGAGCTGCACTAGGTTAGGACATTGACATTTACAGAAAAGCATTCAGGTATCAAAACTGGATACCATTTTCTCTGGGCCATTTTTGCTTGTTTGTTTTCTTCCTCATTTTCATGTTCTTAAATTCTAGCTGGTAAGGAGAATCATTGAGTCGCTCCTCTGTGACTCAGAGTCGGATCAAAGAATTTTCCACAGAACTTCAACGGAAAAAAAAAAAAAGTATCTTTTATTAGGTGAGATTGAGCATCATAGAATCATAGAACCATAGAATTGTCAGGGCTGGAAGGGACTTCAAGGATCATCTAGCTCCAACCACCATGCCATAGGCAGGGACACCTCACACTAGATCAGGTTGCTCATTGCCACATCCAGCCTGGCCTTAAAGACCTCCAGGGATGGGGCTTCCACCTCCTCTCTGGGCAATCTGTTCCAGTGCCTCACCACCCTCATGGTAAAGAACTTCTTCCTAACATCCAATCTGAATCTGCCCACTTCTAGTTTTGCTCCATTCCCCCTAGTCCCATCACTACCTGACATCCTAAAAAGTCCTCCAGCAGCTTTCTTGTAGGCCCCCTTCAGATACAGGAAGGCCACAATAAGGTCTCCTCGCATCAACGCTTTGAACCCTAGAGAAGCTTGGGAGGAATTTACACGGGTTTGAAATTGAGGGGAAAGAAAGCAAACATGTCAAGAGCAGCTCCCCTGACATCCAGGGAAACAGAATTCCTGCCATGGCCTCCAGTTAAATCAGACTTCAACTTTTTCACAGCAGCATGAGTAAGGTTCAAGGGTAGGTCTTCCACTCGCTTTTTGCTGGCTTTCTGCTAGCTGACTTGTTCAGGGTCACCTTAGTACAAGAGAAGGAAAGAGGGGAGGGAGACATGGGAAAAGGAAAGATCTCTCCTTCCTCTCCTAAATGTGACTGAATGATGGTGCTGAACCTCCAGCCCAGAAATGATCACCTTATCCTCTCTGATACACAACTCATAGTCCAAGGGGACTTTTCAGTTCTCAACACCCCAATTCTGTCTCAAGCCTTTTTCTCTTGCAGTTATTATGCAAGATCGTGGCCTAGGATTTATCAAACCTTCTATCAGTGACAGCCTCAGCCAGATCAGCTGGGGTGATCCATGATTCCACCCCATAGTGATTATTGCTGTTTTACCACAGATTCCATGGACCTAAAGGAGAACTTCAGTGGGGATAACATGAGCTAGTGTCCCTAAGGGCATCGTCATGGTATTGCACAAACCAGAGAGCTCTTTGAGTAGGGACTGTGAGAAAAACCATGACTGGTCTTCATTGCAGATGCATGAATTTCACTGCAGGAGTAGAAGTCCTACCAGCAGCCTGCATTTCCAGGGATGCATCACAATGAGCTTTATTAAAATCATTAGAGACCCAAGGCTGAAGTCTCCACCTTAATGAAAATTCAGCTGCAATTCAATCAGGTCTGGCCTATGGAGCATAAGAGCACAGTAGCTGAGTCACGGTTGTCCTGTACTACAACACCTCCCTAATTTTCACATGGTCCGTAAGAGCATAGTGAAGTGAGAAATTCCATCACAGCAGGGAGTACTCACTTTTCCTTCACTCTCATGCATAGTATGGAGGGGCTTAAATTTTAAAAAATAAAATAAAATTTTTAAAAAGCCTGTAACTGGAGCCCTGAACACCTGAACTTCAATAAAAAGCAATTGTAAAAATACTGTAAATTCATCATCCAATATTCTATGTTAAATTGTTCCTTTGCACAGTGAAACGTCCTTTTATTTTTTT
>VWZI01011652.1:116044-126556 GCA_013396835.1 Psilopogon haemacephalus
TGTGGGAAATTTTTTTTTTTTTTTTTTTTTTTTTTTCTCCCGTGTACATGATAAGCTCCCAAACACAGCATAATGGGACAACTCGGTGAAATGGCAGTCAGCAAAAACATAACCCAAATATTTTATAAAACTTTTCGTATTTCTACATTAATATTTCTACTTTAAAACAAAGTAGATAAATAAAACTTTTTTTTTTAAAGAAAAAAAAAATAAAAGCCACTCGCTTGTCTCTCCTTACACAGGCACAGCAGGGACATTCACCCACACACAAATGCTCATCTCAAATACGTTAAAATCTGGAAAAAATCTCTAGTACTTTAAACGATGCCATCTATGCTTTGGGAAGGTGGTCATATACATGCATGCCTGTAGCTCGAAAGCTAGGGCTTCCACATATATTTAAAAAGTCACAGATGATTGCAAATGTACATCTTTTAACCAAGCCTTTTGAGAATTAATAGACTGTGACAAACCTATAGGATTTTAGTAGCAGAAGGAACACAAGGTAAATAGTAATAATAGTAAGCACTAAGGAAAGACCTAGTAGCGTTTATTAAACGTGGTTCTACTCCCCTGACTTTTCCTCTGTTTCTTCGCTGCTGGGCTGTGTGGAATTTATGAATTTGTTTTCCTTTTTCCATTTCATCCGCCTGTTTTGAAACCATATTTTAATCTGGCGTTCAGTAAGGCAGAGAGCATTTGCAATCTCAATACGTCGTCTTCGGGTTAAGTATCTGTTAAAATGAAATTCCTTCTCTAACTCTAGCGTTTGGTATCTGGTGTAAGTTTGCCTCCCTCGTCTCCCATGAGTTCCACATACTGTACCTGTAGAAGTAAAGACAAAACGATCGCATTGGACAGGGCCCAGTGACTTCAGACCAGAAACAGCGACTAGTATATTCTGCCTCCTTTTGCAGGCACAATCAAGAGTGGGGGGAGCTGCTCTGGTTTCCTGGAGCCTTTGGTTTTTTTGCTATTTTTTTGTGTGCGTATCGCTCTTTTCCTATTCTCCTGTCTGCCCAGATGTAAACGCTGGTGTGCAGCTTGCATACGATGGTGGGATGGTAGGGAGACTGGGATACAAAGAGGCTTTAAGGTGGACCATGAGAAAGTGGCGTAGGTAGCTCTGGCGTGAGTTGCTGAGCAGAGGCTGCCTCCTGCTTGTGAAGAGCCTGTGCGCGCAAACACACACACGCATCACGCACACGAGTGTGCGGTTCTGGGAGCTGCAGCCTCTATGTGTGCTCGTGTGTTTGAGTGCATATGTCTTTACACAAACACACTCTATTGTCATGACTGTTGACTACGGAGGGTCTGCAATTTAAGTATAATTATAGACATCAGCTAAAGATCATAGAAGAGCCTTCCCCATTTGCTTCGGAATTTATTGCCCTCGAATGCAAAGCAGAGTCATAATGGTCTTGCTAAAAGTTTAACTTAAAAAAAAAAAAAAAAAAAAAAAAAAAAGAAAGAAAGAAAGAAAGAAAAAAAAAAGGAGGTGCGACCCAAGGTCCAGCAAACATAAACTCGGGAGGAAAGGAAAGGAGGAGAGTCATGATCAGACACTGTAAGCAAACGTATTAATAAGGGATTATTAAAAATAAGTGCCACCCCAATAAAACCCTGCCTCCCACCCTCAGTACCACTTCTAGACAGAATAGTTCGGTTATGTGAAATTCACTGTAAATCAGACAAAATTCGCAATGACATGGAAGTGCGCCCACGGCCCCCGAAACGTGCTCTTAACAGCCAATACTTACAGGCTAATGAGCTGGGGGAGGGGGGGCGAGGCGGAATGAGCCACTAACGCATTGGATCCTCAGTACAGAGGGCATATTCCCTACATCGCTCTCTGACAATGAAGAAGCGGAGCAGAGGCTTTGGGGTGGCTTTGGGAGACTACTAGAACTGCTTGCTACCAATGTTATAGGTTGCTGGTGGTGCTGGTCTTGTTCGTTTGTTTTGTTGGTTTGCTTTGGCTTGTTTTGTTGATCCCACCACACACACACCCCCACACACCCCCTTCCTAAGGATTCCCGGGTAGCTTTCACCAGTAAACCCACAAGCTGAGCTCTCGGCCACCGTTCCCAGGGTGCCAACGTGCCAGGTCTGAAATAACCTGGGAAGGTTTCATGTTACACACTGCCCTGCAAGAACCACCTTTCTCCACCAGTTTGGACTTTATGTAAGAATCAAGGGGGGGAAAAAAATCTTGGGAAATAAACTTTTCCTTCTTTTCCTTCCTCCCTCTCCCTCCCCACCCCCCCTCTCCCCCGATTGCGCTGAAATGCCTTACCAGCACAGGAGTTCATCCGCTGCATCCAGGGGTAAACAGGGCTCGTGTACTTCCGGTCGGTGCCTTCGTCATTTACAATTTTGGCTTGGACGCCGCTGGATTTGTATTGTTGATCGGGAGAAAAGTGCAGGTACTCCCCGGGCCCCCTCTGCTTACCACTGCCGGAGGGAGAGACGCTACTAATTTCCTTGTCCGAATAAAAACAAGAGGCTCCGTACTCATAGGAAGCCCGATTGCAAGCAATGACGGTGTTGGACTGTTGGTAGAAACAAGGTGAAGTGTAAGTCTTGTCCTGCAGGCTGCTTGCCCCGTACGAAGACGGAAAATGCCTGAGAGCATCGTAACCCGCCGGGTAAAGGGGGATCTGCCCGAGGAAAGCGTCCTGGCCCCCGGGCAGGCTCCCCGGGAAAGTGGAATTCACGAAATAGGAACTCATTTGCTCTCCCCCTCTCCCGGACCGTGATTTGTTGTGTATTAGTACATCTGGCGATAACTATTAGGAGTCATCGAAGTGGTTTGTTTCTGGATGGCCGAGCGCCAAAAGCGACAGCAGAAAATAGGAGCAGCTGACGGCGGGGCGGCCAATGGGAGCTCGCGCGGCGCCCGCTCCCCCGGGGCCGCCGCCACCGCGCCGCCAACTTACCGGCAGCCCCGGCCCCGCCGCGCCGCCCCGCGCCGCGTCGCGCAGAGCCACTCCACCCGCGGGGACCGGCCGCGCCCCCGGGGTGGCACCGCCCCTCCGCGGGAAAAAAATATTCCAATAATAATAGTGGTAAGAGCAGTCATAATTTCCGGCGGGAGCAGGCAGCAAGGGCAGCGTGACAACGGCGAACAGGGACCCTCACCTCTGGCGGCTGGGGGTTGCGCGTAAGGGAAAGCCCCTATAAAGTTTGCGGCCCCACGACAGCTCTTCGGCCCGCGAGAACCGCTTAGCCCCGCGGGGAGGGTGGGCGACCAGCCACCGGCACTCCGGTAAAGTTTGGAGCGAAGGGGGAGAGGAGTTCCGGGGGGGCCCACCAGGCCTCTCTCCATTTCCCACCGCCATGCCGCAACCATATCCAGGAGGTTTTAAGCGATAATTTTTTTTTTTGTTTGGTTGGTGATTTTTGGTTTTGTTTTGGTTTTTTTTTTTCTTTCGTGGGAAATTGGTCTTTCACTAAACCTTCCTTTCTGGAACTAGGGAACCCTGCCTCAGCGCCGAACGCAGCTTTTGAGAGAGACCAACGTGTCCTGCCTGGAAGAGGTTTTCTCTCTTAACGAACGCTCCCACAATTAATGCGGAGGTTGCTGTCGCTAAGGCAGGAAATGGTGGCTTTCTGAGGAGAGGGAATTTTGTTTGCACCGAGAGGGCGAGAAGGCCCCGGGAAGGGCTGGGCGGGGTCCTGGCACCCCCCGAGCAGCCCAAATAAAGTTCCATGTGTCTCTTCTCCCTAGATTCCCCCCGCCAAAGTCGAGCAGAGGGAATCAAACATTCAAATTCTAATTAATACAGCCCCGCTAATGACTCAGTAGAAGCCAATCGGTTTCGTTGTTGTTCAGAATAATTTGATTAAACGCGGACGTGTGTCTTTAGCAGGAAAAAGGAAAAAGGGGGAAAAAAAAACCCAAAACCCAAAGCAGTATATGAAACAAAAATTTTCACCTTCTTTTTTTTTCAACATGGCTGTTACCCCATAGCGGAACTATAATTCCTGGCCCACGGCAGGGACAGTAACAGCGCTGATGAAATTCGCTGAGGCTCTTTAAATTCAGCCGTAACTCTGCAGTTCCTGGAGATAACATGAGATTGTTCATTCCAAGCTGTGTTTACTCATAATCCGTACGCGTTACAACAAATTGAATAACCTAATTTTAAACGCACTCTGGCCGAAACTGACAGTCGTGAGAGCCCTGCTTCCTAAAGTAGCTTTCAAAGGAGAGTTTTGTTGTTGTTGGGAGGCTATGTGTCTCATTTCCGGGGGCAGATTACGATACCTATAAAACAGTGGTGAGTTAAAACATCTCTCCACAATAGTTTGTATTGTTCACAGTCTCAGCTGGACTTTACATTCAGATGTTGATTGCCTCTAATTTTCCTCCCCCCCCCAACTTCCTTAACTGCTTCAGCCCTGGTAATCCATAAACACACCTGGTAGAGAATTATAGATCACTAGCTGCAAGTGATAGGAAGTTATGTATTTCCTGAAAGCCAGCCTTCTCCAGAGAAAAGTGTTATTTATTCAATGCAAATAGAGGTTTTTTTTAAAAGGAAGGAACAGCAGGAAACAAGCACACCGCACGCTAAATGCGACGAGGTGTTCAGAATATGACATTTTCATCAACATGGGTCAGAATAAAAACGCACCTTAACAGAACGAATATTCGGGGCAAGAGAAACCCACTAATTGTACTTCAAAAAGTTGTGGCCAGACTATCGCCTCTTTAAATCCGTCACGCAGACACCAAAAACAATAATAATTTTTAAATGCACCAAACTTACTTATTTATAGAGTCGGTTACAGACTGATGTATTTTTTCTTTCTTTTTATTTTTCTCTTTTCTCTATAGCTTTTTTAGTTTCTTGCTTTTTCTCCCCAAGTTATTGTTTGCTTCCAAACTAACCGTCGAAAGCTCGACCACAGGCAGCGAAAATATTTCTTCGTTGATTCCATAATACAGAAAGGAATTAAATGAGCACGTTTGCCTTACTGGGTCGTGTTAGAGTAGTTACAGTGGCAGATAAACAATCTGCACTGCAATCTCCGCTTCAGTCACATTCAGGCGTCCTCTCCGCTCCTCCCCCTACCCCCAGAAAAACCCGAATTACAATAATCTATTACCCCCCAGCTCTGCCTGGGAAATGCTCTGCCCGGACACATTTCGCAGCAGTTTCTCTTCACCATTTCCCCCTCTTGGAAAGAAGAAAGTCAGCAGCTGCTTTTTGCCACCGCAACAAAGTCACACTTCGTGGTACCCGTGTATTTCATCCGCCTTTTATTTGTTTGCGGAATTCCCTGCACCCTAGCACCTCCTCCTTCAAACACTTCACTTTCCTCCTCTCGTCGAACCCCCGACTGCGGCCCCAGCCACCCTCGGATACAGGTGCGGGGGCAGTTACCCTCTTGAGCTTAAAAGCCTCTTCCTTCTCATACAGAAAACCACTTAAAAATCCTTCTCATGCTCAGCAGCTTCACCAAAAGCGACCTCTAACCAACAGCTCTTAATCCAAACAGTTTGAGCAAGGCGAACCGTTGTTTAGACTCACGGCAGCTTGGCCGAGGGGACATGGGCGAATCCTCCCCAGCCTGCTCCTATCGTGATATTTTACTGTCGACATACACCGAGGTACAGAGGAAGGCGAGGGGGCAGAGCCGGTCCTGCTGGAATATCTTGCCCGGGGGCGAGCTCAAAACCTCCCGTATAAAAAGATAGGGCGGTTTTCCTCTCCCCTCCACTTCCCCCCCTTTTTTCTTCCCTTGTCTTTCATTTGGATTTCCCCTGAGCAGAGCAGACTCCCAGGGCTGCCCTTCCCAAGGGCTGCGGGAGCTCCTACGCTCCCGCCTCCACCTCTCGGCCACATCGTGGCAGCACTGAGCACAAGCGGGCCCGCAATAAATAATCCGGCGGAGGCTGCAGCTCCAGTCCGGTGGATACCGCAATGCAATGCAAATGCCGTGCTTTATCAGCCCGACAGCACAACCGGAGCCGCGGCCAGCGCCCAGAGCCGCTCTTTCGCCCTGAGGAGGCGGCAGAGAAGCCGGGCGGCAGCGACGATCTCCGAGGCTCTGTCCCTGGGGCCCCGCTCCCTCCCCGTCGGCACACACCGCGGGGCACCGAGCCGCCAGCCGTCGCTCCCGCCGCCCTAGCGCCGCGCCGTAACAGTCACAACAAGGAGAGAAAAGGGAGGCGGGGTGGGGGGAAAGCTCTGGCGCTGAAATTGCTTTAGTCGCTGCTAAGAGCGCTCCGCTTTGCGGGGCGCGTAAGCTATCCATGCCGGCAGCGCCGGGAACGCGGCTCCGACCGACCCACGCCGGGGCAAGGGCATTCTGTAGACAGCGCTCTATCCGATAAAGAAATCAAAGGCACACTAGCTCTGTTTCCACACATCTAGAAATAACCTTTCTCCTGGACTTGCCAGGGGAGCCAGGACACATTGTGCTGACTGCAGGGTTGTGATTTTTTTTTTTTTTAAACCTGAAAGACTGAAAAATAAATTAATTCTAAATCGCAGCTAGCGCAAATGAACTTTTAGTTAATACAGCGACATTAAAAAAAAAAAAAAAAAAAAAAAGTCCCCTCGGATTCCTGCTGCAAACCAGAATTATTAGAGAATAGCCAAAATGTTACAGGCACGTCCCCGGCAAATACAAAAATAATCAAACTTAATTTAAAAAAAAAAAAAAAAAGTCCCCTCGGATTCCTGCTGCAAACCAGAATTATTAGAGAATAGCCAAAATGTTACAGGCACGTCCCCGGCAAATACAAAAATAATCAAACTTAATTTAAAAAAAAAAAAAAACGGCTTCCTTGCTAAATAATAGAGAAAAGACATTTTATTTAGCCATATTTCTGCATGCACTAGTTAAATCAGAATCAACTGAGCTGCAGGCACTTCTATTTTCTTCCGGTAACATTTCCATTTGGTTTAATTGCACATGTCTAATATTTAAACGTATTAAACAATGTTTCCCTGCTTACGGTAGTGTCATATACATTTCTCACCTTTTAGGTTCTGGCTCAGAGGAGCCCCTGCGACTTTGACAGCTGTCGCTTTGGCTGCACAGGAGACGAATCGCCCTCCTTTTGGTGCCAGAAGAAGCAGGAAATTAGCCAGGTTGCAAGTTGAAAATCTGCCACGCCAGTGCTTTGAATCCAATATGCCACACCTTCCAGCGGGGGAACTGGAAATTGCCATCCCGGATCTGTGTTCTAGGCGGCTGCTTATGCCGAACCTCCGCACACTTTGTTCGCTATTGCCTTACAAAGAACAAATGAAATGGGGATTGAAAGCCAGAGAGATCCGAAGCAGGACAGAGCTCAGCAAAAGAATGCGGCTCTATTCTCGCAAGGGAAATTATAAAAAAGTTCATGTTCACGGTTACCATCCACATGACCGACAACGACCAATGGAAAAACCGAACAACTCATAAAGTTGTATTGCAAAGTTGTAAATTTTCATAAACAACAACGGATTTATGGCCTTTTCCTCATCACTAAGAAGAGGCAGGTCTTAGAGAGGCGCCATCTTACCACAGAGGCAGCATTGGAGTTTTTTAAAAGACCTGGAGTTTGTACAAATTTTATTAAAATTACAATTAGTATGTTGACCAGGAACGGAATGTAGTAGGAAAACGGAACTTCTGTGCACATGGTGCTCTGGTTCTACCTGTATTTACTCGGCTGAATAAACGGACTTTCAGGGGCGAGCATTTTAATTATTTTTCCTTTTTTTCCCCCCTTTTTCCCTCCCTTTTTTGTTTTTTATTTCCTTTTTTTTTTAAATTAAAGTGTTAGACCTCACTGACGTTAGTAGTACCTGGCGAAAACGATACGTTTCCTTAAGCGGGGTGATTTTCCCCCCTTTTCAGTGCCACTCTGATACCCCCTCGCCTCCCGAAAACTGCACATACAAACCATACGTGTACCCGATCAGATCATTCACTCTTGAAAGTTTCGCATCACACTTTCTGTTCATTACAGATGATTATTTCCCTGCATGAGATTTCGGCTGTATTGCCGGCTGCCTGGACTGGGGTTGCGACTGCAAGTGGACGCGGGAATACGGTGGACGAAAACCCCCAATAAAGCTTTCCGCTTTATTAATCAACTGCGCTAGTGGGGGAAAAAAACAGTCATGAAGTTGAGATAGAGAAATTGACTGATTTTTATCAATTTATCACCTTGGATTTCTTCTTGCTTTGACCACGGGGGGAAAAAAATTAAAATTATATGATCTAATTTATTTATTTGCCCGTGTAAAGTATTATTTGATGCTTCCTTCGAACTGTTACCCTAATAAAGAAATGCAATTCATTGTCGACAAGCATATTTATTTTCTGTGTAACATAAAACACATTTATCATGGGAGATACTTGTACACGGTATCACTTCCAAAGAGAGTTCACAGACATTTTTTTTTTCCCCACTTCCAATACTTACACGGCATACCCAAATGTTCACAGCGAACACATCAAAACACATTGTAACATACAATTTTTGAATAAACTTTAGCCAAACCTTCAAGACGGATTTATACAGAGTTCTTAACAGTACATCATGCTACAAAGTTTCCAAATTAATTACATACTTCCCAATTGACATGATCTTACAAATGGGCTCCAAGACGAATATAAATGACTTTAAAAAAAAAAAAAATCGGTCAAATATACAGTATCTGCTATTGTAGGAAAATTCGTGGTGTTACACATTAACAAGTTTGGACAAAAAGATGGTGTGGTTTTTGTGGTTGGTTTTTTTTTTAATGTGATTATATGGTAATTTAAATTAACTTTTCAAATAACACTTTCTGCTATATTATGTAAGATCAGGCTAGAATAAGAAAATGGCCTTTAGCGGAGGCAGCCGAAGGTAGTGGCCAATGGGAGATATTAAACCGCTTTATACAACATTGGTGTGTGTTTGCTTCCTCAGTCAGAATAGTACAGAATCGAGGACAAGGATATATTGCAGCATATGGTTTTCATTTATAATTGCTTTGGAATAAATATATTATTTTAAATTTAAATATATTCAGCCTTTTCGGTACCAAATTCAATACCAAAGCTATTGATGCGTGCTTTTTGAACGACTACACTTACATTTCTAAAAGCATTTTGCGATTCACATTAGTAATGTTATCTTCTTTTCTCTACTAAAAATACAGTATACTTTCGAAGATAGGTAGGCGGAGCAAGATATATAGGTAGTCTGGCAAATAGGTAGTACAAATAATTGCTGTAGATTGTAGTGGTTTCTGGAAGATCTTTCCCCCCCCCCCCCTTTCTTTTTTTTTTTTCTTTTTTTTTGTTGCCCTCTAGAAAAGCAGTAGATAATCTCTGAGGTCTGATTGTACAGCGGCGCGCGGCGTTNGTTTCTCAAAAATACAAAAAAAAAAAAAAAAGAAAAGAAAAGAAAGGAAAAGAAGAAGAAGAGAAGTGCAGAGTTACTTATTCATAATTAGGTAGTTTTTCTTAACATGAGCCTAATGCATTGAACTATTGAGTCAGGTAGTTACTTCGGAAGGTCATGGTTTACTATCTCTGCAAGCAGCAGTTCCCCCATTGAAATGTCCCCTGGAGAAACCCACCCAAGTTCGGGTAAATGAAAGAAGAAATGATTGTAGGATGCTCTTAGAAAATATTACCAAAAGATTCGGCAAAGGGCAGGTTTGGGGAGTACGGGAGAGTGCAGAGAAGGCTGGAAAACCACCTCAAGACACGTTTTCATGTTTGCAAATGCTCGCTTGCAAGATTATTATTAAAATGAACTGATTTTTCCCCCTCTTTTTAATAAAAACAGTGAGTCTCTCTCTTTTTTTTTTTTTTTTTTTTTTTTTTTTTTTTTTTTTTTTTTTTTTCTTTCTTTTTTCCCTTTCTTTTAAAGGGAGATTTTCCAACTGTCATGTGCATACATTATACTAAGATCGCTTCCTCGGGTAGGACTCCTTAGTCCTCCTCCTCCTCTTCGTCTTCTTCCACTTTCTCGACAGAGGCTGCTGCTGACGTGGGCTCGTTGGGAGCCGGGGTGCTGGAACTCTCTTCCTTGTGCTCCTTCTTCCACTTCATCCTCCGGTTTTGGAACCAGATTTTGATCTGCCTTTCCGTCAGGCAGAGGGCATGGGCGATCTCTATCCTCCGCCGCCGAGTCAGATAACGATTGAAGTGGAATTCCTTCTCCAGCTCCAGGGTCTGGTAGCGAGTGTAGGTCTGGCGCCCTCGCTTCCTATCTGGACCTAAAAGCAGGCACACACGGCCAGGAGTTAGGCAAGAGAAGTATTGGAAAGTTTTATCTTATTTAGAGTGTTTTTCCTTTTTACACTCCTCCCCTCCCTTCCCCCCTTAGTTATTATTTCTTATAAATAAACAAATAAATAAACAAAAAGCGACCAAGAGACAGTGGATGATCCCTTTTCTCTCACTTCCTTCCTTTCTCCCTTCCTTCCTTCCTTCCTTCCTTCCTTCCTTCCTTCCTTCCTTCCTTCCTTCCTTCCTTCCTTCCTTCCTTCCTTCCTTCCTTCC
>VWZI01011652.1:172972-199112 GCA_013396835.1 Psilopogon haemacephalus
GCGGGGCGCAGGGGTAGCCATGCAGGTGTATTACCCGGGAGGGTGGATTTCCAGAGGTGAGGCGGCTGGCTTTGCTCCTTGGGGCAGTACACTTGCCCGTTCCATCCATTGGTGATGGCCCAAGGCTGGTAGCTGTCCATAGGGAGTAGAGGGTCGTGGCGCGGCTCGCCGGGGCCGCCGATGGCGGGCACCACAGGCATATCCAGATAGCCAGGCACCGGCTGATAAGGCCCGGCAGCATAGCCCTGGTAGAAGGCGAACTCCTTGGCCCGCGACGTGAACTCCTCACCGGAGACCGAGGTGTCCATGTACTTGTCGGCAAAGGTGGAGGCGGGTTGGGCGCAGGACTTGATGGCGTTGTGGTGGGTCATGCGGCAGGGGTAGTAGCCGCTGCTGAAGTAGCCGTAGGGCAGGGCGGCGCCGGAGGAGCTTTGCACGGCGGCCGAGCAAGGGCTGCACTGCTTGACAGCAGGCTCGGCCATGCCGGCGGCGGGGGCCTCGCTGGAGGTGTAGGCTGCGGCGCTGGGGGCGGCCAGGGGCGCGGGGTGAGCCATCAGGTTGCGGCAGGGGTTGGCCGCCGCCGCCGCCGCGAAGTTGCTGCCGGCGTGAAACCCGTCCATGTTCTTATTGATCTCATCCAGGCTGTTGTCGTAGAGGAACATGACGGGCTCGATCCAGCGGGGGTGGAGGAGCACGGAGGCTGTCATAGCCCGCTCCGCATTGAGACTAGTGGCTCTTTTTTAAAAGCCCCAAAGACTGAAAAAAGAGATACTCAATCTCCGGGACTTGACCAAAGCTGACGCGCCAGTGTCGCGCCAGGCCGGCCCTCATTNGCGGGCGCGGAGGGAGGGGGGACCGGGGGGCCCTCCCGTCCGCCCTCCCTCCCTCCTTCCCTCCTCCGCCCTTCCTCCCTCCTTCCTCTTTCTCTTTCCTCCCTCCCCTCGCCACCGAGGCGTGAGCATTTTGGCCCCGTTGTTGCAGCGGCGAGTTCCCTGAGGTGTGGGGCTCGCCGCGGCACCCTGTCCGATTTCTGCTCTGTTCCTCTTTCCTAGGGCTCTGCTCTCTCCGAGCGCCGCGGAAGCCTCAGAGGCCTCCCCTCATGTCCGGTGGGAGATGAGCCGCACCCTTTCGACCCCTTTCCTCCCTCGGTCTGGGCCGCTCCCCTGGGAACGCTGGCGGAGCGCAGTCGGTGGCGGAGGGGACCTGCCGTATACTGAAGGAGAAGGAACGTTCCCCGGGCCGCTTTCCGGGACAGATAAGGCTCTAGAAGCGGAGTCTCCTGGGGTCCTCTCTGAGTGTTTTCTTCATTCCTTCTCGCCCGTCGAGAGCCCAAGACCCATCTCGCTCCTCTCGTCACAAAGCCTCAGAAGTCAGATAAGAGCAACAGACCAGGAAACCCCTTTTTTATTTATTATTATTATCTTTTAGGACGGTCCCGGGGAGAGGGAGGGTTATCTGAAATCTCCACCGCGATCCCGACGCATTATTTGATATTGTAATAATAAAATCCGGGGCCTACAGTTCCGCTTGAATCTTTTCTAGCTGTAAAATATCACCTCGGTCTGTATAGTGTGCACAGAGACCATGGTGCTTTTTTGTGATTTGACTGAAACCCCTTTATTTTCTTCCTCCGCAAGAAAAAAAGATGGGAACAAAAAAAACTTAACAAAACAAAACCAAAAGCCACACACAATGAAATAACAAAACAATTGTGCTCCCATTTCATGATAAATTTTAAGATTTTTCGTAGGCCGAAATAAATTTCCATTTTAAATATTCCCCACACTTCCCACCAGCCCGAATGCGTTCCCCGCCAGCGTTCAGTTAATTGTGCATAACCTTGAACCCCAAAAGATCCGTCACTAAGCTATCAATAAACTTGTGCTAAAAAGCATTCATGTCATCGTTAACAGCTCTCTCAACACTTAGGTGTGTGGACGAACAGTCCCAAACACCCCCATCGTGAAAACTCTTTTCTTTATATATATATTTTTTTTTTTTTTCATTAATTGCATGCTGCTTTGTTTTGCGCCTGACAGCTCTGCGTATTTATTATCCTATTGTGCTTCTCATTGACGTTGTAGCATTGTTTTGCCCGCATGGCTACAAGAGCGGAGCAGTCCCCGGACGTACATTGTTACTGAGCAGGCTCTTCCTTGCCTAGCGCGGAGTTAGTAGTCATGAGAAATGGCTCTTTGGCGCCCATGTATTCTTTTTCAAGGTGCCTTTTCCGTGCGATAGGTTGGGACACTTGAAGCCGCAGTCATGAGCGTGCCCATGCTCATCTGGCAGCATTTTGGCTGATTTTTTTCCCTTCATTGTAGCATAATACCCATTTAGTCTCCACACACCCTTTCCCGCATTCTTCCTCATGGCCAAACGCAAATATTTATTTCCCGCATATTTTCCCCTTAATTTCAGGCTCCAGTTTTGAGACCTGTGGATTCCCTCGGCCAAACACTGCTTGACAGGCACGAATTGGATCGTTTTGTTTCCCTCTGGTTTCTCGAGGCTGCTTCTGAAAATCAAGTCGCAGATGACCGGGGGGAGAAGGGGGAAGGGAAGGCAGCTCTGTGGGGCAGCACTATTTTACATACGGGTTAGACACGGCTAGAGGCCAAGGTCAAGTTGAAAGTTGTAGTCTAGCCAATGTGAGAACTGTCATTCAAAGCCCTAAGATCTGTCCCATTTGTTAAAAAGCGGATAGCCATGAGTACACTAATCTCCCCAGCTCGTCTCCCAGCGCCAGCCCACCCCCCTTCGCTCCCCAAACCCTCCTTTACCTCAGCCGCGAAGCATTTCTCGCTTATCTGCCTCTACTTTTCAAAACTCTTGCCATAAGGAAGGAGAAGCCGTGTGAAACCACAGGTTTCAGTCGCGGTGCAGATCATGAAAGTCGTGAAAGGTTAGGGGGAAACAAAGAAGGTGGGAACACATCCAGTCTGCTGAGTTTTGATGCTTGTTTTGTTTTGTTTGTCCACTTGGGACTGTTTAAGTCCTGGGAGAAGGGAGATTAGACTAGGAGAGCTCTCCTTTCTCCTTTCTCTGCATCTCTCCCTCTCTCTAGAATTCTATTTAATCACTAGGTAAGAGGGCCGTCCTTTTCGCTGCTGATAAGAGCAGTGATACAACTGTCCGTTTCCCCTGTTTGCCATGACGTGGATGGGAGTCAGGGAATGGGACCATTTCTTCAAAACAGGGGAAATGGCATCTGCAGAACCAGAAAAGTAGTTATTGTCGGGCACAGGACACTAAGCCTTTGTTTTGCTTTACAAATTTTAATTAATTTTTTTTTTTTACATTGGGAGAAGAGAAAAACTTCATCGACTTGTTTAGATTCCTCCCTTCTTGACAGCAATTTTTTATTCCACACCTATAATTTCTTTCTGATTTAATGAGTATTTGCCATTAAATATTGGAAAGCAACCTTGAGGGTTGAATGCATAGAGTAGAACAGATGTTCTTCGAAAATCAGGGACCCTGCAATGAACACCAGAAGTAAAAATATGCTCAGGACTACCAACCCACTCNCAGTGCAAGGCTTGGAATGCCCTGGGTAAATTAAGAAAAACTAATAAATAGTTCAGTTGAAACCACTGATTAGTTTGTCCATGCTCTACAAGTGCTTAATTTTGGAAAACTAACTTGACAACTGAATGCTTCCATGTCTACGAACCGGCAGACAAATCAAAAAAAATTTTTTTTGGTATTTTTTTTCCCTCGTGAAATAACGTTAGGATGCAGCAAATATAAGTGAAAAGTGGAGCCTAAAGATTTTCAATTTGATGCAAACCTCCGAATTGTGTTGCAAATATTTATATAGCATGTAAAACACCTAGGAGAGAAATACATCTGTTAAATCATTTTATCCGAGAAGAGGAGCAAGAGGATGAAGAACCATGATTAATAAGAGGATTTTAAAAGGTGCTGAATCCTTTCAGAACGAGGCAATTTCTAGCTGGTGTTTCTCTTCGGTAGCAGTCACTCCTTGCAGTACACAGCCATGCCCATTTCAGGTATAACAAAAAGTTTTAGCGGCTTTTTCTTCCCATCGAGAGTGGTCAGAGGCACTTCACCCACTTCGCAGGTGTAAGGAAGGGCAGGATTTGGCCCTTGCAAGTGCTTTGAACCAAGTATTCGTGTGCTTCTTTCTTCACGAAGCCAAAGGTAGTCTTGCCACAGTGAGGACTCCAGGATTTTGGCCTTAAACGAGAAAAGACAAATTATTTATAAATCTTCCCCTTTGATAGGAACACAGACACTTCTTTTCCTAAAGAGGCCTTAACATTTTGCATTTCTTAGAAAAAGCAAAAGTCCTTTCAGTTGAATGTCAGGTTTTGAAAATATGGAGCTTGTCGGCAGAGTATCTGTAAGGCTTTTTTTTCTTCCAAGCCAGCCTTTGTGTGATAACACGGACACGCACCCTTCGGAGCCCTGCAGAAGGAATGCCCGACAGGGAATTCTGATTTCTTTTAGGATGACCTTAATCGTACCAACACACAAGGAAGGTTGTTGCCCAAGGAAATCCACCTTTACTTTTCCATTCACCGCTTACAGCTAATTCATGACCATGGGGAAAATAAAATAAAACAACCCCACAACCAAACAAAACCAAACCATGTCTGATTGAGGAAAATATTTGCTGGACACATATCTAAATCCCTCTAAACCTGCTAAAATATCTCAGCTGATAATGAAGGAGTTAGAAGATGATCTTAGTTGCTAATAATAATCTCCGTCCTGCAGACCTCAGGAGTCTTGGAAGACGCGGGAGTAAAGTGATAGCATGAGCAAGAGCCTTAATCGAACTTGATTTTCATGAGCAAATCAAATTTACCTGCCAAAAGGTTAATTTGGAGCGGCACTGTCGCCGCTATTTTGTTCTACAATTTCTAAAGCGTCAAGGATTGAGATAAACATTCCAGAGTCCGTTTTAAAGATACTTTGTATTTCAGGATATTCATGTGTTTCTAATGGAAGTAAGCAGCTTTACGAGCGGGGTTCGCAGGACATCTTAACTCTCTCCCTCCCACTGCGTGCTGGGGGGGGAGGGGGGATCTGAGACAATTACAAAATAAGAATTGGTAAAAGCAAATGCAGAAGAGGGAAAGTCCGCGAAGATTTGTGAAGAGCTTAATGCTACACTTCGCTCCTGTGTAAAAGGCGTCCTGCAAAATCCTCAGACGCCCACTAGATAGGGACCTGCCTATTTTAGTCTCCCCGAACATTCATGCTGTACCTCTATAAATAATATAATCGCTTTCACCTCAAGTGTGAGACACGGACTGATCTTTATGGAGAAAGGTCTCAGAAGATCGTTTCACTCTGATACTTTTTTTTTTTTTTTTTTTTTTTTTTGGAANTTTTTTTTTTTTTTTTTTTTTTTTTTTTAAGTTGGAGGTATTTCATGTGATTAAAGTGAAAACGGGAATGATCCTGATCTCTTTCTCACGAGCAAAGTATCTTTTCTGATTTTTTTTTTTTTTGTTTTGCTCGGGTTTGTTTTGAATTTCTGCAATATTTTGACAAGCGTATTTCCAGGGCGGGTGTTTTCTGTTTATATTTGGTTAGAGAAAGCCACACGAGTCTGTCGTTACATGTTGGAAGTCTGCAGAAAACACTTTACTTACACTGCCGTGTAACTGCAGTGATGAAGAGAAGCCGTTGCAGGATCCGTCAGCCGCAGGCTGTTTGAACGCAGTGACAAAGCACCCCCTCCCATCAATTTCAATTAATTTTTGCCATGCCAACTGACGCGTATTTCTTCGCCATCATCTCTGATCCCTCTCACAAAGGGAACAGAAAAGGTTTTTATTTTAGTCTTAGTAAATTCTGATAAGTGAGGAGGCCAGGCTGGCCATACGGATGTCCACCATGGAGTTTTCATCTTCCCAGTCAAAAATGTTCTAATACGAATATGTAACAGCAGGAGATAACAAAATTATATTCAATTAATGTTCCTTGGGTTTGTTTGGCTTATCCTACAATTTCTAGGATTTATCATTTTGAAGGTAAACAAATTTCTTGCTTTATCTACCAGTAGGTCACATTAAAAAAAAAAAAAAAAAAAGGCAGGGTACAGTGAGCTGCAATGGCATATCCTCTCTATTTCTGCTGGAAACTCGTAATAATTGCTACCACATGATCACATGGTGTATCGTTGCAGCCTGAGTACAATTAAACTTATCCCTCCACCTTTTTCATTAGGGGAAAGGGGGGGGGGAAAAAAAAAAAATTCTTCCTGAGCTTCAGGCCCACTTTGTGCTGTTTTATTTCCCTTTGAAAAGCTGTCGGAGAGAAGCCGAAGTCGCTCTTTTCTTTACAATGAGAGAGAAAGCGTTTCCACAATGCCTTTCTCACCATAACATTCCTGTAATAGCGTGACATTTACACAGCGTCTGACCAGGAGAGCTCAGAAGCAGANTGAATCCAAAGCCATATCTTCACCTAGGAAAACAAAGGGGATCTCAGTGCTGAAGACGCTCGTACGCAGTATTTAGAGAAAGGAAGGAGAGCAGGAGAGTTAAAAAAAAAAAAAATAAAGACTTAAAGAGAAATACAATTCTACTAAAGNTACAGGAAACATTGGACATGTTTGCTTTTACTGGAAGACAGCTGTTTGCATACGTTCTCCAAGAGGGTTTTTTTTTTTTTTTGTTCCCTTTTCAGAAGTGGTTTTAGTGATTAAAACATTGAGTTGATGGAGAAAATTTTGTTTCCAGTGTTTGGATCTGACTAGCAGTTCTATTTCCTCGGTTTTCCAGATCTTTGCTTTGATGAGATTGTGCATACCCAGGGCTCTAATCGCGGCCGTATCATCTTGAGAGATAAAGGGACTGCCCGCCTTGACGAGAGGGAAGGGAGCCTCTAGCTGGAAGTTACCTGACTCACAAGTGGAGATCTTCTCCGCGAAAAGGGTGTAAAAACACCCCAATTCCAGCTGCATCTGGCAAACCCCTGCACCTCTGCAGAGGTGGTGGAGAGGGGCTCAGGAAAAGCCGCGGGAGGGGCCCCGTGGGCTCTGTCTCACGCCCGCTAGCTCCTCGGCAGGCCGGGAGGTTGCGGGGCTGCCGCGGCGCTCCCGCCCGCCGCCGTGCCCGTGGGGCTCTTCCTGCTCGCCCCCTGACCAGGGCGCGGATCTGCTGGCCAGCAGGCCAGGGCTGGGCCTCTCGCACCGCCCGCCACCGGGTCATGGCTCGGCAGCCGCCCCGACGGACACCTGTGCCAGACCACCTGGCCGAAGGGCCAGATCCTGTCCGCGGGCCGCCCCGCCGACCCTCTCAAGGCTCCTGCCAGCCAGGTCACGGACGGGGCTCGCTGGATGCTTGTTTTTTGTTGTTTCCCCTGGGCCCAGCGCGCAGACCTGGGACGAGCCCCGTGTCCCCTGGCCATGGCCGGTGAGAGTGAGTGGTCACACACGTGCCTCTCGTCTTGCGACGTGTTGTATTAATCCCTGGGGAGAGGCGCATCCCCTGGCCTTGGGATGGATTTCTATCGGTCCTTCTCCACTCCCAGGCGTATTGCTCCTCTGGCTCAGAGGGAGCCGCTTTCTCACGTGGGTGAGAGCCCGCAGGGACCGGCCTGGGGACAGGCTCCATGAGAACTAGCGTCCGGTCCGTACTGGTCTGTGATCAGTTTCGGGCAGAGACAGCTGGCTCCGACTGAACCCTTAGTGCTGCTAAAATGCCCTTTGCCCATGTCGTGGGTGCTCTTAGTACCAACCACCTCCCAGCAGAAAGTTACTCGATACTGTGATATGATCTTGTGCTCTGCAATTAGCTTTACATTTCACCAAGCACACACATTTCTGTTAAAAGTTTATTTGGTAAAAAAAAAAACCCAAACAACAAAAAAACCCCACCAAAACCAAACACCCACCAAAGCAAAAGGGTAAAAATGGGTCTAGAAAAATGCTTTCTAGCGCCTGGAGTGCATTTCTCAGGTATATATACTATGTGCTATCTTTAACAACAAGAGACATTTGCTACTCTTCATGTTAAATGGAACTAATGTCTCACTAGCCATACCGTGAACACATTCTCCAAGTAGGAATTATACAGTATTTTGCTTTAAACATAACACCAGCCAAATGCAGACTAGCTGATAACTTGCATTACTGGGTAAGTGTATTACTCCCTTTATTTTTGCTGAATCATGAGTTTCCCAAAGCTTATTGTGTTTTATGTCTTCTTTAGATAAGCAGTTACATATGTGGCCCTGTTGAAGGCTAAATCCCACTCTTACATACATGACAGCTAACCGTAATTCCAAGATGTTATTTACGCTGGAATCTGCTTAAGGCACTGAGTTTGAGCCTCGCAGTTCATCAGGAAAGGTGGGAGTGGAGTCGGTTCCTAATTAACCCACACACAACACACTCCAGCTTGTGCTTGGACATCTTTCCATCCAGGATACAAACTTCATCTGCCTGAGCACAGTGGATTGGGGTTCTTGATGATGATGGTCAGCCAGATCACTGACACCACCTGACATTGCCACCCTGTTCCTCCACAGTCTATTCTCCAGGGCCAGAGAAATGGAGAAAGAGCAGGGATGGCCTTAACCCAGCAAAAGCAATCCTATTACAGCGTTGAGAGCCATGCCCAAGGAGAAGGAGCCAGGCTGATGCCAAGTGGCTGCAAGAGAGCTGAGGGCACACGCCAAGGTTCCCACGGTCTGAGGACAATTCATAAAGTCCTGGGAGCTGAAGTATATTTAGCCCAATAATGGCACAGTGAAAAGGGAGTGGTTTCATTGCAGCTTCTCTGCCATGGAAAATAATGAGTGGCTGAACAATAAAGGTTAGTCTGTAGCCAAGCATACCTTCTGCTCTTCTAGCACAGATACATAGAGAAAGACATTTCCTTGTCCCTTCGCATGCAACTCGAGGTTGCTTTTTGAGTTGCAGATGCCACTGCCCCGGTGCCAGCGAGCTCTTGGAACTGTTTCCTTCCCATTGTAGGGAAGATACTCGCTGCCTGACAGTAATTACCAATTGTCATCCACTTTCACAAGACTATATTTCTTTGCAGCTTCTCTTGCCGAGTGTGGGGACTATGTCAAATCATCTGCCACCTTTCTGTGCAGCCTGCTGCCACACTGCTCTCTAAAGAAAAAAAAAAAAAAAGAAGAAAAAAAAAAAAGGGCCAACTAACTCCAACTAGATGTAGTATAAAGCTAAATCTTGCAGGTCATGTTGCAGAGGAAACATAAAGGCTGGTGTGCCTTTGCTCAGCAGAGCTCTCTATATTTGCTGGATGCCAGCTTTCATTGTTCTCAGGACAACAAATACTCAGCCCAGGCATTCTATCTGGCCCAGTCCAGTGCACCATTTAGACCCAGATGTGATCTGGAACCTCTGTGTGCATCCATGATAAGCTGGCCAGGGTGAGTAGGTCAGGACAGAGGTGTGAGGGCAAAGGAAGCACCTCAACAGGGCCCAGAGAGGTCCTGAGAGAGCTGGGGTGCGTCCCATAGCCCCGGCCTGGGAGCCCACCTGCTGCTGGGGGAACACTCTGCTCACATTCCTATATCCCGCCAGGAAGTTTTAGCCACAAGGAATAATTCCACTGCAAAGTGATGAAGGCACGAACAGACACGTCATCACCGCTTTGGGTGATATAAATATTTGGCAAATAAAGGAGAGGGAGCTTGCCTGACCTATTAATTTTAGCAGGAGGCTGGAGGGAGGAGTTTCCGGGTCTGGAACTACCCTGGGATTTGCTAGAAGAGAGGTCAGAAGTTTGTGCTGAGGTTCCTAGGAAGTCTGGACACTACCTAGCTAATGAAATAATAATAATTTCATAATTAGTCTTCAGTCAAGTTCTCATCTTCGGTAGAATGGGAAGGCTATGGTAGAAGAAAAAGAACCAACTAGCCAACTGACCAGGCCCACTTTAATTGGGAAGATGACTATGTATACAGCTATCCCAGTCAGAGAATCAAGATGAAGTTGTGCTTATCAAGAATTTGTGTGTGTGGTGGATTCTGCTGCCTTTTTTACCAATAACCACAGGATTGAAACATAAAAAAACCTGTGTGCAAGAATATCCCCCCGATATAAAAAATACCTATATATAAAAAGGGAATACTACATAATTCAACAGTTAAAATCGGTTTGCAAGTATCTTTTTCCCTTTTGCAGGCATCCAATGTTCCCGCCATATGCCCGTTCTTATTGGTGTACCAGCTAAGAGACCTGAAATATATATATATACAATACCAAAAAACCTCCACCAAAGAAACAAAGAAAGAAAGAAAACCCAAACAAGCAAAATGGGAACGATTTTCTCAGAAATCTGTGAAGGGGAAATGTAGGTCTGAGGCAGAGGTTAAAGGAAGTAAAAATACCAGGAGATACTATTGCCAAAATCTTGAATATTGAACAACACAGCCGAAGCTTTTATCACTGTATGAAATTTACAGCCTAATAATTCAAACCTGTGTGCTCATAGCAAGATGCCTCTTCTCCTTTCTGAGTTCCCAAAGGGATGGTTTTGCATTATGACATGAGGAGCATTCCCTGCAGAGAATTTTTGGGGAAAGGCAGGTGAGTGGTAATTGGATGGAAAGGGAGATGAAGAGGAAAGAAAAGTTGGTGGCTCTTTAGACTTAGGAATGTTCTGATGCTGACGGTGAAAATCGAAATGTGGCCTCTGTAGAAGTCACTAAATGACAAAATCATGAGGAAAATCCTGCCTGGTAAAAAGAGCCACACAGAAAAACCTGTAGGATAGTAGTTAAAAAAAAAAATATCCAAAACCCCCAATATTGTAAGTCTTCACAAGGTGGAGGACATCTCCGAGGCTCCCCCTCCTCATCCTCATCACTTGGACAGGTAATGGGACTTCCCACATCTTATTTGCCACATCATTAGGTGCCAACTATGAAGCTGGAACTAATTCGAACTCCTTGGAAAAAGAAGAAAAGTGGGACTGGACAAGACCACTCAATTTAGAAAACATCTACGCATCACCTCCAGCTCCCAGTAAAATAAGAGCAATCCTGGCATCAAGTTCCACTGAAGCTTGGAAACACCTTACGTGCCCAAGGAGAAGTCACCTGTTAGATGGGAAGACCCTGGGACCCCCTATCACAGGGAGGGCTGATTGCTCAGTTTCCAACACACGTTTCAAAGATCAAGGTCAACGTCTTCCCCTCTCCTTTCCCGCTTTGCCCTATACTGCACCTTCACCCCAAAACCCGCAGGGTAGATAAAGACATTTTTTTGCCATGGCACCAGGGAAACCTGAGGCCGAGCTCTCCCTTGAGTTTTAGCCAGTACCCGCTTCCCATTTTTCATGCTTGCCCCTGCCGAGATCTGCAATACAGAACGGCGCAGAACGGGTTTCGGGTGAGCTCGGATGTCCGCCGTCCCGCCGGGAGCGGCGAGTGGCAGCGCCCCGCATGTCCCAGCTTGCTCGGGTGACTCCGCCGGGCGCCGGGGCAGGTTCCCTTTCCCTACGGGCGATAATCATCAGGTATTTGCAAGAGTAAACAGAGCCCCGGAGGCTGAGGGGTGATGGTGGGGTGATATCCTTGTCTGAGTTTCGAGCACCGCCCGTGCCAAACGGAGCGAGGCACCGGGCGGAGCAGTGTGACGGGTTGTGGGGTCGCCGCTGTGGTATTGAAGCCAGGCGGGGGCCGGTCTCATCCGGGCAGGACCCGGGTGGGGCCGGGCCTGGACGGACTGGCACCGAGAACCTCCAATGGGGGCGAGCGGGAGCCACGGTGCGCTGCTATCCCTGCTCCTAGCTCCTGGCTCTGCGGGCAGCTCGACGGGGCGGTGGCAGCAGCGGCAACTCTCCGCGGCTACCGCAGGAGAAGAGGAGGAGAGCGAAGAGGAGCGGTGCGTTGCGATGTGTCCGGGGAACCGGGGTAAGCGCCTTCCGTGGGGCGGAGGCGGTCGGGATGCAATTGCGAGGGTTTCCCACTAGATGTCTGCACAGCTAATGATAATCGAAGGCTCTGTCCTTCCCCGGTGTACCTCCCGTGAGTCCGACCCTTCAGCCTCTTTGAAGTCTGCCACCCGTTCTAGAAACTAAATCTTTTCTCTCCCTTCCACCTCGGTTCTTTTTCCACCCCCCACCCCCCCCTCCTTTGCTTTGTTTCTTTTTTCTTTAAAGAACCTTCTGGAGCTTAGGCTAGAATAAAATACGGATTTCTTCACAGAAAAAAAAGCGCTCTGGTGTACAATTCATGCTATTGGAATCCTTTTATGACCTTTGATGTGTTTAAATAACACGGTAAAGCTGTGCACACACCTCGGATTAAACTTTAATCATCCCAAGTCAAGGACATCCAGGTGGTAAATGACTTTACTTTGACATTTCTGCTTTAGAAGAATATATGGTCTCAGTTGCAGGTCAGAAAGACAGAGCGTCTTTCAGTCTTCTTGCCCTTGGAAGTGCAAATATGCTTTTTCCTCCAGAGATTAGAAACTCGTGCCTCCTGCTACCTTATTTAAAACGCAGAAACAAAGGACAAAAATCCCTCCCAAAACCCTACAAGCGAAAAAAAAAAAAAAAATCAACAAACTGAAACCACAAAACCAACCAAACAACCAAGAAAGAAAGAAAAAAAAATAATCCCCAAACACAACGTGCAAATCCACTCCACAACACAGGAAAAGAAAGAAAAATAAGCCCCAAAAATCAAGGCACCCGCTGGGATTCTAATTCTATCGGGTACCTACAAACTTCCCACGGAACTGAAAATTCTCTGGTGTTAAGCACCGTTCTGCTTTTCTTGGTGTGTGTACAATGATCCATACAGGAATCCAGATAAGTTTTCTTATATGTGCATATGTATATTCTACATAACAACGAATGATGGCGAATGTAGGCAACTGCTTTAAGAAAAAATATTAATAATAATTAAAAAAAAATCTGCAGACTTTCTCTCTAGTCCTGGTGTGGTTCAAGCACCCCTTACAAGCCCTAAGTGAGGTTGTTTCCTTATGAACAACAAAAAATCCCAACCCACATACACACAAAGTCAACAAAACTCAAACAAACAAACAAACAAAACTCCACCACCCAAACCTAGAAAGCAAATNCCCCCCCCCCCCCAAATAATTTAAATATGTTAAGAAAAATCCAGAACAGTATTTGATCCTCTGATAGCACCTGATTTTGAATCAGACAGTTTTGGATTAACACGTGCAAAAAAAGAGGGATTTGTGAGCCCTTTTATTGTCAGTCAAAATGAGTGACAACTAAATTTCGCATTGATTTTTTTCTCAATGGATCCCAGCTCAGCCTTGGTTAATGCTTGTCTTGGAAGCTGTGGAACGTAGGGAGCTAAAGCCAAGCTTTTCGCATGGAGTTTTAGGTCTTGGACTCAGTTGTATGAAAGGCCTAAGCATGGGGAAATCTCATCCTTCCTGTTTTTTGGTTTTTTTTTTTAAATTTAATTTTTATTCCTATTCATCTCCGATTTGTTCCATAGAGACTTTACACCCGCTCTAAAGAAAACTAAATTATGATTAATCATGAGATAGATTTTCAGGGAAAGTGGCAAGAGGGAGGAGGGCTCTGACAACTCGTTTTGAATGGGGCAGTTGGGAATGCTCGGGACCAGGTATTTCAACCTCACGGGCAAAAGGGTGAGATTTTTGGTTCCATTCGAGAGAGGAGCAAGCTCAGTTCTTCGTGAACAAAGTACTAGCGGCGTGTACAGCATAAGTGAGACAGTGATCGGAGATTCAATCCCGAAGGCACGGCAGGAGGGAACGGGAAACAGCATCGACACCTTCCTCCAGGGGTCTGCCCCAGCCCCACCGACGATGGAAGGTGCCACGCTCCCCACTGTTCCCCGAGGTAGGAACGGCAGAACAGCGGGCACTGGAGGGCCGACAGAGGTAATACTGCTGGGGTCCTGCACAGACCTTGCAACACACCCGAGACCCTGCTCCTTTCCAGTTTGGAGGCAATGAGAGAAAAATAAGCATCCTTGCAAAATTGCTCGTGGTGGGTTTTTTTTTTTTTTTTTTTTTTTTTTTTTGTNTTTGTGGGGTGTTTTTTTTTTTTTTTTTTTTTTTTTTTTTTTTTTTTTTTTTTGTGAATAGTAGAGAAGAAAAACTTTGCTCCCAGCTCCCTCCCAGCCGCTGGTTGCATACAACAGCCTCACAGGTCTGGGCTGTGCCAGTCGGTGTTATTGCCTCGTGTAATGTGGCTATTGAGTGGAGATAAATTCGAGCAAAGGAGACAGAGTCGCCGTAATCGCGACTACCCGAAAGTAAATAAACTATATTTTTTTCTTTCCTCTAAAATCCCCGAGTGTCACTAACTGTCTGCTCTCTTCTCCACTTCTAATTATGAACTCAAGATGTTCAACGCTGGAAAAATTACATCAGTTGTTTTAAACATGGACAGAGCCTTTACTTGTGAAACGTAGTTCTGAAAAAAAAAAATCTGGAAATAATTAACTCGTACAGTTGAGAACATTATGTTGCTTATACTGTAAACGTGTCCTTACACCTTTACAAGACGTTACAGAGGACTTACTCAACTAATTGAAACTGTTATATAGCAGCATTATGTATTCAACATACTCGTTACATTTCATCTTTATGGACTTAGAGTTTTACTCCTTTCACAGTCTTCTGATTATTTTTTTTCCCCCTCCTGCAGTTGGTCGTTTAATCTGCAAGGAGGCACACTCGAAAAATTAAGAAAAAGGAAGGTATTTAGTATTATTTTCTCTATAGGAGAATGAGATGGATTACACCATCATGGACAGACTATTGGAAATAGCTCTGAAAATGCCAGAATCAAGCATTTCTCCCCCCTCCCAACTCTACAGTGAGAAATGTATCTATGTGTACTGGCTAGTTGTTGCCTGCATCGGATGGTGGGACTTCTTGCTCACCTTCTTCCCTTTAAAACAAACAAACAAACCACTACCAAAATAATAACAACAAAACCCCCCACCCAAAACCATAAACAAACAAATAAACAAAACCCCAGCCAAAATTCAACAACAACAACCAAAAAAATCCACCACGATTTAAGGATTTTTTTCAGCTGCATCCGTGAGCCGGGGAAATGGGGGGAGGCAGAGCGAGGTCTGGTGGGCAGTAAGATGCACCCCTCCTGCTGACCACTGGCGTGGAGTGGCGATGGGCAGCCCCACCGGCCGACCACAGGGATAACCCTCTCTTGGGTGCTGGGAGCGGGTACGGCAGCCCGGAGCATCTGCGTGAGTGTGTGTATGTGTGGGTGTCTTTGTAAGCGTGCACCCACAAGGAACAGCGGCATGGCTGCTCCGCGGGGTCCCACGGGTGATCCATTCCCCGTGTCCCCTGCCCATCCTTTCCGACACTCTGCTGTGTCGCATTCCCGGCAGAGGCGACCTCCTCACGGAGACAGTTTGCCCTTCATGCTTGTAGCGATCCCACAAGGAATCGTTTTCACTGCTCCCACCAGTGTCACGCCTTCAGGAGCCGATGGAGACTTTTGTCTAGCTCAGAATAACTAGCACTCACATAGGCTAGCACAAACGCCCGATTCACGAAGCAAGCTGGAATAGAGACCAGGATGTGGGCTAAGTTCTGGGCTCAGATTTGTGCTGAAGACACACTCCTGCAATTATTATGTTATTTTCAGTGCAGAGGGCAGGGGTTACTTGAGATTAATAAATTCGCCTCCCGCAAAGATCGACCCAAAAAACTTTTCCCCAGATGATATTTAAAAGCAGTGTCTGGCGTGCCAAGCAGAGGGGCAAATTGCAGAAAGAAAATCTCCAACAGCAGGAAGGGTCACTTATTAGGAGGGAGAGATGTGCATAGGCTCGCACTCAGGCGTAGGAGCCAGTACGCCTGTACACTCATAGCTGTGTTTGTGGATGACGGGGACCGCGCGTGTTTGAAAAGATGCTTTACGACCGAGTGTTTCCAGGGCAGTGCTGCAGTTTCAACTCTACAAGACAGGCTTTCCGCCCAGAAATCAGCCTGCATCCCTCTCCTTCTCCACGGCTGTCAAAGCACGGCACCGCCCCGACGAGCCGGATAGAAACCTTCATCTGTAACCTAGACCTAGTCCGTAACCCTGCGAGTTACTCGGCGGCGGCGGGCTGGAGGCAGGGCTGCGCAGATGTCGGAGGCTGCGCGGCTGCCAGCGCAGGCCCCGGTCGCTTGTTGTCCGCTGCTACCCGCGCAAGACCCGGCCGCCAGGCGACAGGTGATGCGGGAACCGCGGATGCCGAAACGCGTGGGCTACGCGCATAGGCACTGTGTCCTCTTGACACAGTGGATGCGTGATGAATGCCGACCAACGGCTCCCCCAGTCCCTGCTCCCCCTCCTCTTTTCTCCTCCCCACCCGCCCCCTCTTCCCGAGGTCCTTCGCTGGTTTCAATAAAACGCAGGATCTAAGTTTTCTCTCCTTCGAATCAAAGAGGTGTTACGATTGGAAGAAACGACAGGCAGATGGCATATTTTAAAAGATATTTCCAAACAATACGCAATCGAGACGCCCCAGATTTCTCAGGAAGCGAGCATTGTCTAGCAAAACAATGACGGTAAATAAATCAGTCATCGGAGTCCCCTTCGGGATCCTGGTGGGGTTTAACCCGGGTGGGTGACTCTCCTTCCCCTGCCCTCTGCTCGTTAGGGTGCCAGTATGAGGCGCCGAAGATTTACCCCAGGATTGCCAAAGCCGAGGCACCGGGGAGGGCATTTCTGACATCCTTCCAGCAGCAGGACAGGCGGGGATGCCCATAGGCACTGTGTAGCGCCCGACAGCGCTCGCTCCCTCCGCTCCCTCCCGCCAGGAGCGCGGCCACCAGCGTGGGGCTGTGCGCGGCGGCTGCGCGCACCCGGAGTCGCTGCTGCGGCCGACGCTCTTCCCCCCACCCCCTCCCTTCTTTCAGAGGGTTGAACGACTGCACAGCCAGGTTTATAGGCCTCTGTGAAAACGTGAAAATTTAAACAAGTCTTTCAGGTATAAAATGCACTCTTGAAAGAAAGTTTTGAGATTTATTTGCTCAGATTTTAGTTGATAAACTGCGTATTACTCCGAAGGGAAAAGATTCTCTCACTTACTGTGGGAACAAATCAGGATTTACACTTGCACAGAAGAGTCACATTCGGAAAGAGATGGTCAAGTCCTCTTAAATGCGATCTTTGCAGCCCTGCAGCAGATAGTCTCCCTTAGAACGCTACACATTTTCTGCTGCCTTGGTTAAAGGGAAAGAAAAGTTTTTATGGCCTCCACCGCGGCTTCGGTTGAAAAGTTTTTTTAATGAAAGACGGAGAGATTAGTGCCCCAGAGCTAGATTTTCTGCCGGAGAGCTTTGAGTCCTGCACAACCTCCAAGTTTTACTAGTCAGTATCCTTTTTACTGCAGAGCTTGGGTGCCTTATCGAGAGTGATTCCTGGAGGGGTATTTTTGTACCAGATTTCATTTCCACGTTTTCACTCATTTTGAATCTTGAGAGGCTCAGAACCAAGGTAGGGCTGTTTGGTGAAAAATAACCCACCCCAGCTCTCTACTGCTAATGATCAGAAGTTACTCCACTTTCATCTTGTCCCTCAGAAATATCTCTGCTTAGAAAGCCTGGCTGCTAATTGGGGTATGCAGTTGCCTTTAATCTCTAACACAATGCTTGGAACCTTCCCAGGATGAATTAAAATAAGTCTGATAAACGAGAATTAAACATGGCTTCCCAGTAAAACTTGTTTTATGATCACAGCTTGTGCGCCACCTAAAATATTAAGTTTAGGCATTTAGGGCATAAAGAATAAAACTCTTTTCCAGAGCCACCTTTGGTACTTTTTGATTTTTATTTTTTTTTCTTTTTAATTAGAAGTACAAGGAAGGAATAACTGTTGTTCTAATAAATTGTAGATAGAGTACAGATTTGCATGTTTACATATACTTTTACCCTGGAATCATCCTCGGAACCTGAGTGTATTTCTTTCAAAAGCAGAGTGTGGGAGAGGATTGGATTGTCAGCACAGAAATGCTCTCTTCATTCCTGTCAGCAGCTAGGAGCAGAGAGCATGTGTGAGCACAAGTGTGCATACAGGAGGGAGCTCTGCCACGCAGTTTTGCAGAGAGTTTTCGATTTATGCATAGCGAAATGGGTCAGTTTATGGCAATTATAGCACAGAAAAGCTTTGGTTGACTAAGCTGTAGATCACGGTTTCATGATAGCTCAGCGAGTTACGAGAAAACAAAGAAAAAAAATTAAAAGCCCCCAAACTTGGAAATAGCTGTAATAAATTCTGTGCTATGTGACTTGCTGTGCAGAAGTAAATGCTGCACTGAACAAAGAAGTCCCAAAATCACTAGATCCTGTTCCCATTGGAGAAACTTCACCGAATTCTTACGGTGTGGAATGCCATTTGCCTGTTTGTTTGCTTATTTGTTCTATTTATAGCCATTCCTATGAAGCTCATCTTCCAAGCATCTGCATGCCCACTGGAGCCAGACAGAGTTTCCTGGGTGAAGCCTCGTCTCTGTTCAGTAGTAGAATGCTGGAAATGTCTGCAAAAGCAGTACACACATCTGCAGGCTGTGGTGCTCCCCTGAAGAACCAGAGTCTGCTCCCCTTCCATGACACTTCCATACAGGAACACAAAATAATTAAATGAGCCTGAATGCCGCTCAAAATGACAATGGTGAGGTGAAATGTCCTGTGTTTGTCGAAGGATTTCAGAAAACAGGTGAAGAATTAAGATAGGACTTAACGCCGTGCATATCACATGCAAATTAAACATTTAATCTGCCATTTCATCTCTCCTGTGTGCTCAAACACCTTCAAAAGTTCTTTGAACAAATATTTAGTTTCCAAGCTGTAAATTTATGTTATGCAAAGAGAAAGCTCTTAGGATCTCCAGTTTAGACTCGTTCCTACCACTTCTTGTGCTGAGAATTATTAAGCTGGTCATCTTACCTTTCCCACGAGTGGTAATTAAAAGAGAGCTAAGACATGTGAGGGGTAGGATGAGTGAAATAATAATAGCATTGAAAAAAAGTGTGAGCTCACAGATTGTGATTAGTGTTCTTNGTGTTTATAGTAATCCTGCAGCATATTAAGAGCCCTTGAGAATGTAATTGTCAGAAAGAAAAACTAGAGAGGGGAACTGCTGAGGAACTGTTACAGTATTCTCCACTTTGCCAGAGGAGCTATCTACAATGGAGCATCTCTGCCATTTTCTCCACTGAGACTCAAGAAAAGCACACAGGGGTTGACACATTTTAGTGTATTGGATTAGGATAAAACGGGAAGGGGTGCAAAAAGTGGTAGGAAGGAGGATCCTTTTGAAAGGCTTCCATGGAGGTAAGTTCTCTCCACTTCTAGGAGGAAGTGACAGTAAATTAATGGATTTTGACAGGTAAGTGAGGGCTGCCTTTTCCAGGCACAGTCTTTAGTTTGGGGGGGAATAGGGGTGGGGAAGGAGTGAGAACCTTTCCCAGCGACCCTACACTACTTAGACAGCATTTATAGACGGATAAAGCTGAACATTTTTCAGAACTCCCCGAAGGAAAAGAACCTTTCAGTGTAGCCATCAACCTGTCATCACTGCAATAAAGGTGTAACACACAGGAGTGCTGGTAAGAGCCCAGGGTTTATTTCCTGGCCCTGTCACATGACATGAGGCCAGGGTTACTGAAGGTTACCACCTCACATGGAAAGGATCAGTGGTCATCAGCCCCAGTAGCTGCTTCTCCCTCTGCCTCAAATTCTTATTCAACTCATGCATGTACCTTGTTAAAAAGACAACCCCCTAAGTCCTCTTCTCCGGCAATCACACAACCAAATATCTTCCCACAGCCATGTAACACAATCCATGTCACAGTCAAAGGCTTGAACACCTTTCTGCAATCACCTCATGTCCCTGGAATAGGTTCCATTTCCCACCCAGTGGAGACGTATCAGAGGCTTGTATCCCTTGCAATGCTTTTCCAAACACATCATTTGACGTCTTCAAAGCCAGTCCCTCTGTGGTGATCTGCTTAACCACTTGTGTGAAATGGAATGTTTTTTTGGCTGAGTAGTGCAGTTTCAGACCTCTTGTGTGTGGCACCGTGAAACCAGCATCAGTACTTCTGTGGGAAAAGCTAGGCAAAGACTTGGCCTGTATCATTCCTTGTCATGCAACTCCTTGTTATATGAGAGATGCAAGCTCTGTTACAGTCTGCCAGCTAGTGCATAGGGGCACCATCGGAGCAATGACAGGGAGGGCCTGGAATCAGCAAAATGGAATGGGAGAAATTGGAGACTGCAGAATTAATGTCTGTTTTCCACAAAACGTTGGTTGTAACAGCTTTGCTGTGGCTTCCTCCAGACAACGCTGTCCTACCCAGGATGTGGGTGTAAGTAAATGTCTTCCTATGAAGCCTTGCAGTAAAATCTACAACAGAACACTAAAGAGTGCAAAGCACTGGTTGTAGATCTTGGAGGTTTACATTCTTTTTTATAGAGGGCTTGGGTTATATTTCAGATTTACTTAATGTTACAGAGACAAGCAGTGGTGTTGCAGACAGAAAGTTTTTGTCATCTTTAAAGAAATGGAACTATGGTTGAGTCCTTCAACTTAGCTTCCCGCCCCACTGTACAAAATACCAGTGGCAGTGGCCAGGAATGCCAGCACTGCTCCTGCTTTAGAATGGGCATGATGGATCAGGCAGACCCAGACTGGCTTTGAGCAGGCCGACAGCAGGAAGCACTCCTGGGCACTGCTCCAGTGACAAGAAACTGTTAGGGATAACAATCTCTTAATCATGTATTTTCTTTATTATTACCATTGCTCCTTAGCACCAAAAGCAGGACGCAGTTTATGGTGCGTGTAGAAGGCAGAGAACATTGAGATGTCCTCTGCCTTCTAGAGTTTTCAGTCTACATGCAGGAGAAGAGATGGTGGCTGAACATTGGAGAGCATTAGGAAACACAAGACAAAATCAGCTTACCTGACTAACATATGCTTGAGGAGCCAGGTGGTTCAGAAAAGAGCTGACAGCAAACAACTTATTTGTAATTAGAAAATCTTAAACAAAGACATTTAATCTGCAAGGTTTGTTTTTTTTTTTTGGTTGGTTGGTTTTGGTTTGTTTTTTTTTTTTTTAGTTTAATTTTGATGTCCTGAAAGGGAGAAAGGATAAACTTCCTAATGATAAAAATGGGGGAAAACAAAAGGTGTTGTAAAAATAGAAACATGAGAGAAATAATGTGAAGCTTGTTATTAAAAAAAAGAAAAAAATCAGGTTTTCTTGCAATTAAAATCTGCTATAAAGAAAGTTGGGTTGTTTCCACTTTAGACGTTGCACAGCAGCTGTATAATGCCTGGGATACCCCCAAGCAGATGAATTGGATTACAAATTGGATTTGTCCCTTTTCCAAAAAAAAAAAAAAGACTCTTGGAGGAGTGCTGTAAAGTGATCCTGATGAGCAGGGTAAGGGGGAGGGATGTTGCTCTTATCTTATTACCCTCAAATATCAATATGAATAACAAGGACATTATTCCTCTTTAAAACAGTATGGGCAATGATATTCCAATTTTTTTTTTTTTTTTTCCTAGAAAAACTGTTAGCTGATCACTGCTGCAGTCATCACCATGAAGTAACTAATATTACCCCTATTTTACAGTCTGGGAAGCAGAGTTGGAAAGATTAGGGCTTGCCCAAGGCCACGGAGCCAGCAGTCAGGCAGGAAGAAAACTCCGGATTTCCTGGCTGCCACTCTCCTAAATTCATCATCCACACTCCAGTGATGTCTAAACAGTAGGTTGTTTTCTGGGATTAAAAAAAAAATAAATAAAATCCTTCTCCAAACAGCTAAACATGTTGTGAAGCTCTGCCCCAAATCTGTGTCACGGAATCAGGCACTGCTGGAATGTGATTCAGCGTGTTTGGGGGCAGCTCTGCAATACCTTGCACAACAGGACACAGGGTGAGTGCCATGTAAATGCAGCCACAGCTTCTGCTCTCTGAACTAACCTGAATGGGCTACATGGGAGAATTGCAATGTGAGACAGAGAGAGTCAGAAACAGAGAATGTGTAATGTGGGAGCAGATTAGTTGTGGAGAATTCGTGTCTTGACTATGGCAAACCCCTCTGTTACTTCAACTGAAGTTTTGTTCAACCAGTTGCACAGGCTAAGTGGCAAGTTTACCAAGTGGTTGGTGAAACTGTTCAAGAGGTGACATACCCATTCCTGAGCCATTGGAAACTCAGCATATAGATTCTCCTCTGAATGATCGAAAACCTGTTTATAGATGGGAGCAAGTACATAAGCAGGAGCACTAAGGGATGTGACTCTTTATTCATCGTTATTTTAGCTGATGTAGATGAAGGGGTTAGTGTTGTTTTCACGCCAGCTGTAAAAAAAAAAGAAGAAAGAGAAAAAAGAAGAGGGGGGAGGAGCAGTCCTCAGCCATGGTGTCTGGTGTGTTAATTTAAAGTGAAATAATATTAGGTGTTGTAATTAATTAATAGCAGTAGCTGTGAATGAAGCAGCTGAAGGTCAAGATCTCTTCTGCCTTCTACATGTCAGCAAAGCTGTCAGGGCTCAGGAATCAGACAGACTAATAAATGTGTTCCAGCAGTGGTTTCTATACATCTGTTTACCATTTCATTGCAATGGACTAAGGTGAGATGTTCATCAGGTGTGCTGTCGTAGCTGTGACATGGTAACTTACAACTGAGGGCATCACCATTGCTTATGTTGCCTGTCAGGCACACTGGGGGTGACATGGTCTTCTCTGCTCAGGCAAGACCTTTTCCATTTCAAAATAAATCATTATCAACACTTTCTATCCAGCTTCTACACAGAAGTGGTCTGGGTTGTGGTTTGGGCTGGGAACCTACTTGGAGACTTGTGGGAGTCCTTTATGTCAGCTAAATCTCATCTCATTGCATTTAGATTAGATGAACTTAGTGCAAACCAACAGCAAACACTTGCACTGAACTAGGAAGTTATTGAAAGGATCTCACACAGTGCTAATGAGCGTCTACTTTTGAAAGCTCATGCAAATTAGGAAGGAATCTAAGTTTAAAACAAGAACCCTCCAGGAGTACCTCCAACTGTGAACATTCTTGTTCTGAACAAGTTCCCGTGTTCCTCCTTATATCCATTGGGAACTTGGGTTTGTCTAACAAGGAAATTCACCTGGACCAAGATAGAGGTGGAGCACTAAGCCTTTTTGGGATGTTCTTCAGCATTTCCACATATAAATGGGTCTTTACCTTCCATTCACATACTTCATCAAGAGTAGTTCTGTGCATTGAGCTGTATCACTCAAGTCCTACAGATCACAAAGTACAAATTACTCTGTGAACTTGCCTGGTTGACAGGTTAGGTCCACTTTTTCTGTTGTGTGGCAGGTAGGCACCTGAAATGCAGTGTTATGGTGTCATTTTGTATGCAAACCCTCTGAAAGGTCGCTAGTCCAATACAAATTTCCACCACTATGTTGACTGTGAGGTGTACTAATCATGAAAATGGCTTGATTTTCTGTCATACAAAGGATGTGCAAGTCTTACCAGACAGGAGGCAGAGAGAGAAGGAAGGTCTAATCCTTTAATTAGTGAACTTGAAATGCATCAGGAAAAGAGATACCTGCACATTGGAAACTCACGTTCTTCAGTGTTGGTAAGAGATTACTGTTCTTTATGAAAGATCTTTACAAGTGTAAAGGTTTGATGCCATGGAGAATACAGTTTTTGGGAAGTGTATCTGCCATTCACCTCCTGGTTGGTGTTTTTCACCTCCTTACAGGGCTTGGAAGAAACCACATTTTCATTTGGAACACCTTAACTTATACATGGGCTCCCATCTCAGAAATGAGGAATTGGCTTATGTTCCAGACCACTTTCACAAGGACACATGCAGATCTCTTTTTTGTCTAATGGAGTCTGAGGAAGATCCATTTGCTGCTGCCTTGAGCATTTACTGCATGGAGCTGTGCTGCAGACACATATCACGTGGAGGAGGCAGATACAGGCTCTCTTTAAATGTTGTACTATCAGCAGGAACACATTTGGCAGATGACCAGCTGTGGAGGAGTAAAGAGAACAGAGTAACATCCTTGTAGAGAAAGACAAATCGAGAATTCCCCTCTACTTGAAGAGCTATCAGGTTTAGGACACTTTCCCTGTTCCCTGTTATTAGCACCATTTACATTTGTTTCCTTTCAGTTGGTGATGGCTGGACTGAGCCCAAACCTTTGGATAACTCAGACCCTTTGGCCCTCACAGCAGCTGCTCTTCCACTGTCCAATTTTCATGCTGATATACCCATTTGATTTCATCCTAATCCACACAAAGTTCAGATTTCTTAGCACTGGAAAAGTTTTGACCTAGCAGGCACCAGAGTGGTTATTATATGGGATTAATGCATCTGTCATACAAAGATTCTTTCAAAACTATCTGGGATTTTTTGGGGGTTTGAGGTAATATCTTTTTCCCCTTTTACAGTATGCACTCGAACACATTTTAACCCTTCTATAGGAATGATTTTATGTGCTCATGTGTGCCTGTGAATGTGTGCCTAAGTCTCTAAAGTGTGTGCAATCAGCAAAAGTGTTGGTTTACAAACTCACATTTCTGAAGCCTTCAATCTTGCACAGATCTGGCATGGAAACCTCAGAGAACAGCCAGCAATCAAGTCCTTTTCCACTCCCACCCTTTTTATTTCTGTGAATGAGTATGTAAGAGACCTATAAATCTAAAACTGTGCAGGCGTGGAGGAAATCATAAGAGCCAGCCTGGTGATATTACCATGGGGAGCTGTGAAATCACTGAGGATTATTACAAGCACACATAGTGATGTTGTCACTAAAAAAAAAGGGGGTGGTGTGCGGGCGTGTGTGTGGAGGAGAATGTCTGTTTTGCTCTGTGTGGCAGCCACCTTGGACACATGGTTTTGGTACCTCCTTTCCATGATTTGCTAGAGGATGCCAATCTAAGGGCAGAAAGTATTACTGCCTAGCCATTGGTTTGGAAATCAGCCTTTTCTTGGGCAGTATAAAAGCAAACCAATTCAGACCTGGCATTTTTAACACTTGAGGAAGGGCTTGCAGGAGAGGGAGATCATTCCTGCTGCTACATCTAAAGCAGAGAGATCATGGAAGCCAGGCTCTGGACAAACTGATGCTGGGACCAACTACATGGCCTGAGCCCTGGCCAACCACCCTGGCACTAGATGCTCCTGAGCCAAGAAATGATGCTGACCAGCCAGGTGGCCTCTGTGGCTACTGAAGGAAGATAGAGGACATTGAATCCAGGAAAACTCCAGCAGCTTTAGATAGAATTCTTTATGTTAGGATCATTAGTAATTACCTTTTCTACACTGGGAGTGCTCAGGGTCCTGATGGGGAAAATACAGCCCAGGGAAGCCAGCCACATACTCCCCTGGCTACCAGCATCGGGGACTGGTGCGGGGAATAGCAACAGCCCGAAGGGAGAGGATGAAGGTTGAGGAGAGAGATTTTTTCCTACCCGTCCCCATCCCAAGGCCACTGCGGCGCTGGCGCACTCCCCACTTTCGCAAGACGACCCCTTAAGAAGGCAGTGTACCGGTTTAAAAAGGGCTGCTCACCCTGCAGGGCCGTGCCCGGAGCCGGAGTAAGCAGGGGCTAGAAGCCGCTAAGGGCTCTGGGGACCGCCCGCTCCCTCCTGGTCGTGGCTGGAGGTCCTGTAAGTGCTAAAGGTGTTGCCTTCAGTCCGACCTCTCCCGCTGAAGCCGTCTTTCCAGGGCGCTTCGTGTCAGAGCCCGACGGGGGAAAAAAACACTACAGGGACTTCATTGCACCCTCTTGCCTGCAAACCTTCAGGGACTGGGGCAGGATCCAAACCGTTTCGCTGTCTCCGCTGGGGGAATGTGTGAAATAACAACCCGCATGCAATTTAAAATGCCCCATCTTCCGCAAAGTTTAGTGGCTTCCCTCCCAGAGAGGGTATAGAAGAGTACGGCAGGCAAAGAGCTCAGATCCCTCCACCTGGGGTTCACTGATGCTCGGTCTGAACGAGTTTTTGGTTTAATTTCCCCAGTACAACACCCACGTGTGTTCAGCCGCCTGTGAGGGGGCAAACCTGGAGCTTCTGGCCCGCAGACTCTCTTATCAACATTTCATTCCGTTTCTTCTTTCCCAGTTGTGAGAAAGTTTTAAATTTTGCTTGTTTCTTTTTTCCCTC
>VWZI01011652.1:219965-231248 GCA_013396835.1 Psilopogon haemacephalus
TTTTTTTGTCCTTCGGGTAGTCATAAAACGTTTTAACAAAAAAAGAAACAAAAACCCAAGCAAAACAAAAAGACCCCAACCTAGACACATAAAAATCCCCAAGTCAGCCCCAAAACTGCACACCCCCATCGAACCAACCAACCAGTAACACCCAAACAAAAAACCACCCCCCTCCCTCCCCCCAAAAATATCCCCAAACCAAACAAAAAAAAAATCTCCATCAGCTGAAGTCAGAGGAAGAAGACAATTTTTGATTAATAAGGAAATAAATTTGGCAGAACAGAAAGCAATGCTGACTTCTTCAACCTGCTGGGGAAGGCAGGTGGCTTGAGGCTGTGTCAAGAGCCTGGTACTCATGTACACCACAAAACTCTGCCACCAGACTTTTTATGGGAAAGCATTTCTGATCAATATTTGTAAGCTGAAATATTATATTTGCTCTTCTGCATTTGCATCTTGCCACATGCTACCCAAGCAGCAATACCATATTATACTCTGAGTGTTTTTTAAACAGAGTCCTACATTGCCATCAAAAATCACAGCCTAAAAATGTCACTTACCCACACTATAGAGACCTTAATTTGCATGGAGCTGAGTGCTCTCAATTTCTCATCCAAAAGAAAAGACCATAGCAGTATGTTCAATCAGCTCTCCCAGCAGCTTGACTGTACTTTGCTAAATTTTAATTAATAAACTTCTACACTTTCTACCTTGCCTGCCTGGGACCAAACTCTAAAGGTCCTAGCTCATACCAAAATGCATTTTTGCCCACTTAGGTAGGGGAAGTTTGCTTACTGCTACTGCAGTGCAGGATCAAATGATTAAAAAAATATAAATAAAACAGCTATTATTGGATTCTCACCATTAATATTTGGCCTTGTACTCCTATAGACTGCGAATCACTCCTGGGAATTATTCTGCAGCTATGCTAACGTTTACTCAAGTCTGTGTATTTTAGGAAGGGAAGTTCTCACTAATGTGGAGATCCTGAGTCACAGGTTCCAAACCCACTTTCCATAAATGGCTCAACCTGAAGTAAAATATCATCTAAACCCCAAAGGTCTGCTTTACTAGAGCTTCACCTAGAAAAGTGCAGTGACTTGCCATCTCTGACAACTACAAATTAATCAGAAATTGATACAGAAAAGGAGAGGGGAAAAAAAACAACCAAAAAACAGAGGGGGAAACCCTATCTTTGTCAATATTTATGCTCCCCTTGCAGCCATCTGAAATGTGGACCGGAATCTATTCCAGAGGCAGGATGGAGCTCAACTAGTTGACAGAGTTTGGTTTGACTCCAAATGATGTTCCTACCTTGTTTCTGATTTAGAGGCAATGTGAATTTGGACAAGTATACAAGCCTGAGAGTCTCAGTTGTTCTCAGCCCCAAGAAGTGCCCATTAACAGTGGTGCAAGAGCATAATGAGTGCACGACCCCTCTCCCCCTGCTTTAGCACTCACAGCTTCCCACTTGAAAGCCTGCTTGTCTTTTGGGTCACAACAGCAGATTTTCTCTATAAATGGATAGTTTAACTCTGTGAGAACACACAGCTTGATCTGTGCATCACGGATAATTAGACTCTGAGTTAATTTTTACAGACCCAAATATGACACTTTTGACAGCAAGTGATTCTCAAAACAGGTGCCTGATGTGACCTGATAGATCAGTTTATGGAGAATTTCGGTAGTATATGGCAACCATGATTCACTGGAAAAAGCAAACAGAATATACCAGGAAAGAAAAAAAAAGAAAAAAAAAAAAAAAAAAAAAAAAAAAAAAGAAAAAAAAGAAGAAGAAGCTTCCAGTTGTGTTTATTTCTAACAAAAATTGCTCAGTAATCTATGCTGTCCATCTCAGCTAAATTACTGAACTTTTATTATCCAATATTTTCCATGAAAGAAGTTTACATAGCGTGGTAAAGTATCTCTCTGTCTTTGCTCTGGGAACCTAAACAAAGAAAATTTGTGTGACCTGTCATTGTGAGAGACACTTTCTTCAGTTACTGAGTTCTGAGTAAGGATTTCTCTTACACCATCTCCAATTTTACAGTCTTCTCTTTCATAGCATGGAAGGTGCAACTGTCTACACGTTGTGGGGGTATTTAGCATTTGTTTCAGCAGCAGTAATATTTAATTTAATATTTCCTGTACAGGCAACCAGGAAGTGCACCAGCCCAAAGGTAGCTCTGCAGCACTGCAATGGGTCCATGCGTTCACAAATGTGCCCAATGTAACATTGATTTTCATAGAATCATAGAATCAGTCAGTGTTGGAATGGACCACAAGGATCATGTAGTTCCAACACCCCTGCCGTGCCCAGGGATACCCTACCCTAAATCAGGCTGCCCACAGACTCACCCAGCCTTGCCTTAAACACCTCCAGGGAAGTGTCCCCAAACACCTCCCTGGCCAACCCGTTCCAGGGCCTTCACCACTCTCATGGTGAAGAACTTCCTCCTCACATCCAATCTGAATCTCCCCACCTCAAGCTTTGTTCCGTCCCCCCTTGTCCTGTCACTACCTGATAGCCTAAAAAGTCCCTCCCCATCTTTTCTGGAGGCCGCCTTCAGGTACTGGAAGGCCACAAGAAGGTCATCTGGGAGCCTCCTCTTTTCCAAAATGCACAGCCCCAACTCTTTCAGTCCGTCCTCACAGCGGAGGTGCTGCAGCTCTCTGAGCATCCTCATGGCCTTTCCCTGGACATGCTCCAGCATGTCCACATCTCTCTTGTAATAGGGGCTCCAGAACTGAACACAGTAGTCCAGGTGGGGTCTCACCAGGGTGGAGTAGAGGGGGAGAATCACCTCCCTGGCCCTGCTGGCCACAATTCTGCTGCAGCCCAGGCTCTGTTTGGCTTTCTGGGCTGCAAGTACACACTGCTGACTCATGCTGAGTTTCTCATCCACCAGCACCCCCAAGTCTCTCTTCACGTTTGTCTTCCAGGATCTGTTCCTCAGCCTGTAAGGGTGGCTTGCAGGGATTGGTCCTGTTTGTCAGGTTAAATTTATCTGTGACACCTGTGCACCTTAGCTGCAGCACTGCCCTGTTAACTAGAAGAATATATTTACTAGAGAAAAGAAAAAAAAAAGAAAGGGAGAGTACAAAAATGGACTGTAGCACCTGACACTTCTGCTCTGTGCACCACCTCCTTCCCACAGATATAACAACAGCTTTGTTAGTATGCAGATGCTACATATGCAATCTGGTGCCTATGTCCTTGATACAAATTTGATCAGCCCTGGGTACATACATATTTCGACCACTTGATCACAACAGCCAGCAGTGCTGAACATCTGTGCAGCATCTCATTAGGCACAATCCCCTTTCGTGATGATGTCCGTAACTGGCAGCGCATCAAATCAGACAATTCTTCACTCAGAGCAGTTTCTGACACCTACCATTTCGGGATACTGTACGGTGTATTAAGATTAGAATGTCATGGGGTAACTTACAATAGCCTGGGCTGAGACATTTATAAACCAACCCTGTAATCTCATAAAAATAAATCAAATGTGCGATGCCAAGACCTATTTTTCATTAAACTGTGTTACTTGACATAACTTATAACCCTCTCTTGAATTTTTCATTAAATCCAAGCCATGTCAGTTTTGCCATTATTTGGATTTTATAACGGGTGCCATGCTAACCAGCCCACAGCTACTGCTCTCCTCTTTCTTCCATTCTGAGTAGAAACACAACATTATCTCTTTCAAAATGTCACTATTATTCTTTAAACTAAAATTCAGAGATCTGCTCTGTCATTTCTTTAAACACTTTGCAAATTCACTGATTATTTTTACTGTTCTCCATTAGACTGCTTAATTTTCTTAGTTAATAATCTTATTAAAATTCCTTATTCTTCCCCGTTTTGTTAAGATTACATCACCCTGATTTCCGAAGGAAGATTAAATGAATGATTTTCCACTTCCAGCTAGTATTAGATTCACAACGTTGAGAAGATTTATTCTGGTTTTGGTATAATTTAGAACTAGTTTTTTACTGCTTTTTATCACTGGATTTTTCTTACTTAAAAAAAAAAAAAAGGTTTATTTTTTTACTACTTTTCCTGTTTATTACTTTGATTTTTCCTGTTGTCTTTAGCCTTCCTTGTCAACTTCCTGCATTTTTACAGCATTTATTGTATATTAATTGCTATGTGATACAGTTCCCTCTGCGTACTCTATGGTGATCTTTTTACTTCAGATTATTTTCCTTCATTTCTCTCTCTCTCCCAGGACTGAAGTTAAGAAGCTGCCTTCCATGTAGCTATTGCTCATATGCAATGCAATTTCCGGCCTCTAGCCACCCACGAGTTTCTAATATGAAAAATAGTTCATCATAACAAGGTCCCAAAAAAGTTTCATGTTAAAAAAAAAAATTCTTCTTTTTTTTTTTTTTTTTTTTCCCCTATGTTGAACAACAATTGAAAAATCCACCACGATTTTTAGAAATTATCAGTGCTGGTTTACTGCTGGCTGCATGAGATAAAGTAGCACACATGCTGAACTGAGTTTGTCCAGATGCTCCTATTTTTATTCCCAGATAACGCAGACAAATATTTAAAAGGTAATTCATCTCATTCTTGGGTGCTTTGTGACACACCCTGCCAGTATCCTTGGCCTTTGTTAGTTAGTGCATCAATCCATAGGTTTTTGAGGCCTTTTAGTTGTGGGTTATAATTAGCAAGTCGATCTTTCCCCCTACCACTCACTTCTTCCACTTTGTCTGCTTATTCAAGTTACAATCTGAACGCGATGCTCTGTTCACCTGGCTTACCTCAGCAGGTAGTGGTGCTGGCTGCATCTTTTAGCTAATAAGACTTCCCTGTTCCTTGATTGTGTTCTCCACACACATGACCTTACCACTGTCATAGAACCCAAAACATTCCTTTTATTTACTTTCTTTGCCATATTGGTTCAAAATTTGTTGTTTATCATATCACCTTTGCAGCTGCAGCTATGTTTGCATCTTCAGCTGTCTTCCCTGGAGGCACTGAACCAACACAGTCCTGCTGTTCTAGATAATTCTTAGCCACTCTCTTACTCGTGAAGACGAAACACTTCTGATACAGCTTCTTTACTTTTGTTGCACATTCTGTTCTTACACCAAAGCAAGAGCTCAGCTCTGGACTAGAAGCAAAGTCCTAAGGACACTTCGCATATTCTGCTCTTCGCAGGTTGTAAGCGCGGAAGGATCTCAGAAAGGTTTGTATGGATATTAATCTAGTCACTCCTCTTGCTTCCTACTCAAATTCCAAACATCTTTCTTTAACCCTCTCACACTACTTGTAGTGAGTGTCAGAGTGAATGTTGCCAGGATGACTTCTCGAAGATGTCTGCTTGCATCGCGTGTTGATTCAGAGTTACAAACATTATCATTTTAGTCACTTCGGGGCCTTTTTGGCTGTTTGCAACCTGACAGGTTATCTGATTGTGACTTTTGGATCTCCACAGGCTCTTTAAGCCCTTACTTGGGAAAGCCTACAGCGCTAAGAATTTGCTTTAGCAAAGGAATGCTACATCCCCAGAGCCCTTAATCAGTAGCTTAGGGATTTGTTGATCTCAGCCCATTTCAGTTCAGTCCTTTGCTGACGAATGTTACATTCTTCAAAGTTTCCAATCAACTCGTGTCATACTGTGTCACTGCGAAGGACTTTAGTGCGATGCTCAGTGAAGAGGACAAATTAAAAGTGCAGGTATGTTGATACACTGAAATAAATCTTAAATTGTAGCTCTGATTTTGTATCTCTTTTTCTGAATCTTTTCCCAATTCATCTGCGGCCTTTCCAAAGTGAAGTTTGTGTTCTAATGATGGGTTTATGCTAGATATGATTAAAGAAATTCCCTCTGCTTGCATTATCCATTTGAATTATCCCTGTGAGTTACCACATCATCCTGGGAATTTGCATTCAGTGATTTTTTCAGTCCTTCACAGCTTTCAATCTTTTCAACCACAGGCTGCCCCAGATCCGCATCCTAGAATAAAACCAAATGTGGGATCAGATGCAGAGACATTTACCATGTGATCCAGGTAATTCAATCAAAGTGACATGTCCTTAAAATATATATTTATGTTCAAAGAAATTGACTTTTTCCTTTTTTTTTTTTTTTTTTTTTTCCTGTGAATTCAACNTTTTTTTTTTTTTTTTTTTTCTTTTCCTTCCCAGCAATTCTCCCGCCCTGAAAATACTGATAAAATTAATGAGCAGTGGTGATCCACAGGAGAACTGCTGGACGATCTGTGCTAACCCTCCTTTAAGTGAGGCCTGTCTCCTGTTGATGATTTATCAGTTACCTGGTTTTCAATCCATTTACTGTATGTTGCACACAAATAGTGTCACTTTTTTTTTATACCAGAATCTGGATTAAATCCAAAGACATGCGGAGCCTGCCAGCGAAATGCAGGTGTCTTTGCCAATCAAACAAAAAGGCAGATCCAGTTAACAGGAGTCTTTATTAATAAAGCAGATAAATAAAAAAACCCCCAAACAAACAAACATTTTTGGTGACAGTTGTGTTGCCAACTTCTGACTCTTTCCTGGTTGCATCTTACATTATTTTGCTCTGCCTGGAAGCAGCTATTAACGTTGGTAAGCTGATTTCTTTCCATCTTCTTGAAATTGCTTCAGAACAGAAAGATTTGCTGCATGCCTTTGCTGTGCCTTCTGTTCTTCAATGTCCAATAGCATTATTTGAGAAGAAGTCTAGAATTCAATTCCATAGACAGGTTATCTACCTGACTTGATCATCTGCATTTCCAGGCTGCTTTTCAATCAAGTACACTTGGGACTTTTTATTCCACTATTTCAAACTCTTCTATCTGTTAGCAGACAAGCCAGAGAAGCTTTGCCAAATGGGCTCATTTCGATTTCGCTATTTGAAATGTGCAGAGCTTTGAATTTTGACCTTGAAGCACAGCACTGGCTGTGATTATGTTGTATTCAGCTCCATTATCTATTTGGAATTCACTTTTTATACATGTCTTTCCAGTATCAGAAGCCACCTTACTGTAGAGTATCCCAGCACAGGTTTAATTAAGAGATGTGCTGGTTTGAACTAATTGGAGGCTTTGAATGAGGAATTAGACTATAGGCTGAGAAATTAAAACACTGATGATGCGACTTCACTTATAGCTCTACTGAGAAAGAAAAACAAATATTTTAAGAGTTGTAACCCAAATATAGGTAAGTCAGACTGTCAGACAGTTTCTGACTGCCCTGGGCTGTGGCTGCTCCTGCATGGCTTTATCCTTTCATAGATGAATCTGAATAATTCCACTTCTTTTCCTGCTGCTAACCTCCCTGGCTGATCTACCTCTGCCTATCTGCTGCATGAAACAGATGGTGAGAGAAGATTGGGGGAACATTTTCATTTTTCGAGGGTTTGCTTTCCATAGTCTACCTGAAAACCTCACCATTACACCTACCAAATCTGGAAGTATTATTGATAAATGCACTAGCTTCCAGACCATCCCTGGAGCTTGCACAGAAATGTCAGCAGCAAACAATTTAAACCACAAAGCCAGAAGAAACAGGAGTTACAGGAGCAACATCTCCCTCTGCAGATACAAACCTTCTGTAAGGGTAATTAATGACTGTCCTTAACAGAAAGACCTAATTTATAAAGGAAGCAACTTAAAGCAATCATGAGAAAGCAAGATAAATAATCAGTTGAAACAATAAAAATCAGTGATGACATCATTGCAGAACAGCCTTCAAGGCTTCAGGAGATCTAATGTCTTTCTTCCCTTCATTAATCAGAGTAAATACAACAGTACAGATGTTATTTATTCAGAGATTGTTGTGTGCACGTATGGACATAGACAGTAGGTCTCTGAGAGCAGCAGATGTTAAATTGAGCATAGGTAGCTCTCCTATTATCATCCATGTGTAGAAGAGACCAATTTTTTTTTTTTTTTAATAGCAGAATTCACAACAACTTAAAAGTTCTGAAAAGCTGTTCTTAAACTATCCTACAGCAGCAGATGCTAAATTAAGCATAGGTAGCTCTCCTATTATCATCCATGTGTAGAAGAGACCAATTTTTTTTTTTTTTTTAATAGCAGAATTCATAACAACTTAAAAGTTCTGAAAAGCTGTTCTTAAGCTATCCTATAGCTTTCACGGACGGAATAAAAGAGATTTGATGCTTCAAGTGTTGCGGAAGAACACTTGCACTCTCCCAAATCACCCCCAAAAGAAAAATTAAACAAGAATTGTAACTAGGTTCACCTTGTGGCACTCCCACCAGGGAAAACTCTGTAAGGTATTACCTGGAAATTATGCAGTCCAGCAGAGAGACACTTAAACAATGTCATATTTGCCTGCAGTGCTGGGTGAAGAGGTAGTCCATTACTTGTAACTCAATGACTTGTCACGTCTGTAGGTGCTGATGAAACTCTGAACATGTTTTCTTCTAAACTCTGAGAAGTGAACTGATTTCAGACTTTACAAATAACCATCAGCTATAGCATCTGCTTGACAGACCAACCCTTTGTCCTTGAACTAGCCTAGCGGAAACAGCATTTCCCCTTTGCAAGTGTGGGGCCTCTTCATGACCGCCTACATTTTACTTAATAGTTGAACATGTTTCTTTGCACTCCTTTTATTAAAAAAAAAAAAAAAAAAATTAACTTGGTCTCATCATCTTGCAGGAAGCTGAGTTGAAGCTTTCTCTTCCCCCTTCTATTTACTACAAGGGGTCTTTAACCAGTTGCATGCCATAGGATTGGATAAGAAAGGCATCAAGGGGCAAAACGTGGACAAAGCCAACCACTTCACATTATTAGCTTCCACTTGTGGGATCCTTGTCCCAGCTCACAGCTTAAGATCAGGAAGATCATGTTCTTTGTCCTTAAAGTCAAGTTGCTGATCTACAGGCCAAGTTTTCTTAGCAGGTGGCAGTAATTTGTATATTCTAAGGAACAGAGATCTGCCCCATGTCCCCAGTTTCTCAAATCTACTTTTTCTCACTAGGTCCTTGCTGAAATATGTAGTCACTGATGTGAAACAGAAGATCTGCCAGTGCATGATGCTCTTTAGCCATACAGGAGGGCTGGGGAGGGGCTGTTCACAAGGTCTTGTAATGACAGGACGAGGGGGAATGGGTTCAAATTGGCGGAGGGGAGATTTGAACGGGATATTAGGAAGAAATTCTTCACAGTGAGGGTGGTGAGGCACTGGAACAGGTTGCCCAGGGAGGTTGTGTCTGCTCCCTCCCTGGATGTGTTCAAGGCCAGGCTCGATGAGGTCTTGAGCGACCTGATCTAGTGGGAGGTGTCCCTGCCTATGGTGGGGGGTTGGAGCTGGGTGATCTTTGAGGTCTCTTCCAACCTAGACCATTCTATGATTCTATGATTCTATGTGTTTGGTTTTTTTAATAGGCTGGGCAGATAACCCTGCCTGTTGCTGTGGTTGCCTGATATTTCCCATGATATGATCCTTCTTTGAGCAATTTTCAACTTTGCCAACCACCACAGAAATTGTCTTTGCTGGGTGTACACTTCCTGGTGAATTTATATACGCACAACACACGTACACATATATTGATGCAGAAAATAAACTGTCAGTTCTGAGAAGGAATATGGAGAAAAACATGGTGTCCTTCCCATGCTAAAAATTCCTGCTGACCTTTTATTTGGAAAAACATAGGTCATCTCTCCCCCTGTCTTGAAATCAGGCAGCCTTTACCCATTTACCATCCCTTTGAGACGCTCCCCAAGCTTGCCATCATGCAGGCTTGAGAAATTATGTCTCTCAAGAGCTCTGTAGGAGTATTTTAAGGCTGAATGGACTACAAAGCCATCATCTCTTGTGTTCTCAGTCTTTGACCCACTGAATCATTACTTCTTCTCTGGGTGGTGACATAAGAAAGTCCCTCTAACCCAGAACTTCCACAGCTTGGGAATGAAGCTCAATGTGAGCTGACAGCGTGCACATATGGCCCAGACAGCAACCGTGTGTGTGTGGAGTTGACCCCAGACGGCTTTTCCACCTTTCTACTCCTCAGGTCTCTGTGACACAGTGCCACTGACTCCATCCTTCCACCAAAGCCTTCTTCAGCTGAAGACTGCAGTCTTCTATAATGCCAGTGCCAGAAGTATATTCCCAAGTTCATGAGTGTTCATCAGCCTCAGCCTTTGAGACTGAGCCAAGCTCTCAAAGAGCAACTGCTTCATGACCAGGGATTTAAGTCAAGATCTCGCAAGATCTACCCCAGACCTATCCCAGTAGCTATCCTAATGTGTATCGTGGATTTCTATCACCAGCTAAGCAAGTGCTGGAGACTTGTTTGTAAGGGTGAAAATTTCAGGAGGAGTTTAAAAGCTTTATGCAGTGCACACTGAAATCAGTGGTAATGCTTCTATTGCACGGTCTTGGCCCAGTGATGTAGGGTCTGATGAACTTGAGCAGCATCAGCTGCAAGCCAAATGCACAACAAAAGGCAGACAATGATGAAGAGGAGTTGAGAAAAGACCAGAAGCTAAGCTCTAAGAAATGCCTCATGACAGTATTTACTGCTGCCAAAATGAGGCAACTGTTTAATCCTTTCACTTTGCACTCAAGTGGTGCTCATTTAGAGGTGGCTTTAGGTGCATAGCTCTTGTAGTTACTACTGACACACACTATGAGCTACACATATGAGTTCTTGGAGGCTTTCTTGGCTTTCACATAGGGATTTTTATCAGCAAGAGTGATGCACTTCAGCGTGAAAGGAGACTGACATGTGACTATGAGATGATGATGTGGATATTTTCCTGATGATTATTTAATCAAACAGGAGAACTGAGAGTGTCAAACAAGTACCAGCAATTTATCAAGAGCCAGTTGTTGAAGGAAGCATTCTCTGAATCATCAGTGTGATAATTACCACTGACATTTCCCCAAGGGGAACTGCATTTTTAATTGTTACAAACATAATCACACTTCTACAGAGAAGGGGAAGCAGAATCTTTTCAAAGCCATTTCTGGAAATAGAAATGTCTAAAGTTTCCATGTGGAAAAAAAATAACAACATTGCTATAAGAAATTATTTGGTACACCAGAATACATACATCATTGCAAAGGTTATCTAAAATACCAGCTACTCTACTCTAATTTCAAGAAGAAAATACATTTAATAAGGGTCTCTGGGTTAAGTCCTGCCCCTACAGCAACTACAGCTTCCTTAGCTTCTCTGAAGTTGACTAACTTTGGTAGTGAGGAGAGGAAGGGCTGCATGGTCCTGCTGGCTTAGCAGGGAAGGGAAGAGAAGGGAAGGGAAGGGAAGGGAAGGGAAGGGAAGG
>VWZI01011652.1:231455-260050 GCA_013396835.1 Psilopogon haemacephalus
GGAGAGGAGAGGAGAGGAGAGGAGAGGAAATGAAAGAGAAAAGAGGAAAAAAAAAAGATTTTTTTAATAAGCCTAACAAATCCTTCATTCTCTCTGCTGAAGTAATTTACAAAAAATTCTTAAATTAAGAATTATATCAGTTGTTTCAGCTCCTTTACTGGCACAGAACAGCAATACTGGGTAGGGGAAGGCTATTTAATCCTCCTCTAGTATCTTCTATTCTGTCATACAACGACGTTGCTATCATGGGCTTCCCAGCCACTCTCTTTGCCCTTCTACTTATTCAGGAGCTGCAGCCTTCCCTGTAGCATGCAGGTCACAGCATGGCTGTTTTACCTAAACTGTGTTTTGTAGAAAGTTGCAGTCCTGCTCTTCAGAGCTGTTGATTTACCTAGCAGAGGCTGAATGTCAAAAGATAATGCAATCTGATAAGCAATCTGCACGATTTAGGATTCCAGCCTGCAAATTTATGAGAAAAAAACCCCAACAAACCAACAACCTAAACTCTTTGGCTACAAACTATTTGGTTCTACTCCTTTTTCATTAAGGCCCTTAGCCCTTCTTCAATTGAAATCAATGGAAATTCACCTCTGGGTTAAGCAGACACCACTCAGTAACACTGACAGAGCTATGCCAATTTAGCTTGGGCTGCATTTGTTCTATTAGATTGCAGTGCTCTCCTCCCTTCATAGCTAAAATCAAAAGGGATGTTTCTATTCTGTGTAAAAAAAACCCAAACAAACACCAAAACCCCAAAAAAAAAAAAAAAACCCCCAACAGAACACGCAAAGAAGAGAATCAAACCAAAACCAAAATGTAACATTTTATTAATTAACAACTTCCTTAAGTGATTAGAAATGGAAGAAATGGTGTATTCAGAGCTGTAAATACCTTCACGGAGTACAATTTTCTAATTACTGCAAATTTATATGAGCATGATATAAAATGAAAAAGAGGAGAAGAATTTACATCTTTAACTACGTAAATAAGTGATGCCCAGGGTCACCCTACCCTACATCAGGCTGCCCACAGCCTCTGCCAGCCTGGCTGCAAACACCTCCAGTGATCTGGCCCCAAACACCTTCCTGTGCAACCCATTCCAGGCTCTCACCACTTTCATGCTCAACAACTTCCTCCTCACATCCAATCTGAATCTCCCCACCTCCAGCTTTGCTCCATTGCCCCTAGTCCTGTCACTCCCTGAGAGCCTAAAAAGTCCCACCCCAGATTTTCTGTAGGCTCTCTTCAGGTACTGGAAGGCCACAAGAAGGTCACCTGGGAGCCTCCTCTTCTCCAGACTGAATAGCCCCAACTCTTTCAGTTTGTCCTCATGGCAGAGGTACTGCAATCCTCTGAGAATCCTTATGGCCTTTCTCTGGACATGCTCCAGCATGTCCACATCCTTCTTGTAATACGGCCTCCAGAACTGGATGCAATACTCCAGGTGGGGTCTCACCAGGGTGGAGTAGAGGGCAGAATCACCCCCATGGCCCTGCTGGCCACACTTCTCTTGATGCAGCCCAGAATCTGGTTTGCTTTCTGGGCTGCAAGTGCACACTGCTGGCTCATGTTGAGCTTCTCGTCCACCAGCACCCCCAGGTCTCTCTCCTCAGGGCTGCTCCCCGTCCAGTCACTGCCCAGCCTGCATTTGTGCTTAGGATTGCCTCCACCCAGATGCAGGACCTTGCAGTTGGCCTTGTTGAACCTCATGAGGTAGGTTTGTGCACACCTCTCCAGTCTGTCCAGGTCCCTCTGGATGCCATCCTTGCCCTCCAGCCTGTCTGCTGCACCACACAGCTTGGTGTCATCAGCAAACTTGCTGAGACTGCACTCAATGCCTTTGTCCATGTCGCCCACAAAGATACTGAACTAGACTGATCCCAGGACTGATCCCTGAAGGACTCCACTTGTCACTGCCTCCACTTGGACATGGACCCATTGACAGCCACTCTTTGGGTGCATCCATCAAGCCAGTTCTTTATCCATCTGGTGGTCCACCCATCAAACCCATGATTCACCAGCTCGGAGACCAGGATGTGGTGGATATGGGATATGGTCAATTATAAAGAGATAATTCTAAAATGGTGAAAGGTTTTTCACACAATTATTAAAAAACCCCAAAGCCCTGGAGAATACAACAGGAATTTGCTCTCTTCAGACTTAAAATGCATTCCAGCTTCATACATCCAGTTTTGTCTGGATGTCTCAAGGTCTGGCTTACGGCATGAAGTCGGAGAGCTGTGAGATCATTCTCCTGTGGAAAAAAAAAAATATTCACTAAACATTTCATGATGTCAGTTGATTTGACTGATCACACTTGATGTGATTTGACACATCAGAGTAGTGTGATTCATGAGCTAACAGAGAAAGACTTTTTAGCAATTTATTTCCAACTTATAATGTGATATCAGCGCTTCTTGAAAGCTAATTCAACATACAGTAGGCATCCCATTTTCTAGAGATCCATCTCCATTTATACTCTCTCAGCTAATCTTCCTTAGTAAGCCTTTAGTCTTTGGTCTGCTTAAGATTAAAACTTTCTATCTTTTTTTTTTTTTTTTTTTTTTTCCAAATTATGAACATTTATCTCTCATCAGAGAAGATAAGTGTCCCCTAGGAGGGACATGAGAGAAAGATTTGTGAGAGCTAACAGATTTGTACAAGGGAATCATGACAGGTATTTCATAATGGAAAGACCCTCAGAAAGAGAATTCTTTAGCATACAGATGAGTTTGCTATCTTAGCAGATGTTCACCTTTTAAATAAAAATATGCTTTTAAGAGTTCCCCTGAAATGTCACAGTTATCCCCGTTACTAAAAGATATCTCGATTCGTACTGCTAACAATTGTCGAATCATTCCTAAGCAATAGGTTCTGAAATCCTTACTCTACCTGCCCTGCAAGACATTTAATTAATTCTATGCTTGCGTTGTAGACACAGCAATTAAAATAATTCTTGACTACCTCCTGGAATTTTAAACATTTTCAAGAAATGAATTCAATACAAGATAGTGTGTGTGTGTGTGTGTGTGTGTGTGTGTGTGTGTGTGTGTGTGCACTACTGCAACTCTCTCTCCCAGCTGTGCAATAAATTGCTGGGAGAAACAATTAGTGTAGAGTCGTTTGTTAGAGAATGAACCAAAAATGTATCTAAAAATGCCAGTACTAAATGTGCTGACAATTAAGAGCAAATTACTTAGCAAAGATGCCATGTGTTCACACATTGTTTCAGCTACTTGCATTCGATGTTTAGCACCACATTTATTTATTTTTTTTTTTAAGGCATAATTGCACATTTTGTTCAATTTTGTAGCCGTACTCAAACAAGGTGATTGGATGCCAACACTTTTTAGGCAGGCCTCCCCAGTGGCTCCATTTATTGCCATATCTTTTCCTTCCAAGGGCGAAAATATTTTTTAATTAAATGTGATGCAGGCCTTACTTATTCCTTTCGATTAATTTTTCCTTGCCCCCCAGAAAGTTTTATAGGGAGACAGAATGAGAAGCAGCAATGGCTTACTGTGGAATTGATGTTACGTGAAAAGATCTCTCAGGGGAAGCAGTAAGACTGTCATTGTCCGATCAACTGAAAACTAGACTAGACAAAGCATTTATTAACCCTTTGCAGGAGGCATTCCTGCATTGGTTGGCACTTTTAGGGCGACCTACAGGCTCTCAAGTCTGTACAGTCTGTGGCAAGTCATTACGAGCATCAGCAAAAACACCTAGACAGATACACACAATTGGACTTCACAAGTGACATTTTTCTTCCCCCCACCCCATTTTTACAAAGATTGCTTGACAGTGTTCCAGAATAGATTTACTGTTTACATTTTTCCGATGTGCACGAGTAACCAGCAGCTGACCCCTTTCCCTTAAATAAGATCTGACATTAAGTAATCCCTAGAACTGAAATTGCTTCTTTCTGTGAAGTCTAGAGAACAGATGGTAGACTGAGAGAGGCCAGTGGAAATGTCTCACCATCCATGTTTGGCACGATGTAGCATTAGCCTTCCACAGACTGCTAAGAGCAGCATGTTCCCATTTACCTGGAGTACCGTGTCCAGTTTTGGAGCCCCTATTGCAAGAGGGATGTGGACATGCTAGAGTGTGCCCAGAGAAGGGCCAGAAGTTCTGATTAGTCTTATCACAAGGATTTCTGGATGAGTTTCCACAACTGGCCATCAGGCTGTTAATCCTTAAGTTCTGTGTGAGTGGAGGTCTGGTCCCATTCAAGTAGATGAAAATATGATTGATGTCAGCAGGGTGGAGACTTTAACCCGAGTGCATATGAAAAGTAGGGCTGGCCACATACAGACGAGAGTCAGACCTCCCTCAGCTCTTGCAGCCCTGTAGTGGATCCCACACATCAAAACGTCCTGAGGCAGCCTCAGACCAACAACCATTTCACATGCTTCTCCCTAGCACTGGTTTATGAAGTGGCACGATGGCTTGAGCTGCACACCCTATTTTCTTTCCTTGCAGAACAGGAATAGGCTTTGATATGTGCTTTAAGATAAGCAGGTACTTTGCAGAGCTGAGGGTAAAACATATCACTCTTTCGGCTGGTTAACAAGGTGGTTATTTTCTTGTTGATGAAGGAGAGAAGAGGGTGTTTTTATTTTGTTTGTCAGGGCATATTTCCTGAGAGGTTGCATTTTGTGAAAGAAACCTTTCAACCCTTCCATGCTGCGGCAGAATTTAATGCAGTGCGTTTCTTCCCATGAGGCCAGAAACATATTTCTGAGCGCAATAACCATGCATTGAAATGCTACTTCCTGCCAACTCTCAAAAATAAAATCCTCCATATATTAGTGCAGGCTTCTTGCCACAATCTCACCTTGAAATGTTCACTTTAAGAGGTGCTCGTTCTTCACCACGCTGCTCGCGCTGAGTTTTGGCCTCTCTGTTGGTACTTACCAAATTCAAAGCAGGCTGGATTTTGGGAGTGCCTGTATCCACATCCTGACAAGTGTTAAGGAGGAGTTATTCGTATTTTAAATGCTAAAGTACCTCTGAGGACCTGGACCTTTGATGCTGGGAACTAAGCTGAAAGCACTACATCTTTTTCAATAGCCATCAGATGGTAGTATCACGAACTGTTATTGAACTGTTATCATTGAAAAGGAAAGCAGACAATGAAGGCTCTACTGAGAAATGCATTTGAATGATTTTAATAAATTATGCAAAGTTTTTTTTTAATGTAGGTGATCATCTGGCAAAGGTTAGGTTGAGCCCATCACTCATTTCAGTTGTGACCTGTCAAGCACATTAAAATACAAACATACACTAGTATGAAGCTAATGCCTTAGACTACAGCATCTCCTCACCTTCCTGCTACTTTGAAGTTCCCAAATGAAATGCCAGGTCATTTCCAATAATGACCACACAATCAAACGATCAAGTATAATTAAAACAAGAGATTAATCATTTTTGCCTGCGTCTGCACTCCTGCTTAAACATTGTCCACATGTCGCTATGTAATTAAGCTCCTAACTGCCAAACTCGCTTTCTGAATCCAGCATTTCTCTCTTTATCTCTCCCATCCTGACTTGCATGTTAATATCAGATTGGGAAATGGCAGAGAACCAAGGTCTTCTCCCACAGAAGCCAATGGCAAAACTCCCGCTGGCTCCAAAGCTTTGTTTGTGTGTTTACCTGTTCGCAGCTTCATAGTAAAGGTAAATATTTTCCTTAAAAGCTTAACTATGCCTAATCTGAAGAAGAAAAAAAAAAAAACATCTCCACAACCTATACAACAGCCTTTGTTGGATATCAGCACATGCTTTCTCTTTAATGAAAGATTAAGTTCCATTAACCCCCAAAGTGTCAACTCTCATCTAGAATAACACTGCCTAATGCTAAAGCTGGCTTATAAAGTGTGGGAGGACAGAAAAAAAACAACAACCCTGTCTTTCCCCCTGGGTTCTCTCTTTTTTTCTTCTCCTTTCCTTTTCAAATGACCCTCCCCAAATAATGGAACAGTGTTTTTTATGTTTCAAATGTACCATATGGCACGATGCGAGTGCAGTTTAATTACGTATTAGCATATTCTTACAACAAGGGTTGGCTGTTTAAAGCAGCTTGACAAAAACACGAATTAAAATATTTGCATGAACACTTTGAGAGTAAATCTGTCTTTGTTAATATGAACACTCTTTTTTTTTTTTTTTTTTTTAACTGTGGCTGTGTGATGATCTCACTAAACTTTCACAGCGTGATAGAGTGAAACAGCAAAAAAAAAACAAAACAAAACACCCCAAAACTCAGCTCATCCTTTTCCTGGTTGGGAATTTAACTGTTGTATTAGGGACTGCTGAAGTATGTGGATTAAAAACAACTCGCAGGTCCTAAATTTAGCTGATTTTCCACCTTTCCTTCAGATTTTGAGGGAAAAAAATGCAAGTAAAACTAATGATAAGGTCAATATTCCTTTAAATTACAAAGTAACGAAATCTACTGGTCAAGATTTACTCTGCTTTCTGTCTCATTAAGAATGTTTCTTTACTTATACATTCAACCATCCTTGTGCTGTCCTCAGCACTTGTGGATGATCAATGGCATCATTTGGTGTCTTAAGAAGAAGGAAGCAATTAGCAGCAAATTTATATGAAAGATCTCCCTGAACGTGAACCCTCTCCTACACTCTGCCTTCTCTCTTATTATTTCCTCTACTGTTGCCAAAGTATTGCATTTTGAAACACCTTTTAAACAAAACAAACTGAAAAAAAAAAAAAAGCCTACTTAAACAGTCTACGCATCTTCTGCTGCCCTGAGAGCGTGCCGGAAACCTACTTCTACTGATTAACTGGAAAAAGAAACAAACCAGATTTGTACATTGTTTGCAAATCTTTAGACATGAGTTCCATGGAGTTACTTCTGCTGATAATCACTCACACACCTAATTGTTTGAAGGCCCAGACCCAACATTTGTTAAGTGGTCCAGATCTTCCCTGTGCTGACATTTCAACTCCCCAGTGCTCGATGAAGCAAGGGAGTTCTCCAAACCTGCTCCCGCGATTCTTTATCAGTGACAGTTTTCCTCAGTGACAGTTTTGTCTTGAATTGTTTTTGTTTTGCTTCCCATGGACGAAATTCTTGGCACTCCGTGGTCTGGATAAAGCCTACGGAACCCTGAAGCCTACAGAAGGGAGATTATGTGGAATGCATAGGGTGCATTGGCCGGGTGCTGCCTCCATGAATGGCATCCGTGTAAAATCGTTAAGTCTCCCCCTGAATGTGATAAAGACGACTCACGTTTCATGGGGATTGGTGGGCCAGCAACATCTGATCAGACTTTTCCCATCATTCGCCCCAGCTACTCTTGGAATGAGCATTAGCTTTGGAGCATTACAAAAAAAAATTTAAAAATTTTTAAATAAAAGGGCCATTCAAGGTTTTGCCAGTAAAACGCATATCTAATCCAATTTGTGAGGTAATTTAAATTTTAATCCTGATTTTAGCCTTGGCTAATTTTCTGTAAGCAAAATAAAAGCTTTTTTTTTTTTTTTTTTTTTTTTTTTTTTTTTGGCATGAGGCATCCAAAAATAATACAATTCCTGCTGGTAAATTGTGTGGGAAGAGGACCACTGCTACTGGAGTGAGTCATGAGGTCACAAATAATCAACCATTTTAGCATGATCTCTTTGATAGGCAATCTTGGTCCTAGTTACAAAACTTTGCCATTTAAAATGTGGGTTTTTTAGCCTGGTCCTCCATATGGTTAGCGTAGCACATTCATTTTCCTAAATCAAAATGCAAATGATTACTGTCTACGTGCAGAAGTCTTCCTGAGACTGATCCTCACTTCTTTCCATTTCATAGAATCATGGAATCAGTCAGGGTTGGAAGGGACCACAAGGATCATCCAGTTCAACCCCCACCTGCCATGCCCAGGGACACCCTACCCTACATCAGGCTGCCCACAGCCTCATCCAGCCTGACTGCAAACACCTCCAGGGATGTGGCCCTGACCACCTCCCTGGGCAACCCATTCCAGGCTCTCATCACTCTCATGTTCAACAACTTCCTGCTCACATCCAATCTGAATCTCCCCACCTGCATCTTTGCTCCATTCCCCCTAGTCCTGTCACTACCTGATAACCTAAAAAGTCCCTCCCCAGCTTTCTTGTAAGCCCCCTTCAGATCCTGGAAGGCCACAAGAAGGTCACCTGGGAGCCTCCAAACTGAACATTTGTGCTTGGGTGCAATGTCCTCCCACGTGGCCTATGAGAAGCATGCTGGGCAGGGTGTAAGCAACTTGTGAGGCAGGGAAGGAGCTGATATAAAACCACAGGGCCAACACTCAGGCTTTACTGGCAGAGAATGGGGAGAAGGGGACAGAGCCTGAATGAGGGCTGAGAAGGCTCAAGAGCAAAGGTTATAGCCTCTAGGGCAGAGGTTTGGTGCTTTGAGGTTCCCAGTGGTCTCAGTCTCATTCTTTCTCCAGTAAGGCAGCCTGGTCCCCTGGCATAATTGCAGGCAGTAGGGCTACTGCTCTGACCTCTGCTGTTTGCCATCCTTCCTACTTTCTCTTTGTCCAGAGCCAAACCTGATAAAGATGTTTATTCATGCTTAGCAGACAAGTCACTCACAAATAGGACAAGCAAAGTTCTCCTTTTCCTTGTTTCCCATGAACTAGTCTCTTGCTTGCTCTGTCAGAGGGCAACAGCAGGGAGCACATGGAGGATGTGAGGGTGTGGACATGCTATTTCCCTTCCACTTTCTGAGGCAGGGGAGTGCACTGCCATAGGGGACACCATGTGACAGTCAGGTAAAATGGGTGGGATTTTCTGGAAGACCCTGGGAAGGGACTGTAGACTTTGAGGTGGATTAGGAACCAAGCTAAAAGCGTGGTGGCAGCAAATAGCATTAAAAAAAACCCCAACCCAACTAAACAATGGGAAGAACTGTCTGAGGGGCAGAGAAACAAGGACAAGCAACAAGAGAAAGAGCATGCCTGCAAGTAGTGGAAGAAAAGGAATAAAACATGCCAGGAGCTGGGAAAGAAAAAGCTTTGTATTTGGGAGGATCTGTTCTCATATTAGCTCAAGAGTGAAGCTGTTGCTCTGGAGGCCACTACATAAAGAGGCAGTGGTGCCAGCTCTGGCCCCATCCACTGGCCACATCAGCATGGCATTGTCAAGGCAACCTGTCCCTTTAGGAGTTCACTACCAAAATTACTAGGATCTATGAGCAAACAGATGCATTCCCTTTACTTCTTCACACTAGGGAAGGAGAAACCTTTGAGTACATTTAGTTTCTTCTGGTAGGCCAAAGCAGTAACGGAGCTGTAATTATCAGGCACCTTACTAATAATAGTTCATTTAAATAAATTTTTTGTATTAGGACAAGTCTGTGGGCTTTGGCATATTCTAAATTCAAAGTGAAGCTTTGATTTCGCAGTGTATTTTCTGAGAATTTTGCTGAAGACGACAAAATCTCATGAAGCCCATTTTTAGTGAAGGGCAGCAGAGGCATCTAAACCTGCACAAGGTGTGATTCACAAAAGGACCAGCACCAGCTGATTCACACTTAAAAGTTTGCAGGTGAAATATCTTAGCTCACTAAAACACAGATGAAATTTGGTTTGAAGTTTTGCCTTCGATCAGTCTTTTTCTAAATGGCACTTTTGGTGATAGAGGTTATTTGGGGAGCACAGAGGCAATAATACTGAGTTATAGACCATATTTATAACTTCTAAGCTCCCAAACAAAGCCATAAATGCACATTCCTTCATTCCCAGACAAAAATAATCAGAGCTTGCTATTTCTAATCCATTCCTCCTTTCCCTTGGTGCTGATTAGATTGCATATCCAAAAGGGATGAATCCAGGCTCATCCCAAGTTATTTCTTAGAGGCTCATCTGTGATTTAGCAGAAACATTTTGTAGATTTGAAGGATATATGGCACAGCTGTTCCTTCTGTATATGACAACTTTTGTCTAAGCTCTTCTGGAGGAAAAAAAAAAAAAAAATCAGCTCCCAGCTATCTGTTTGCCATAGGATCCTATGGCCTTCTTAAAGCCTGAAGAAAATGTTCTCATTCCAGAGTCTCAGATAGGGATGATTTTAACCATCACTTATCAGACACTAATTCCTTGTTTAGAATACCGAGGGCTGGTATGTTTTTATCTTCTCTCTTTAAAAAAAAAAAAAAAAAAAAAGGAAAGACATTTCCTGGGCCAAAATGAAATATCTTGCAATGAATTCTGATAAGCCCAGAGTAACTAGATAAATCTCAGGACTTTACAAGTAACTCGATTTCAAATAAAATTCCACGCAAGAATTTGCTTCCGCCAAAATAAATTCCCCATGTGACTCAGCTGAGCTGATCCTACTGGCAGCTCTCCCTTTAGATGTTACCTCTGTGCTTCAAAACCAAAAGAGCTAAGACCAAGACCTCTGTCATTCTCTTCCTACCCCTGTCAGCCTGTTTACATGCAAAACAGCATCCCACTGGCTAATCCCTAATCTGCATTGAAATGCGGATTATCCATGTCAGGTTTGATGTTTGTGGGTCCTTCCTCTCTGTAGACCACTTTTGAAAGACTAACACATTAAGGACTAGAAAAGTTTTTTTAAAGGCCAGTGCCTCCACCACCCTGAAGGTAAGCCAGCAATCTGATTGATCTGTAGAAAGAAAAAAAATGGGTGTTTGGACTTTTCCCTGTTGAGAATCAATATTCACTATCAGGCTAGATTGAAGGATAGAAGCAAGTCACAGCATCAAATATCATTAAACAATATATGGATCCAAATCATTGATATGTTATGGGAAGGACAAAACCCTGAGGCTGATATATGGTGTTTAGAAAGGTCTCTACCTACTCTGCACTCCCTATCTGACTAGACCTTCAGGGCCAAAAAATGTACATTTGAAAACATGCACTGACAATACAAGAGCTGACTGTGCTGTTATCACTCAAATCATGATCATCACAAGCCCAGGAAATTCGTGGTTAAATTGTGCTTCAGAACCATGCATTCCATAGCTTTATGAATCACTGTAATATGAAAATTATTTTCTCTTCTTAACTAGGACTTTATTTATTTTTTTTTAATGATCAACATATAATAACATATAAATGATCATTAGGTACGGCCAGCAGTACAAGGGAGGCTATTCTTCTGTACTTGGCACTGGTCAGGACATACCTTGAGTATTGTGTCCAGTTCTGGGTCCCTCAATTCAAGAGAGATGTTGAGGTATGGGAATGTGTCCAGAGAAGGGCGATGAAGCTGGTGAGGGATCTGGAGCACAGCCCTGTGAGGAGAGGCTGAGGGAGCTGGGGGTGTGCAGCCTGCAGAAGAGGAGGCTCACGGCAGACCTCATTGCTGTCCACAACTGCCTGAAGGGAGGTTGTAGCCAGGTAGGGTTGGGCTCTTCTCCCAGGCAAAAAGCAATAGAAGGAGGGCACACAGCTTCAAGTTGGGCCAGGGGAGGTATAGCCTGGATATTGAGAGGAACTTCTTCACAGAGTGAGTGATTTACATTGGAATAGGCTGCCCAGGGAGGTGGTGGAGTCACCCTTCCTGGAAGTGTTAAAGAAAAGACTGGGTGGGACACTTAGTGCCATGGTCTAGTTGATTGGACAGGGCTGGGTGATAGGTTGGACTGGATGATCATGGAGGTCTCTTCCAACCTAGTTGTTTCTATGATTCTATGAACATCAAAATTAAAGGAGAAGTGTGAAGTTATGGCAAATATCTCTTGCACCAAGAGTGTAGATGTATTGGAACTTAAAGCTTTCCACATAAGCAATATTTTTGATGTCCATCTTTGAGTGCTGCTAGGTTAATGCTTATGAACCATGATGGAATCACACCAAGGCAGATGCTGGCAGCAAGATTCACTGCAATAAATTAGCTGAACACCTTTTACGTCTCTGATGGTTCAGAAAGAATCACTGGAGTATTACCAACACTATCCTCAGAGAAAACCAGATTCTGGACCTTGGGCTAGCTTTCCTGGGTGTATAACTTAAGAAAACGCTAATCCAAAGAAGGATTACAATAATTTAATGAGATAAGAGCACACCATGGAACCCCAGAACTTGACCATGTGAAAATGTCTGGGTTATATGTACACCAAGATGCTTTATTTCAGATGGTTGTAGCTTCTTCCAGCATTTCTACTACGTGTTTTACTTATTGCAGTCTAATTGACCTAGTCAAATGCTGAAAGAGCAGTTCACACAGCTCAAAATCAGCCTTGCTCTTTCTTCTTCACAAACCAGAGAATGAACAGAATAACTGCAGAGACTTAAACCAGTGGAACCGTACTCCATTATATTTAACTCTTAGGAAATAGCTGGAAAGAATTCCCATACTGACATGTGAAGAGTGCAAACCCATGAGTTTTATTTTATTTTTTTTCTTAAATTCAGCCTAATTACATTATTCACCCCTGGTCTGTGCAGTAAGTGAAAATCACTGTTACGCTCCCCAAAGACTAGAGTCTTAATGAAACCCAAATATTAGAGGTGTTGTTTGACAAGATGCAGCATATGACAGAAAATGGGTTCCTTTCTTTGAGAAGAATGCTGTTATGATCGTGCTCACTGACGATTGATTGTAATTATTGTATTTTATTTCACTTAATTCCCCCTAGATAGGTTCACTGAATTTCTGCTCTGCATGTGTGCGTGTGAATGCTTTTTTTTTAATTTTTTTTTTTTACTGGACGTCTCGCTCAGATATGAACGATGAAAGTGTTATATGGATCTGGTTGGAAATGGCAGCCAGCTTTGTTGAAATGCAGAACATCACCCAGCTGGCACAGGGAAAGCAAATGACACTCGAGCTTCAGAGTCTTTGCAAGTGTGCTCGAAAACCATTTCCTTTAACATTTTAAAACGCTTCATAGCATTGCCTCTAATCGTAACTTAATGCTTACTTTCTGCCTAATGGCGCAAATATCATGTATGATGGCATTTTATCTGAGGTGGCATAAAAAACAGTGGGAGGAATCATTAGAGAAAATGCTAAGCAAATGTGAAAAATCAGCAAAGTTTAAAATGAAACGTTCTCCCTTGATTTCATACATTCCTGGCATAATAATACTGCAGCATATCATTATCATTAGTTGTGCTGCTTGAATTAAGGTTACACAAACCAGTTGGGGATAGCCTTGTGTTAGAAGGCGTTCTTGGCGGTCTGATTCCACCACAGCTGTCTTAGCTGCACTTTTGCCTGAAGCTCTGGAGTGAGAGATAATACATTCTAACCACCACTTTCACCCTTTCTTCATTTTGCTTAGGTGTTTGCTACGTAAAAAGATGGGGAGAAAAATTTCGTTTCCACTTCTCTCCAGAGGCCAGAAATAATAGGAAGGAAATAAATAGCAAGAGATCGTAGAAACACAGAATCAATCAGGATTGGAAGGGACCACAAGGATCATCCACATCCAATTCCAACCCCCCTGCCATGGGCAGGGACACCCTACCCTCATTCACAACCTCATCCAGCCTGGCTGCAAACACCTCCAGGGATATGGCCCCAAACACCTTCCTGGGAAACCCATTCCAGGCTCTCACCACTCTCATGGTGAAGAACTTCCTCCTCACGTCCAATCTGAATCTCCCCACCTCCACCTTTGCTCCATTCCCCCTAGTCCTGTCACTGCCTGGTATTCTGTCACTACCTGATTCAAATGTGGGTTGTAAAGAGACGAGGTGTTTGCAGCCAGGCTGGATGAGGCTGTGGGCAGCCTGATCTAGGGTAGGATGTCCCTGGGCATGGCAGGGGGATTGGAACTAGATGATGCTTGTGGTCCCTTCCAACCCTGACTGATTCTATGATTCTGATGGGGCATCCATGAAATGCAAGCTATGGTTTTAAAGGGCATCTGTAGTCTAAATGAGGAAAGAGGATGTTCAGAAGAAGTGAATCCCTATTAAAAACCTCTGTTTGTGTTGTAGGGAAATTTTATGTCAAACAATAAAGCCATTTTCTTTTTGCAGCAACGATATCTATTACACAATTTTCAGAGCTGGGAGAGGTGAAGGGCAAGCAGAGAGAGAGAGAAAACAGAACCTTCAGATGCAGTTCCTTCCTGTGCACGTTATGCTGAACTGAATTTTCATTTAATGTGGAAAACAATTCCACCATATCCATATTCTGCTATACTCCCAGGCATTCTCTCGAAAGGAAAACCAACAGCACAATGCAAATTTTTATGCACCTAAGTGATATGTGCTCAGAATAGTGATTGGCCCCCTGTGGCATAGGGGAAAAAAAATGAAAATCTTTGCTAATTAGACACCTTTATAACAAGGAAATTTAATGGTTATTATTATGCAATCGAGAATGAGAATTTCTCCCATTACCGAGAGCTATTCTTCAGTGCTGTGCCAGAGCAACCACTAATTTTATTTTCAGATCAATAGTTTGTATGTTGAGTTAATAAATGTGAAATGTTAATGTGGTATCAAACAGCAATTTAGGCCTCTGGGTCCTAGTCGCATCCCCTCTAATCAGCAGGCTCTGCAGTGATGTATAGACCTATCTGTGGGGAGAGATGAATCATAGAACACAGAGAGTGCTGTTAGCTCTGGTGATGATTCCAAGCTGGACAGGCCTCTCTGAAGAGGAGCTGGCCATAGATGCTTTAAAAAAAAAAAAATCTTGTTTGCCTAATAAAATCTGTGTAACTTGTTTTCTCCAGAGATATAATGCATGTTTATTCCTCGCCTTGGGCCAGTTGAGCTAATCATGATTGCAATCAATAAGAAAGTCTTTCAACGGTGTAGTTTTCTAACAGGGTCTCCAGCTACCAGACGAACCTACTTGCATCTTGCCAGAGACATCTTGTGAAAATTAGTTATAGAAGTTGATGCTTATTTTAATTTCACAGGCTCACAGGATGTCAGGGGATGGAAAGGATCCAAGGAGATCGACTGCAACCCCCCTGCCAGAGCAGGACAATGCAATCTAGCTCAGATGACATAGGAACACATCCAGACAGGCCTTGAAAGTCTCCAGAGAAGGAGACTCCACAAGCTCTCTGGGCAGCCTGTTCTGGTGCTCTGTGACCCCTACAGTAAGGAAGTTCCCCCTTGTGTTGAGGTGGAACCTCTTGTGCTGCAGCTTCCATCCATTGCTTCTTGTCCTAACCCAGGGAGCAGGTGAGCAGAGCCTGTCCACCCTCCTCCTGACCCCCAGCCCTCAGGTATTTATAAACCTTGATTAAATCCCCTCTCAGTCTTCTCTTTTCCAGACTAAGCAGCCCCAGGTCCGTCAGCATCTCCTTACCAGGCAGTGCTCCAGTCCCCTAAACATCCTCATAGCCTTCTGCTGGACCCTCTCCAGCAGATCCCTGTCCCTCTTCAACTGGGGAGCCCAAAACTGAACTCAAGCTGGTGAAAACCCTGCAAGATCAAGGGAAAGAAAAAAATTTTATCTCTGCTTTAGACCAGCAACTAGTAGGTTCAGTTTTTAAAGGTTCACAGCCTTTGAAATTGCACAAGGAGTGGCTGGATACCAACTTTCACATGCAACTCGACTCAAAAACATGAGCTTTACACCAGCCAAAAATATTCCTATGAAAACCAGGCATGCAATATTGCATTAAAAGTTGACAGAACACATTTGAAAATTCGTCCCTAGTTGCCTGGTGTGGTGTGCTTGCAAATGGATTCACTGCTGAGGTATATTTATAGGACACATGAAAGTCATTGTTACTCTCTTTTTGTTCCTCTTGCCTGCTTTATTCATTTGGGTGCTCTAACATTTTCCATATGCAAGTGATGGCAGGAGAAGGCCTTGATGCAAAGCTGTGTGAGGGTCTGTAGCTATTCTTGACAATCAGGTACCTTCAAGGGGCTCAGCAGAGCTCAACAAACTCTTTGGTTGAGTGAAGAGCAGGCAAGCAAGTAGTCTTTTAGATGAAGTAAGTTAATAGAACTGTTTTTAGAATAGAATAGAATAGAATAGAATAGAATAGAATAGAATAGAATAGAATAGAATAGAATAGAATAGAATAGAATAGAATAGAATAGAATAGAATAGGCCAGGTTGGAAGAGACCTCCAAGCTCATCCAGTCCAACCTCTCACCCAGCCCTATCTGATCAACCAGACCATGGCACTATGTGCTCCAGCCAGTCCTTTCTTGAACACCTCCAGGGACACTAACTCCACCACTTCCCTGGGCAGCCCATTCCAATGCCAATCACTGTCACTGTGAAGAAATTCTTCCTAATATGCAGCCTATATCTCCCTTGGAACAACTTGAGACTGTGTTCCCTTGTTCTGTTGCTGGTTGCCTGGGAGAAGAGACCTTATAGTAGCCTTCCAATATCTGAAGGGAGCCTACAGGAGGGCTGGAGAGGGACTATTCACAATGTCTTGTAATGACAGGATGAGGTGGAATGGGTTTAAACTGGCAGAGGGGAGATTTAAACAGGATGTTAGGAGGAAGTTCTTTGCAGTGAGGGTGGTGAGACACTGGCACAGCTTGCCCAGGGAGGTTGTGGCTGTTCCTTCCCTGGAGGTGTTCAAGCAACCTGTTCTAGCGGGCACAGGGGGGGTTGGAACTGAATGATCTTTGGAGTCCCTTCCAACCTAAATCATTCTATGATAATATATTAAAAAAAAAAAAAAAAAATTCTAGCAGTTAGTTAACTTATTGTCTAAGATGCATTAAAGTAAATATTTCTTCAATGATGAAGACATTTCCCTCTTGTTCTCCCTCATTCACTATGAAAGAACACACCTCTTAACAAGCTTTCATCTACCCAACAACTTCTCCCCTTTAAATATTTTGAAAACACAATATCCACTATGCAACACTTGTTAAGAAATCAAACGTCTATGAAGCAAAAAAAAAAAAAAAAAAAGTTCCTANTTATTTCCTTCCAATTTAGCCCAGAGATATGGGAAAAGTCTTTGCTTTCATAATAGCTGAACCTCTACATTAATATATGACTGTAGTGAAGTTCCTGCTTCAGGGTTTTAGGGAGTTAGTTGCTAAGATCAGGAAGGAATACCTGACCCTTCAGTATAAACTGGATTTTGAATTTGAGTTTGGGTTTGAAACTCCTGTTTAGGCATTTGCTCTGGCAAGAGATAGGGTTGGGAGATAAGGCAGCATCCATGCACAGCACCCTGAGCCTCCTTTCTCAGGTGTTGCCTAGGGCATGCTGTTACGACTCACCCAGAATCAAACTGCTGAGCTGGGGTTTAGGGATACGGTTTAAGGTGAATCTTGTAGACTAGGGTCATGGGTTGGGCTTGGTGATCCTGAGGGGATTTTCCAACCTGGATGTTTCTGTGGTTCTGTGATCTGTGTGAGGGAAGTTCTGTCAGGAACCCCGTTTTGTGCAACGTGACATGTAATTCACCTGTCAGAATAATCTGAATCTAACAAATTCCCTGCCCTGTAGCAAGACGAATTGTTAAACTAAAAAGCATGGTCACATCTCCAGAGCAGTAAATTAATGTTCTTAGCAGATAGCTGGTTGGAGAGTATGCCATAAATACCTCAGACTACTCCCTTTCTACTAACAGCATACAATCAGGGATGACTGACAAACCTAAAATACTTCAGGTTCACCTAAGTCATTTGGCTGTACTAAACTGCCTGGCTTGTGCTCTGCAAAAGGTCAGACTGAACAAAGCAGGACAGCCCCTATGGCAGCAGGCTCTGTCAATCTGGGGGATTTGCACAAATTAATTTTAATCTGTGTTTGCAAGGCAATTTGAACCAACATCGTAGGAACCAAAGAAATGCTGTAGTAGAATTCAGCATGGGTGCATGGCTGACTCAGTAAATCGAGGATCCAAGCTTCAGGAAGAACTGATACCAGAGCAAGTGTTTATTTATTTATTTATTTAAATTATTAAAAATTTAAAATTTGTTCTGTTCTGTTTATTTCCCCCAAGGTATTTATTGATTTATCACTACACTCAAAGTAAGAGTTGATTATTACAGTGAAGAGAGGTATCTTTTTCGATGATTTCCCAAACTCCTACTATAACAATGATTACTGAGAAACTCTTCTGTTATTCTTTCGGTTGCATTGCTGGGAAGATTGGGTTTTTCAGATAAGCAGCATTCTGCAGACAGCATATGAATGTGGGGGGGGGGAACATAGCAGTTACTCTATGGCTCTATTATATGTCAAAGTGACATCTGCAGTCATTATATAGTCCATGCTCCTGAATGCTCCAGCCTCTACTTTCTTTTGCTAATGGGAAGATAATATCTGATTTTTGCAACTGTCTCACCAATATTTCTTTGAAAAGCAGCTGTTCTTTGTTTTATTCTCTCTGCAAAGTGACTTAATAGTTCTGTGGTACTGGCTTGTGGCACATTGTCCAGATAAACCAAGAGGAATTTTATTTGTTTCATAGCTGTATCTGAAGTGCTAAGAGGCATCTGAGGGGAAAAAAAAAATTTAAAAAAAGGGAAAAAAAAGGAAAAAAAAAAGTAAAAAAAAAATAGAAAGAAAGAAAAAAGATAAAAGGAAAAAGAAAAAGAGAAAAGGAAACAAGACAAAGAGGAAAGGAAAAATAAAAAAAAAGAAACAAAAAAGAAGAAAAAGAGAAAAGAAAGAAGAAAAAGAAAGAAAAAAGAAAATAAGGAAGGAAAAAAGAAAAAAGAAAGATAAAAAAGAAAAAAAGAAAAAAGAAAAAGAAGAAAAAAAAAAAAGAAAGAAGAAAAAAGGAAAAAGAAAAAAAAATAAAAAAAAAGAAGAAAGAAGAAGAAGAAAAAAGATTGAAAATACAGATGGAGCCAGATTCTCAGCAAGTAAAAAAACAAAGTAATATCCTCATTGCTTCTGACTGACTTTGCACCAGGTGAAGTTTTGGCTCAGCATTAGAAACGTTGGGAAAGACAATTTATTACTCATCCCAGGTTTTAGGAAAGAATGCTTAGAACTGAAAGACAACACCCTGCGTTTGACTTCTTCAAAACATTTTTAGACTTTATTGTTAATAAGATTAAAAAGGAGATGAGCAGTAAAGATACTGGAGCTGAGTTTATGATGAGAAAAAGTATACTTCAGGAAGAGTGCTCTCCCACCACTTAAACAGAAAGTTTGTGTACACATCTTTCCATTCACTTTTTTTTTTTTTTTTTAATTGCTGTTTGCCCAGGAGAAGAAAAAAAAAAAAAAAAAAAAGAAAAGTCCCTATTAAAAGAATGTGAGCGGGAGTGCATTGCCTCCCCTCTCCAGGTTACTCTCAACGCACTGGTCCCTGTATTTCCCAAAGCGATGTGATTTTCTGCCAGTCATAATTGGAGACTCCTTGGTGGAGAGAAACATAATACTTCCCTTGGAAATAAAGCAAGTCGTCTGACAAACCCTGCTCCTCCTGCCTTTTGTGGAGCAGTCAGTGACTTTATTTTACTGAGAGAAGAAGGGGAAGTTTATAATAGGATCAGTTTTGTTTGCAATTTGTTTCTAATAGATGCCAATAAGCCGGTTAACTAGGCTCTAGTTAATGGAAATTTTATTGTTTCCCCCCCTGCAGCGCACATGACCTTTTCTTACGAGAGTTTGTGATTCTTGAAAACATGTATCTGCCGCCTTGCCTCGGGCTCTGCTTACAACAGCAGGGATATGACCATAGGCTCTTCTGAACTGGTTCACCAGCCCTCTGCTTGGAGTGGAACCGAGATACTTTGATCATCCTGTCAGGGGCAAATTTACAGCAACGTACCGGCTTTTGTTCCGTGTGTATTTCGCCAAATATAATATCTCCTTCAAGAAATCAATGATAAGCTGTTAAACTAAAGAGCATGGTAACATCCACAGAGCAGTAAATTAATGGTCTTCTGCGGAGAGATGGTTACAGATCTCATCATAAAAAATGGATAAAAGATTACATATCACGCAGAGCGAAACTTTTAATAACTCAACATGACTTTTCTTAATGGGTTTTATTCATTTTAATCATTATAGTGTCAATGATGATTATAGCCTTATTAGATTCTGGTGATTGAGGAGCCTGTTTATGAGATATTGAAAATCTTAGTCTGTTCGGAAGTGTAGTTGCAGACTGTGTAGGTTTTGATGTGTAACTTCATCTGCAGACGTAAGGCTTGCCAGAAGAGTTTCAATTAATACTTTAACTAAATTGCTCCTGTCTGGAGTGACCTAGGTCACAGATGACTTAGGGATTACACAACACTACCTTCTCAAAACAGTAGATCAGCAAGAGAGTAAATCAAAGAGAGCTGAGGAACTAAATAAATGGGGGAAAAAAAAAAAAAAAAGAAGAAAAAAAGACAGGAAAAAAAAAAGAAAGAAAAAAAAGAAGTAAGAAAAAAATGAAGAAAGAAAGAAAAAAAAAGAAGAAAGAAAAAAGAAAGAAAAAAGAAGAAAAAAGAAGAAAAAAAAAGAAGAAGAAAGGAAAAAAAAAAAGAGAAAAAAAAAGAAAGAAAAAGAAAAGAAAAGAAAAAAAGAGGACTGGGAAATCATATGGCAAAGGAAATCAATCTGCTTTCCTCTCTAGCAGCCACATAAGAATCTAGGTTTATGTCATCACTCTAGGCTAGGTTTTCCTTCCTAAAGATGGAGCTTTCACACAGACCTAAGCATATATGAACACCCACAATTAGAATGGCTCTTAATATTACCTCGCTCAAGAACAGAATAAACAAAGGTGGTGCAACAATGCCGTGTAATTATCTTTGCATCCTGAGGGAGAATCACTTTTTAAGAACTGGTTTTTTGAGACTTCTTTCTATGCTAATTCCATTTAATATGGACAAGAATACAGGAGACCACCTTTTTTTTTCTTCCCTTTTTAATATTTTTTTGGCTCTTGTTTAAAGCTTATTTAAAAAGTCTTTTTCCTTGTGAGGCCACAGATACAATCTGAACACCACAAAAATGAAAATGATGCCCTAAGTTTGTTTGTAATTAAACCAGAATATTTTTAGTAATCATATACAGCTCTCTCTCAGGAGTGCCAGCTTCCCCTTGCAAATCAACAGTGTTATGAACTATAAAAGCTTTAGATAAGAGACACATAAATCTACCTAAGCCATTATGAATTAATACATCTTTTGGGTCCTGAAAATCTGAGGTGTGATCCAGATGAATCCTACTTTTTAGCCTCAGTCTTCCCTATGTCCAATACCTCACTATCAGACAAGCAGGTCTCAGACTAGCTGGGTCCCTGCAGGTGTTGGCAGGGTGCTTGTACCAGCAGCTTCTGCCTGCTTTCAGGTGTTACAGGAGCTGGAGATGCTCCTATGCTATGGAGATTTGCAGGACATTTTCAGAGCTCCCTGTCTCCATCCTACTTGCTTGGGTATGTTGATGTGCAGCAATAGTCAAGTCTGTAGCTCCATTATCAACTCGCCTGGCAATGCTTCTCATCAGTGTCATGCCTCTTTCAGAACTTCAGTAAAATTCAGTGTAATCCCCAGAATCCTTTATCCTGAATAAGGACATCAAGATTTGTTCTGCTAAGGATTCAATTAGACCTTGCAGTGCCACTAAACGTATTCTCTTTTGCTTCTTTTGAGCTGTAAAGTGATGCTAGCAGTCTTCAAATATGTAAAAGGCAGTTCAGACAGAGAGGAGAGAAACTTTTATTTGTCCACTGGGGATAAACCAGGGAGTGCTGGGTTTAAATTGCACCAAGAAGGTTTAGACCAGACATGAAGAAAAAGCACTGTAGATGGCTAACGGTACAGATAGTTAGGGACTGCTGTTGGTCATGTAGGGAAGTTGTGGAACCATCATCTCTGGAGATTAAAAAAACCCCAAAACTGTGAAGAGAATAACTACACAATTTTCAGAGTCCATTTTAGCCTTCTTTTTTTTTTTTTTTTTTTTAAGGTTTTAAAAAATTTATGGAGATTGCAGAAGCNTTTTTTTTTTCTAAGTTCTGGTTGGTCAAATAGCTTCTAATTTATTAAATTTACTTCAGATTCAAGTTCCTTCAATGTGAATGTGTCAGACACTGTATCTCCTTCTCTGTTTATTAAAATTGTACCAGTCATTGTGAATTGGCTACTGCTATTTACTTTCTGAAACCATAGAACCATAGAATCAGTCAGTATTGAAAGGGACCACAAGGATCACCTAGTTCCACTCCCCCTGCCATGCCCAGGGACACCCTACCCAAGATCAGCCTTTCCAGAGCTTCATCCAGCTTGAACATCACTGTATTCATTGCTGAACAACCATACTTGTAGTAAAGGAACCACAATAAAAATCTTGTCATCATATACAGTGCCACAATTGGATGCCAGAGGAAAGCAAGATAAAAAAGAAAAAAGTTTGGCCAAGAAATCCTTTGGCTCAGTCATTGTGAAGTCATAGTTCCATCCAACAGCCACATGGATGTGTTTGCTGGTCTTGATTCACTTCCATTCTCATATGGTAACATATGCAGACTTGAGTACACTTGGTCACATCCTGCATAATCTACTGTGATGTTTGACTCCAGAAGAGAAACTTGGTCCATCTGATGGAGGGATATGAAGTTCTATGGTGTCTCACAATGTCTGATAGGGACAAAACATAGAGAGGTCATTAGATTACTAAAGCAGAGCAGGAGGATAGCTGTTTCTCAGTCTGCTCTGAAGAGCAGGCTGAAACCATTCTTCCATTCCCATTGCAGCTCCTACTTCAGACCAAGACAGTAAGGAAATGAACATTTGCTACGTTCTTACACCTATATCTGGAAGATGACAAAACACAGACCAAAACCCCACCAATTCCCATGTTCCTCTTCAGCATTCCAGGTGTCATATATTGCTTCAGAGGGTTAAGAAAATGTTATTCTTATATTACTATACTCAGCAACACACACGTACATAATCAAGGTAAGGAGACAGGCCTTCAGAATTACCATTTTTACAGATCATTCACTTGTTTCCTTTTTTCTTGTTAAGCCTATTGGAAAGGTAACAAATATCTCAAAGAAGAGGGGGGAGGGAAGGACAGACAAAGCATGTTTGTTTAGGAAATGTCTGGGGATTTTTTTTAATTAATGTGCCAATCACTTAGTAAGCTGCAGGGCAGTAGCTGGGACAATCCAAATAAAGGCCACATGCTCCTGTTCCAGTCACCTCCCTTTCCTCAGGGCAGGATTATCAACAAGAAGTGGGAGACCAAGTTTTAAAGTCATAATACACACTCTCTTTTTAGCTCTGTGCAGATGAAGGGTTTGGAATTGTACTCTCTGCTTCTTGATATATCTGCCTGGACCATCTCATACTTTTTTAGCCAAACCCTTCTTTTTCTCACTTTTTTCCTATTTGCTGTTATTTTGCAGGAAAGCTGTTACATGGAGGAGGTGATGGATTAGAGTTTGCCATGCTCTGAAATAGGACTTAACAGAATTTGGGCCCCGGTGCTGTCGCACAGCTCTGCCTAGATCTGTTTGGCTCTGTCTTGGTGCCCACCACAGAGGAAGTTGCTTCTGAAACAGCGAAAGAGCTGCTGTTAGCTGCTGCTCCCCAAGTGTCATGGAACGATGCTCAGAGAGCAAAGCAGACTGCTCCTACCCCTGATCACCAGCGAATTACTTCCCACTGTGTGCCGAGGTGTTTGCAGCCAGGCTGGATGAGGCTGTGGGCAGCCTGATCTAGGGTAGGGTGTCCCTGGGCATGGCAGGGGTGGTTGGAACTAGATGATCTTTGTGGTCCCTTCCAACCATGACTGATTCTCTGAGGTGAGGTAGAGGAGGACTGGGGCACTGCCAGCTCCCTGGCAGCCTGCCGCACCTGGCAGACACAGCCAGGGGATGCGCAGGGGCCACCCAGGGAGACTTTTAGTTCATTTCCTTCTTCCCTGGCGTGGGTGTGTGGGGCAACCTTGCCCTATATTAGCAGGAAACACTCGGCAAATATATCAAAAGCACCAAGGCAGAAACTTGCAAACCGCAGCCTCTTTATTCTTATTGGAAAGGCTGATAGCATTTAATAGAAAACAAATATCTTTCTGAACTCTCCCATCCAGTTTCATAGGGACTCCTACAGCCCAGGCTTTGCAGACAAGCATGGCTACAGGACTCTTCAGAGCAGACTGAAAAACAGCTATCCTCCTGCTTGGCTTTAGTAATTTAATAAGCTCTCTACGTTTTGTCCCTATCAGACACTGTGAGACACCATAGAACGTCACATCCCTCCGTCAGATGGACCAAGTTTCTCTACTGGGGTCAAACATCACAGTAGGTTATGCAGGATGTGACCAAGTGTGCTCAAGTCTGCGTATGTTACCATATGAGAATGGGAGTGAATCAAGACCAGCAAACACATCCATGTGGCTGTTGCATGGAACTATGACTTCACAAAGGATTTCTTGGCCAAACTTTTTTCTTTTTTTTTTTTTTCATCTTGCTTTCCTCTGGCATCCAATTGTGGCACCGTAACGATGACAAGATTTTTATTGTGGTCCCTTACTACAAGTATGGTTGTTCAGTAACAAATACAGAACTTCACATCCCTCCATCAGATGGACCAAGTTTCTCTGCTGGGGTCAAACGCCACAGTAGATTATACAGGATGTGACCAAGTGTGCTCAACTCTGCATATGTTACCACCTAGTGACTGCTCAGGGTATATTGCAGTACGTTCTGCACAGCACAGTGATGTGTAAGGAGATTTGTAATGCCAGCAAACAAATGGTCATGTATCAAAGTGACTGATCAGTGCCACGAAATTGATGCAGAACAGTAGCAGTAATAAGTAATTAAAAAAAAAAGAAAGAAACAAAACCAAAAAACCCCACACACCCTGATTTCTTTAGAGAGGCAGAACAAAAAATACCTTCTCCAAATGTTTGAGTCTTCTTCGTTTTGAAGTCAAGCAGCCTATCCTGTTTCCTGGAATTGGGCTGGTAGGCTCACAGCCCCATCTTTTCTTCTTTTATTGAGGTCATAACTAATCGTTTCTGCCCCATACTTTTTGTCGCATGTAATTGCCATTTTATTGTTCCCTAAGGTCAGTTTTGCTAAGGCTTTCAAAAGAGCCGAATTTAAAATGACTAATGCCGATTAAAAGTAGGAATTCAAGGTTGCAAAGCCTATCACAGCCTTATGCTATTTCCTGTGGCTGTATTTTAAGGTAATTAAGAGCAGGTCTCCCTGTAGTACATCTTTGTAAAGTAACTGCAAGTGTATTAATGTGCAGACTTACCTAGTAAATATCCACACTTGTTTGTAGGGTGGCAAGCTTTCCCCAGGCATTTTTCTAAATTATTTTTTCACTTCTGCAAGTGTGCCAATAAAACTTCTTCCAGCTGGCTATCACCAGAATTATTTTAGGCTTCTTATACCCTAAATTCAAATCCAGTGATTGCAGCATGTCATATGTCAGCAGTTTAATCCTACCGTCTCCTTCTCACCCAAGCAAGGCTGATGCTGGTTCTGATGTGTCTGACAATGGCTCAAGATGGGATCTCCAGTCTGGAGCTTCCTATCCAGCTGCCAAAGCTTACCTCTGTACTAAAACCTCAGTTATTTCTCTGGGTCTGTCAGTGTCAGCATCTTTGAAAATCAGGGATACTATCTTGCAGAGACAGCAAGAGATTTTGCACATCTGAAGTTCTTAAGCTGTGAAGAAGTAAGTTGTTAGTAAGCCTGATGGAGTTAATGAGCCTGGTCGGTGGGGGTGGAACTCTTAGCAAAGGTAAGGAGTTTTGCAGAGCTTGCCAGATTTAGTCTATTTCTGCTTTCACACCAAGGGTTTTTACTTCTCACCCTGGAATTCGCATCTGAAAAAAAATAAAGGTTCGTGCTAAAAGTTTCTGAAAAGACAACCCTCAGCCAGCCAGAGAAAGTAGAGAGACTGAAGTATGATGTAGAGGAAATATTTTTATTGTTTTTTTTTTTTCTGTTGTATGATGCCTTTTTTTTTTTTTTTTAAAGGTACTATAAACATTATTTGAACCAGGTTCCCATTACTAGGAAAGGTCAAATCTTACAATAGGCTCACAAACCCAGGCTAGCCATTAGTAAATAAGGGTTTATGGAAAACTCATAAAGCGCCTAAAGTGCCAGCTTATGTAATCTATCTAATATAATAAACACTCTGAGGGGAGTCTGGAAGTGGAAAAAAATGCAGTTTTTATTTTATGATAAAATATTTGAACATAGTCAAGACCTTAGGAATTGATCAAACTGCATGAGCCAGAAGCTCTGCCACAAAGCCTGAAAATCCAGGACACCTTTAGCTGGCTGGGAAGAAGCATTTTAGCAGATCCTACAGAGTGGATTGTTAACACAAACTTAGACTCACAGTGGTCTCAGAAGCTGTGTAAGAGTTACCTGGCACAGCCATTGGTGGATTCACATCATACTAACTACTGTACAGTCTGTTTTTAGAGTACGACCACTATGTGGTACTGTCAGTGAGACAAAGGAGTGCAGAAGGAGTTATCCATGGGACAAAAATGTGCCCTTGTGGCCAAGAAGGCCAATGGGATCCTGGGGTGTGTTAGGAACAGTGTGTCCAGCAGATCAAGGGAGGTTCTCCTCTCCCTCTACTCTGCCCTGGTGAGACCTCATCTTGAGTACTGCATTCAGTTGAAGAGGGACAGGGATCTGCTGGAGAGGGTCCAGCAGAGGGCTACAAAGTTGATTAGGGGACTGGAGAGGCTGAGGGACCTGGGGCTGCTCAGTCTGCAGAAGAGAAGACTGAGAGGGGATTTTATAAATGTTTATGAATATCTTAGGGCTGGGGATCAGGAGAGGGGGCACAGGCTCTGCTCACTTGCTCCCTGGGATAGGACAAGGAGCAATGGATGTAAGCTGCAGGACAGGAAGTTCCACCTCAACACAAGGGGAAACTTCTTTACTGGAAGGGCCCCAGACCACTGGCACAGGCTGCCCAGAGAGGTTGTGGAGTCTCCTTCTCTGGTGACTTTCAAGGCCTGTCTGGATGTGTTCCTGTGTGACCTGAGCTAGATTGTATGCTCTGGCAGGGGGGTTGGACTTGATGAGCTCTTTGGGTCCCTTCCAACCTCTGACATCCTTTGATCCTGTGATTTCTGTTGCATAGATGCTTTCTAAAGAGACTTTCTAAGACAGGCAGTCCCTGCTGGCTGGTTGGCACCGTGTTAGACTGTTTTCCTGAGCAATGATATTCCCACAGCAATTATAGTCACCTGGTATTGTGCAAACTACCTGCACAGAATCATTTGATTTGACACTCCCCCATTGTGCTGTTTTCAGCACGCTCCCTCCTAATTTGTGATTAACAAGGATTAGGTTGTTCTCACTTTGTAAGGGCTATTTATAGTTCCATGGATTTCCTCCCCACACCTTCCCTCTCCTGTAGTGCATCAATGGCACAATTTTCATCTTGGCATGTGACCTGAGTTATACAGTCATGTTGAGCAATTAAAAAGAGCTGATTTATGAAATAGAAAGGACTAATCAGAAGCACGTGAACAATGCACTGCATTTATGCACCGTGATTTTCTTTTCCCCTGGAACTAAATCCTGACGAGGCTTTGATATGATGCTTTCACAACCAAAAAGCCTCCCCCAAAACGCAACAAAATCGCGCAAGAACGAAACCTGTAGAATTAAAAAGCCGAACCTGAAGTAACAGCAGAACTCAGTGACCCCCTCCTCCTGCCCTTGAACACAATTGGAGTTTTACGACTAAATTCGGTGAGAGCAGGAACAAGCCTGGAAAATAATTACCTAAGAGGGAAATGGACTGAGATAGCAGGGTTATGATTCATATGTAAATTCACAAGAGAGATCAGTCTGGCATAGGACAGTGCCCATAACAAATCAGTTGAGGGGTAGTCTAAGTGGCTGGTATGCAGTCTTAATTTAAGATGAATTCATTAAGGGGGCTGCATACTGGAGCAGCTGTGCTCCCACTGAATTAGTAGCAAAAAAAAAAAAACACCCCAAAAAAACAGCAACAACAAAAAATGGAAACTTTTTAGTGTTTATTTTAGAAGCTAAATGTTTGTGATGCTTCAGATAGGGTCAGATGAAAGGATTTCTCCTGAAAGAATGTGTTCCTGTACAACTTGATCTAGGTGAACCTGCTTTAGCAGGGGAGTTCATAGAATCATAGAATCAGTCAGGGTTGGAAGGGACCACAAGCATCATCTAGTTCCAACCCCCCTGCCATGCCCAGGGACATCCTACCCTATGATCAGGCTGCCCACAGCCTCATCCAGCCTGGCTGCAAACACCTCCAGGGATGTGGCCCCCCAAACACCCCCTTGGGCAACCTTTTTCAGGGCTTCACCACTCTCATGCTCAACAACTTCCTTATTATGTCCAATTTGAATCTCCCCACCTGCATCTTTGCTCTGTTCCCCCTAGTCCTGTCACTCCCTGACAGCCTAAAAAGTCCCTCCCCTGCCTTCAGATCCTGGAAGGCCACATAGGGTCACCTGGGAGTCTCGTCTTCTCCAAACTGAACAGCCCCAACTCTTTCAGTCTGTCCTCATAGCAGAGGTGCTGCAGCCCTCTGAGCATCCTTGTGGTCCTTCTCTGGACACACTCCATCATGTCCATTTCCTTTTTGTCCCAAGGGCTCCAGAACTGGACGCAGTACTCCAGGTGAGGTCTCACCAGGGTGAAGTAGAGGGGGAGAATCACCTCCCTGGCCCTGCTGGCCACACTTCCATCTGTTACAAACCTGTCCCCTACTT
>VWZI01011652.1:260095-274687 GCA_013396835.1 Psilopogon haemacephalus
TTCCCCCTTCTTTTACTAGATACGCCCTTTCGTGCAAAGATGCAAATCTCAGCTAGCTTTGATATCATGAATACAAATGTTCTTTTTATTAACCTTCCAAATGACTACTGCACTGGGCCGGCCACATCCTGCTTTTTCTTTCTTTCTTTCTTTCTTTCTTTCTTTCTTTCTTTCTCTCTTTCTTTCTTTCTTTCTTTCTTTCTCTCTTTCTTTCTTTCTTTCTTTCTTTCTCTCTTTCTTTCTTTCTTTCTTTCTTTCTCTCTTTCTTTCTTTCTTTCTTTCTTTCTCTCTTTCTTTCTTTCTTTCTTTCTTTCTCTCTTTCTTTCTTTCTTTCTTTCTTTCTCTCTTTCTTTCTTTCTTTCTTTCTTTCTTTCCTTTTTTTTTTTTTTTCCCCCCCCCAGTCAAATGCAAGTAATGTTTCTTCTTAATTTCTTTTCTGTTTTCCAGATACTCTTGTTGCTTTGATATCATTTTGCCTGCTAGCGTTCTCGTTTTCATGTTCCTTTTTGATTGGTTGGTCACTTACACATTATCCTCCTTCGTTGGTAATTCCTTCGCCTTCACTGCACGGATTTCTACCTGTGCTGAAAAATGAAACGTGAAGAGGAGCCATTAAGCATAACCAAATATAATGCAGTATACTCTAGGAAGTCTTTTACACGTGTTCATTTGCATTCCTCATCGCTTGTTTTTCTTGCAAAGGGTCAGGAAACGTGCAGATTACCATTTGGTTTTGTTACTTAAGTAGTGCCTTAGCCATCCTTAGTGTGGTGGTTTGGCAGTTATCTGCCCCCCCCCCCACTCCGACTTTGAAATAACCCAGTCGGCTGGAAGTTAAGGAACGAAGCTTTATATTTGCAGCTTTGCACAATACACAAGCAGATATTCACAATGTGTAACAGATATTTACAGATATATGCAGTAAAAAGGTAATACAGAAACACCACAGCCCTCCCAGAGATCAAAATCCCTAAGAGGGGTCTCTAACCACCCCTACCACCTTTCCCTCCTTCCCCAATCTTATCTCACCATCTGTTTTATGCAGCAGATAGGCAGAGGTAGATCGGCCAGGAGGGTTAGCAGCAGGAAAGAAGTTAGTGGAATTATTCATATTCAGCTATAAAAGGCAAAGAGAAAGAGAGAGCCATGCAAGAGCCACAGCCCAAAGAGGTCTGAAACGGTCTGACTTATCTATATTTGGGTTACAACTCTTCAACAAAATTTTTTTTTTCTTTCTCAGTAAAGCTACGAGTGAAGTAGCATCATCAGTGCTTGCCTCTCTCAGCCTATAGTCTAATTTCTCATTCAAATGCTCCAATTAGTTCAAACCAGCACACTTAGTTAAGATTAAAGTAATTGTGGCCACAATAGCTCTTCCACTTCATTGCAGAGGATTGAGCTTGCAGAGAAATGTGTTCAGTATAAATAGGTTCTGCTGGATCTCCAAGACTCCTGCCTAGATTAGGGCAGGGTTTTTTTTTTTTTAAAGTCAGGAAATGACATATCTGAGCTGTGATCAGTTGTGTTATCCAGGCAAGTCTATTTAAAAGCACTTTCCATTTTAAATATAGCCATAAAACACCCCACCAGCAAGCCTTCTTGATAAGGGTAAAAGCAATACATCCAAATCCAATCTAAATTTGACACTGCCTAAACCAAGAATTCGCATTGATAAGTCAGGACTCATTTACAGGGCCGTAAATGGGTGGGTAGCTATAATTTGGTATTAAACTTGTAAAATATATTGATGGCATGCAAGGGCTAAATAAATAATTTACTACGAGAAAATTGGAAATCTTTACGCGGTACTTAATTGACCAACCACTCTCTCGTGTTCTTGAGAGAGTTTCCTATTTTGGTTTTTTTTTTTTTTTTAATTTATTTTTTTGCACACTGGAATTTTCCCCATGTGTGTTATTTTTTTCCAGCCTCAGTGAACGTTCATAACTCTCCATATTTCTGCAAACACAGTCTGCTTCCGTCCTTGTTCCGTCAGTCAGTTGCATTCTTTTCTGCATTTTCATTTGTTTGCTTAAAGGTGAGAGGGAGTCAAATGCCTTTTTCCGGGCACAGTTCAGCTGGTGTTATTCTTAAAGCTGAAATGAAATCACCTCAGCGATCAGGTTTGCTTTGAATGTTACTTAAATCAAGTTCCAGAGCAAACTGGACGGGGATATTGTAGTTAATGGGTATCCCAGTGACCACAGGGAGAATGGGATTGGGAGCTTTATAAAAGCTTATAAAAAAATCATATGGCCACCTCACTGGCCAGTGTAGCTCAGGGTAGTTGCAGTTAGGCCAATGAATTTTGGCTTTAAAGGAGTTTTGCCCTCCATGGATATCAAAAATCTGCTTCTGAGATTCCATACAGGCCTTTGGTTGATGCTGCCCTCCTAAGCGCCCGATGAGTCGTGAATCAGACCTATTATATATATTAGATTTTATTATTAATTCATCACACTTACTTTTTGTCAGGTTTATCCTCTAAAACCAGACCTCCAGGATAACCTCTGATCGCCTTTTTCTGTGACTGTTGGAAGTGAGTGCTTCTACCCAGCTACTGTTATTTCCTTGGGTGAATGCAGCACTGCTATATATGTTCGTATCCATTTGATGCTCATGTTGACTCTCCACTTCCGTTTGGGAGCAGTGAAAGGATGGAAATGTGCATTTCTTCCCCCCATTAAGGGCACTGTGGACAAGAGCAGATAGTGTGAGCTTGCAGCCCAGAAGGTAATGTGCATTTCTTCCCCCCATTAAGGGCACTGTGGACAAGAGCAGATAGTGTGAGCTTGCAGCCCAGAAGGTAATGTGCATTTCTTCCCCCCATTAAGGGCACTGTGGACAAGAGCAGACAGTGTGAGCTTGCAGCCCAGAAGGTAATGTGCATTTCTTCCTTCCATTAAGGGCACTGTGGACATGAGTAGACTGTGTGAGCTTGCAGCCCAGAAGGTAAATAACATCCTGGGCTGCACCAAAAGCAGTATTGCCAGAGGATCCAGAGAGAAGATTCTGCTGCTTTACTCTTTCTTGGTGAGACCTCACCTTCAGAGCTGGACACACTACTCCATCCTTCTTGTAGGCTCCCTTCAGGTACTGGAAGGCTGCTATTAGGTCTCTCTGGAGCCTCCTCTTCTCCACACTGAACAACCCCAGCTCCCTCTGCCTATCTTTGCAGCAGAGGTTCTCTAACCCCCTGATAATTTTCGTGGCCCTCCTCTGGACCCAATATAGGAAAGATCTGATGGAGTAAAGGAATAAATCTGGAGCAAGCACAGCAAATTCAGGGTAAGCATGGAGGGGGAGCTTTCCTCCGTCTGCTCTGGCCCAGCTGAAAAGCTGCAAAAAGGTCTCCCTAGAGCCTTCTCTTCTCCAGGCTGAACCATCCAAGTCTCTCAGTCTTTCTTCACAGGAAGGGGAAATGGATCTGAATTCAGATTCCTCCTAGTCTATTTTGGTTCACTCTCATCTTTAGCCATCCACAACAGCCTACTGTGCAAATGATTATGCTCTACATGGGCAGCAGTAGTGCTTCCCCATACACATATCCTTGGAGATCTTCCCACTGGAAGTTCATGCTAGCAATGGAGTTATTTTGTTGGTAAAATCTGTACAAGTTTCCCAGGAAATGAAAGGTAGAGTGTCAGAGGACTTCACATGCATTACTGCTCCTTTGTGAAGGCTTTTTGCCAGAAGGAAATTCCGTGATGAAACGTACACCATACCACCCCGACTCATATCACTGGACCCAAAGTAAGCAGTGCAGGGGTAAAGGAATAAATCTGGAGCAAGCACAGCAAATTCAGGGTAAGCAAGGGGCGGAGGGGGGGGCGGGAGAGAGCTTTCCTCCATCTGCTCTGGGCCACTGCCATCAGCTTGGCTATTGTTACAGGCACTCTGAGACTCCCATCTAATTCCACTTTCCACCTGCCCTCCCCAATAAATTCCTTTTTAAATGGTAGTTCGTTTTGTATGAAATATTTCCATTGTTTCCTGCAGAATGTCACCCACCTCCCAGCTGGGACCATATCCTGTGGCTTGGACTGACAGCACTTCCCTTAGTGGCCACATGACCATTTTGGAGCCCAGACCTGGCTTCAGAGGGAAATATTTTTTGGGGTGAGGGGAAGTCCAGTGTTCCTTGAACGGTGATAGGGTGGAATGTGCAGCAGGGTTTTCCAGCAAGGGTTGTAGCAACTGAATTCAGACACGAAAAAGGTCTCTTGGCTGTGGGAAAAAGGGTACAAGCTGGTGGGACTTATATGTGGGGGAGCCTGAAAAAAAAAAAAAAAGTGGAGTGCTCTGCTTTACATGTGTGCAGTGAACTGCTGCCTTGAGGGAGTAAGAACCCTCTTACAACTGTGCATGGATTGCCCTGGCTGTGTCCAGGTGCATGAAACAAGCAGGGCCACACATCTGCTTATTTCCTCCCCAGGGATTAGAAATTGGAGGGTGGGAAATGAGTAGAGCCTGAGGTCCATTCTCACTTGCCAGCTCAGCTGAGCTGGTGAGCCCTTTGGTGGTGGTAGGAGGGGGAGTTGGGGGAGGAAAAGTGGAATATGATTTTATTTCTGGCTTAGGCCAGAGGTAAATGACTGCCTGAGGGAATAGGAGAGGAGAAGGTGTGCCGCTGAGTTACAGTGCCTCGGGGGGCTCCTGCTGCAATGGAACAGCTATGTAATGTGCTCCCTGGGGGATTGCATCTGAAATAAAAACGTAGCCTGTTACTTATTGGCATTAGCGTTCACTTACGAACGTCTTTTATTGCTTAACTCTTCTGTTTTGGCGCCTGCGTAACTACTTAGGCTCTTTTAAATTCGCTGGACCAAATTCAGAGCTCACATATCCAGAGATCTATGCAGAGTTCACGACTGGCAGAGGAGTGTGGATGGAAAGCAGTAAATCTAAGAAAGTCTAGGGAGAGAGTCATGATGAATGGAAGGGTCATAGCAGATAAGATTCTTGCCCTCGCCACATTTGTTTTCAGTCGGCTAGTTTGAGCAGGACCTTGTGCCTCCCTGCTTCCTTTAAATGCTATAAATTATTTCTGAATTGGAGGTGTCTTTCAGTGAAAAAAAAAAAAAGATGCTGACTCAAAGTCAGGAGTTGCTTGTGGGCTCCTAGAACACTCGAGGAACCTCAATGCGATTTTTAGTGATATAACATGGAGGTCTTAGCTCTCCAGTAATAAGTTCACAGGCAAGAAACCATCATGACAACCTTATTTGAAGCTTTCCATGAACTATCCTACCAGTAAACCTATCCTTAACGTGAAAAGAACACCAAATAGTCACTATATTTTTAGAATCAAACCTCTCCCCTATATTTCCTTAACTTAATTCCGATGAAGCACATCACCACCCTGTTTGCACTCCAGTTTATGACTCAGATGCTATTTTTTTTTTTCTGTGTGTTTCTCTTGGTCCTTGCACCCTGGCTACGTGCAGAGAAGAAGCTAGGAAGTAGTCCCTCTCATCCAGCTCTCGTGACTCTTACAGCAACAGCTGGCATTGGTTCAACCCTAAACACTCCCCATGCACAGCATGGACATGGATGTCAGGGGAGGACTGTTTTGTTTTCTGGCCCTGGCTGGCAGAACTTTGGCTGGTTGTTAGGCATCAAGAATGGTGCTGTTATGGTTCTTTTTCTTAGTCCATGACTTGGTGCCCACCAGGCTTTTCCATGTCACCTCCTACTTGTGGCATGTCTCCCCCGCATCCCTTTCTATTACTTCCAGCTCTCACTTTCCATCAGTATGCATTCCCAAAAAAATATGTTGTGCTTTCTCATCTATTTTCTTTCAGATACTGAAGACACAACCTCATTGTCTGCAGTCAAATGCTGTTTTGACGCTCTGTTCTGCCACGCTGCCCTCGAAAATGCTGCCAGGGCTGTCACCTACAGTGGGCACCTCTGCTCCCCTGTTAGCATCTACCCACCCAGTGTTTCCTGTCTTTTAAGAGAGGGAAAAGCCTACTGTTTTACTGGTTGTACCACTTCTGGAACCTTGGGGCAAACCTCATTCCTCTAGCCACACAAAATGCATGTAACAAGATCTTCTCCAAAAGCCACAGCCACCTTCCATAAGCTTTTAAATGACATGCCAGCCCAAGTGTGTCCTCCCATGCTGCTGAGCCATTGCACAGCAGCTGGAAAGGAGAGAAGGGGAGGGGAAAGGGGTATACACAAGAGTTCCTCAAGCTGAGGGAGAAGAACCAGCTCTGTATATTTAGTTACAGTTAATTATAAGTTTATGACCTTATGATGCAATTGTTGTAAGCCTCGCTCAATGTACTTCTCAGACAGGGCAGGCAGGATGTAGAGGAGGGGTGCATTTTATGGCTGCAGTGATTGCTTGGGCTGTGCAGATAAAAGAGCTGTAGAGAGGTCTCCATTCAGGACAGAGTAGAGCCATTTTGGCCAGGTAGTATTTGCAGGGTCTGATTGTCTCTGCCAAAAAGGGCTTATGAAGTGTAGGTGTAAGGCACATTGATCTGTCGTCCTCTGCTTTCTCTGGCAGCAGGGGGTGGAATTTTGTTCTTGCACTTTCGGAGGGGAGGAAAGCTAGAGGAGGGAGTAGGTGTCATTAACTCATAAGAATAGTTAATTTAAAAACTTTATTTGAGATTTTTTTTTTTTTTAAAAAGAGAGGCAGCTTTGGAATTTGACATTTGTTTCACCCAAAGATTTCAAATGCTGCACAATTTCCACACACCCCCCTCCCCCCCCCATCCTCCCCACATTATGCTGATTTTATGGATAATCCAAATGATTCAGAAAGTGAACAGTCAATAATAGAGTGTCATTTTCAGGTCTATGAATAGATTCAAAGACTCTTGAAACCCTAATCCACTTGATCCCACTTAATGCCTTCAAGATGCATTAACAGGACAAAAAGAAGTTTAATCGACGTGCATTAAACTCATTTTAGGCACTGTAACCCTTTAGCTTACAGGAGTAGCCACATAAAGAAAAATAAGGAAGCCTTAGCTTGCATTTCCCTGGAAAAATAAGTAAGCAGGAATGTATGCCACATCCTGGCTGGCATTTTAATCTCATCAAAGCTGAGCTTTAAAAAAAAAAAGGCTGTTCTTTCCCTACTGCGCTTTCCAAAGATGCACAGCATAAATGTGCTCTGAACACAACAGAACTAATTGAACAATCACAGCAAAGGAGGTCAAAACCCAACAAACAGTGTAGCATCTAAAATGACTCTGGAGGATTTTAACAGATGGACACTTGTAAATCTAACAGGATTTCCTACTGGTGAGAATGCCTTAGGTAAAATTCAGAATGTCTCATTAAATTGTCAGCCAGCTATGAGCCATTGCTCATGTGAATATGAACAGCTAGGCAGCTTTACTGTAAATATACACAGGCATGTATTAATGTAGGCCTGAAAGGCAACGTTTGGATGTGAGTTTGGCTAGAAAACCCTTTCAAAACTGAAGGAGGATCAGATGTAACATTTCTAGCTGGGATACATTAGAGATGCAGGAGGGAGATTAAGCTGGGAGTCAGTTGTTTTTTTTTTTTCCCCCCTCTCCCCATCCTTGAATCATAGAATGGTCTAGGTTGGAAGAGACCTCAAAGATCATCCAGTTCCAACCCCCTGCCACGGGCAGGGACACCTCCCACTAGATCAGGACGCTCAAGACCTCATCGAGCCTGGCCTTGAACACATCCAGGGAGGGAGCAGCCACAAACTCCCTGGGCAACTTGTTCCAGTGTCTCACCACCCTCACTGTGAAGAATTTCTTCCTAACATCCCGTTCAAATCTCCCCTCCGCCAATTTGAACCCATTCCCCCTCGTCCTGTCATTACAAGACCTTGTGAACAGTCCCTCCCCAGCCCTCCTGTAGCCCCCCTCAGATACTGGTAGGCTGCTATAAGGTCTCCCCGAAGCCTTCTCTTCTCCAGGCTGAAAAGCCCCAACTCTCTCAGCCTGTCCTCAGAGCAGAGGTGCTCCAGCCCTCTGATCATCTTCGTGGCCCTCTGAGACGTATGGTTTAGCCTGCACGTGCACTTCCATGCAGATTTGTAGATCAGTTTGTCTTAGACTTCTCCAATCCCTTCTGCTATTGCTTTCTTGCAGCCTTCCGTGTTCTTAGGCTGTTGACGAAACGCATCGACGGACTCAACACGGTTATAACAGCGCTCTTGCGTCTCCCGAGTAGATGCTCTCGTGCCAAGAATTTGAATGTAGGTTAGCACAAGGCAACGACAGAGCAGTGGCACATTTCCATTTTTACACATTTCCTTTACCTGGCGGCGGTGATCTGGACGAGGCCAATCAGGCTGTTTCTCACCAAAACGCTGCCTGCGCCTGTTTACCTCCACCAGCGACCCTACCGCTTATGAGATCTGCCAGCCTGTTGTTCAAATCCACATTCCTGTACAGTTACACTTTCTCTGTAAGGTTAAAAAAAAAAAAGAAAAAAAGAAAAAAAAAAAGCCTCTGCTGGGTTTATTGGCATTTCTCACAGTATCTGAGTTCAAAGAAAATGATTACAAGTTAAGACAGAGCTCTGTTCTTTAAAGCGCCACAGCGTATAGATCTGTTGAGTGATATACAACATAGAACAACTTCCAACTGAGGGAAGCTTAACGCAGCTTGGGCTAGCTTGCTGATAGCTGCTCGGCTCCTAGAATTACTGCTTACAAACCATAAAGGCCCCAGCTTGAGTTTCATGGAAGGGAGGAGGGCGATGGATGTTGTGCACACCACAAATGCAGCCACAGGGCGGGTAACCTGCCAGCTCTCTAACCTCAGCCAAAAAAATCTGGCCACTGCCTGGCAGGCAGAGTATGTCTATTCACTGTCTATCAGTGGCAGGAAAAGGAAAAAAAAGTAAAAAAAAAAAAAGGTAAAAAAAAAGAAGCACCGTGTGAAACCACCAAATCCAGTCGTGAGAGCATTAATGTGCCAAATGGACAAAATTTGGTGCCTGTTAAACCTGCCCTTCGTTTCTGTGATAGGGAAACAGCCTGTAAATACAAACAGATCACTTCCCTCCTTACTGAAAAAGCAGGCACCTTGGAGGGAGGAAGCACACAGCGTGTTTATCAGGGTCATAAATTCTACACAAAGTTTTTGAACTGGCAAGCTTCATGATGAAGCTGAGAGACTCACCCCAACGCCCACTTCTCACTGCCAGGGCTCTTGTACTCAGGCTGGCACTGGAGAAAGAGCATTGGATGTGTTTGCGTTGAAGTGGGTTATGGTGAGATGGCCATACTGGTACAAAAAGTACTGGGTTAGAGCTGATTCCCCCTCCCTAGCAGAATAAACTCACTGAAACACAGATTCTTTTGGAAAGTCAGGAAAAATTTAATAGTATTTTCTTATAGTTTAAGCTAAATATAACAGTGTAAAAAGAGTTTACTACTACAAGAGAGGAAAAGGAAAAAAACCCCAAAGCCTTAAGGAGGATGGGGAAGGGGTCAGGCAGCAGCAAAGCAGCAGCAGCAGCAGACATAACAGCATCGGGGGAAGATAGCAGTGGGAGCAGCAGAAAGCAGAAAAAAAGGGCAGAACAAGCTGTAGTTCCAGACATAAGGCTCTTGATGCTCCAATGAAATTATATTAACTTATCCATTGTTGCTGTTATATAGCCTGTCCCTAAAATGTTCACCTCTTCACTACTTTTTCCTATGTCTGAGCTAGAAATCGAGTTCAAACAGCCACAACTGTCTATCAGTGGCAGGAAAATGGCTTTAAGTGAAAAAAAGAACCATGTGACACCACCAAGTTCAGTTGTGAGAGTATTAATGTGCCAAATGGACAAAACTTGGTGCCTGTTAAACCTGCCCTTCGTTTCTGTGATATTTTTGGGCAAGGAAACAGCCTGTAAATGCAAACAGATCACTTCCCTCCTTACTGAAAAAGCAGGCACCTTGGAGGGAGGAAGCACACAGCGTGTTTATCAGGGTCATAAATTCTACACAAAGTTTTTGAACTGGCAAGCTTCATGATGAAGCTGAGAGACTCACCCCAACGCCCACTTCTCACTGCCAGGGCTCTTGTACTCAGGCTGGCACTGGAGAAAGAGCATTGGATGTGTATGCGTCGCAGTGGGTTATGGTGAGATGACCACACTGGTACAAAAAGTACTGGGTTAGAGCTGATTCCCACCCTCCCTAGTAGATTAAACTCACTGAAACACAGATTCGTTTGGAAAGTCAGGAAAAATGAAATAGAATTTTCTTAGAGTTTAAACTAAATATAACAGTGTAAAAAGAGTTTACTACTACAAGAGAGGAAAAGGGGAAAAAAACCCCTTAAGGAGGATGGGGAAGGGGTCAAGTTCTTTTGCTGATTAATTGCATAGGAAAAGAAATGAATCCACCTACAAGACAAAAATGGTATGTTTATTTCTCACAGGTTTGTTGGTCAGCAGATGCTGGATCATCTGCAGAGAGCATCTACACTTTTGCACTGTTGCATTATGAGCCACTGATAGCTTGCTGCAACCAACCTCTGAGCTGACTACCAGCCACACAGCTGTAGGGATGCTCTAGCTAATGAAACTCTTCGGAGAGGCAGGGATATTACCACTAAACTGGGATGACACAACGTTTAGCTGCCTCCTGGTGCAGGCTCACATCTGTTAGGATTGTAGCATTTAGTAGATCCTTCAGACAGATGTACAGACCCACCTTGAGGAACATGGCTGGCTGGCTGACTGGCTTCCAAGTCTCTCCAATGCAGCAAACTTTAGTTTTCTACATCTGCTAAGAGCAAAAGATGACCTCTCAGTCGAGTGTCCATCCTTTCTGATTGTCGTCTTCATAGAATCATAGAATGGTTTAGGTTGGAAGAGACCTCAAAGATCATCCAGCTCCAACCCCCCACCATAGGCAGGGACACCTCCCACTAGATCAGGTTGCTCAAGACCTCATCCAGCCTGGCCTTGAACACATCCAGGGAGAGAGCAGCCACAACCTCCCTGGGCAACCTGTACCAGTGCCTCGCCACCCTCACTGTGAAGAATTTCCTCCTAACATCCTGTTCAAATCACCCCTCTGCCAATTTGAACCCATTCCCCCTCGTCCTGTCATTACAAGACCTTTTGAATAGTCCCTTTGCTGTATGTCAGCCCTTGCTGTAGCTTCGTATTCTGTCACTGAAATAAGACACACAGATGAATAAATTTTTTTTTTTTTTTGGTGTGTGTTTTTGGTAATGCTTGGCTGTTTTTCTGTCACACCATGTTACAGGCAAATGAGAAGAAAGTAGATTTGCTTCTAGGAAGCAGGTCTGACAAATATAAAATGGGTGGGGAAGATTAGATTTTTATGAGCTGTGTTTTAAATCCTAACCTCCTACCTCAGCTCTGTAAACACTGAACAAACGCAACAACAAACTCGTTTTGTGACATTTATCTTACTCATACTATTATTAATTGTCAGAATGATAAGAGAGAAGTGGAGAAAGTATGACAGAAGCTTGTCCAAGAGGCTTATTATTTTTGGGGAAAAAAAATAAATCTTAATTTACAGCTTCTGCTCATGCATTACCTTCTCCCTGAAAACTCATGGCTTAGTGTTAAGTACAGCAGTACCCAGGACCTGATTTACTCTACACATCAAGTACAGCAAATAGGTCTGTTCTGTAAAAAAAGAGAAAGCTTTTCTCTAATTGAGCTCTCACCAAGAAGAAAACGAAGAAGCAGAAGAAGATACAATTCCTGATATTATTCACTTGCTATATGCAAATTTAAAAGATTATCCAGACAGTGGTTGTGGGTTTTTTTTTGGTTTTTTTTTTTTAATTATCAATTCTTTTGGTGGTGAAGATTCATGCATAAGGAGGTAAAATCTGAAGAAACTGGCTGCACTTTTTAGCAGTCATATTTCTGACAACTTGTTAAAGACAGAAAACATTTATCTTCCAGGAGAAACAAAACATGGAAGCAATGCAAACATCCTAAAGCAGGAGAATGCTTGCACTGGGGAAGAAAGATAAGGGTGTAAACAAACTTGCTTGTACTTGAGTAGCCACTATGAAAAAGTCATAATATTCAGAATGTTTTTTCCTTCTGTTTTCTTTTTTTTTTTTTTGTAACTCAAGTAAAGAGTGTCTCTGTTCTCTAGTCATCTGACATTTTATTGCCAAGACAAACAAGAACCGAGTTTGTATCTCTAACATGAATGCAGCTGCAAGGGATGCATATGCATGTTCACAAAGCAAACCCACCCCACTTGACTCTCCCTGGCTAGGGAGCATTCTCCCAGGGAGAGCTGAACTTGACAGAGTTGGAAAGCCAAGAGTGGTGCCTCCCTACCTTGGGTGCCTCCCTTCCTGGTGGTCCTTTCCAACCATAGCAATGCATAGTGATTAGGCGTTGTGTTGGCTTAGTCAAGGACTTGTCAGTGTGAAACTAATGGTTGGACTCGATGATCTTGAAGGTCTTTTCCAATCAAAAATATTCTGTGATTCTGTGTCTTGAGTATGCTGAGAAAATGGTGGCAAGAGGAGGAGTTCCAGCTCTTTGCTGCACTTCTCAGTGGGGAAAGGCTTGCAGCCCACAGCTGGCAGTCCGCTGCAAAGGAGAGCCTGTGTGCTGACAGCACACCTTTCTTTTTTTTCTGTGACTATTGCCTGAATTATCAAGACTGATTGAAGTGGCCGTGCCAGCAAAGTGTCCCTCCATGGCAATCAGAAGACACGCAGTGAAAATTTGTAACAAGAATATTTTGGCAAGCTGTTCACGCTTGCAGTAATCGCTCCAGATGGCACTAACAGGAGAAGACCTTATACCGTCTCCGTAGACCAAGCTGACCCTGTGATTGAATCCAGGAACAGCATAAAATAAAATAAAATGCAGTGAGACCACGTTGGCTTCATTACTTTTTGGGCCTCGAATCAGCTAGGACCCAGGAGTGGGAATCAGTGCAAAATCCTAGCATCTTTAAGGCTACGACGTCTCCCGAAGGAAAGATTAGTCAAAAGTTCTCCAAGAACTTTTAATATTCCAAGTGAACTCAGTGCCCTGGCTGTAGTCTGCAGGTGATGCTTAGGCACACACAGCATCTGATCATGTCTTGTGTGACTGGCAAGAGCTGCTGATGTCATGCTGTGCCCTTTTTCCTCAGGATTTAGGGCTTTTTTGGGCTGTTAGGGCTTTCCAGTGATTAGGGCTTTTCTCCAAGATATGATAGACCTGGGACCATGATACTTCCACCTCCTAGGACACAAATTTATGCCCTTTTTGGAAAGCCCCATTGACCCAGCTGCAGCTCCTTTGTTACCTGTAGGGTAGTTAAATATTCATGGTGAGGAAGGAAAGAGGAAAAGCAGCCCTTACAGTTGGTAGGGGCCACAGAGGGACAAGTAGAAGTACTAAGTGTATCCTGTGCTACCTGCTCCCCATAAGGTCACCATCCTCTTCTCTTTCTGGATGTCCTTCTCCGATCCCTGACAATGAGTGATAACTGATGCAGGGATCTTCAGAGGATCACCAGAATAGAGTGATAAGCACAGGATGTGCAGGAAAGTAGTTAGAAGCTATTCAGATCCAGCTAAGAAGGCAGAGAGAGGCAGCAGCCAGAGTAGCTCAACCAACTCTGCCTTACCTATATTTGGGTTACAACTCTTAAACATTTTTTCTTTTTCAGTAAACCTATGAGTGAAGTAGCATCACCAACGTTTTCCTTTCTCAGCCTATAGTCCAGTTTCTTATTAAAATCCTCCAACTGGCTCAAACCATCACAACTCACCCCTGTCTGCTTCACTCAGAGTTCACCGAGAATTATCTCTCTAAACTAAACCAATATTTACAACCATGAATATTACAAACAGTCACAATCTCCAAGTTCTGTGGGCTGTAGCATGTGCATCTACAATAACTGTTGCACACAATGCATAGACAGAATCTTACACAGTAATCCTGTGTCAAAGGAAGTACTCTCTGTTTTCAGTGGGAAATGGAAAGGCCCTCAAGGAGTAGAAGTGTGTAGCGTAACAGAAACAAAGTTTTGTTTTGATGCCAATTATAATGCTGCCATTGAGTTCATGCTCAGTTTAACCTAATAAACAATGTGAAACGAGCAAAAATTAGTCATTTCCATACTGCTGATTTTGCAGACTTCAGGAACCTTGAGTATGAAATGAATAATTTTCTCTTAATAAATTTCCATGTGGAAAATGTATTTAAATGTAGGAAGATCATCGAGTCATGGAATCAGTCAGGGTTGGAAGGGACCACAAGGATCATCTAGTTCCAACCCCCCTGCCATGCCCAGGGACACCCTACCCTAAGATCTGCCTAAGACTTCTGCTGTTTAAACATTTAATAGGTCTGGTCCCTTCATAAGTCAGGCTGGCATTATTCCTGAGGTTAGAACAGATCAAAGAAGGCAGCCACTGATGCAGCACAGACAGACATCAGCACAGCCCTCAAAACATTGCTTTAACTTGCCCACTTCTTCCTATTTTCACATCCTTATTTCAAGCCTATCCAGTCAGGTGGCTGAAGTGTGATACATTCCTTATTTATTACTGAAGGTACCAGGTACTACCCAGAGCAAGTGGTCAGAGAACTGTCTACAACTTGAATAATTTTCATTTTAGATCCACAAATGAATCT
>VWZI01011652.1:281239-296429 GCA_013396835.1 Psilopogon haemacephalus
AAGGAGGAGAGTTGAATGCCAGACTTACATCAGGCTGTTGAAACTCTTCCCATGCCTGAAGTTAAGCATGTGCTTAAACACCTTGGACTTTCACAGTAGAGACAGGACCCTAGATTAGAGGACTCATGGAGTGGATCAAGCCTGGGGAGCCCTATGCTGCTGTACAATAAAGCCCAAGTCTCTTTTCCTGTTGTTAATCTCTTTCCTGTCTGTTAGCCTCAAGGCACAGTGAAGAGTTAATTGATTTTCATCCAGGAAAAGAGGACTTCACTGAAAAGTGCAGCCAGGGAATTTTTTTTTTTTATTTTATTTTAAGCACCAGGCACACCTGCCAGGCCTCCAATTATTCCTCAGGAGGAGAAAGTCTAATGTTTTTCCTGTGAGGAAACCCTCTGATCCAAGCACTTGTCAGAGGTTTGTACTTCATCTATGCACTGTGTTAATCTGTCTTCCTTTTTAAAGCCTGGCTGCTGGTGGAGGTTTTGGGGCTGTCTGTCCTTTTGTATAGGTGTTTAGTGGCTAGGGCATTTAAACAGAGAAAGAGAAAGCCAGAGCTAGTTTCCTCCTCAGCCAGGGGTGCTGAAAGCCTGGGGAAATGTTGTTTGCAGTCTTGGTGGCTGCTCAGCAATGAAGGAGATGGGTTTTTTTTAAGCCCCTTGGGCTGGGCTGACCATCCTTCCTGGGCACGAGGCTCAGAAAAGCAGACAGTACCCCACATAATATATTTTTAAAAATTAATTTTGTACGGGACCAGATTCTGCTGCTTAGTATCGGGTGTCTGAAAATGCCCATCAGGTCATTCCTTCCTTCCTGGATGAGGGAGCAGAGTTGGTGCACACACCGTGTTAGGCCAGAGCTAATCTCAGAGTTGTGCTGTGTTTCTGAGATTTGAATTTGAGCACCATTAGAAATCACAAATTGAGGAAGTGTTTTGCATGGTTTTGTGCAGCGGCATTAGATGTGAGGTTGAGCTCTTGCATGAGCCATTGCAGCTGCATCAGGGTGCTGCCCCATCATAAAATCCAGATCATTTTGAGTGAAACCAAGCTGCAATATCTTCTCTGAGAAAACACAGAGTGCTCCACTCACTTAAGGACATCTACTGGTGCTCATCTTAATGCTCCTTAATTTAACCCCCCCTGCCCAAGCTCTAACACAGACAATATGGACCAATGTTCCTCAGTACCAAACATCTTCCCCTCATGGATGCCCTGCTGTTGTACCAATTTTGATTAAATCTTAGTTGTCCAAAATCAGTCTAATTCTTATTTCAGTGCCTCTGTCCTTTTTTTTTTTAGTGTTTTTCATCAGTCATGTTTTGAGTCACCACAGTACTCGGCCAGAAGAGTTTTACAGTATTACATGGGAAATGAAACTCGCATTGCTTAGGTTTTCAATTAAAAAGAAAGAAAGAAAGAAAGAAAGAAAGAAAGAAAGAAAGAAAGAAAGAAAGAAAGAAAGAAAGAAAGAAAGAAAGAAAGAAAGAAAGAAAGAAAGAAAGAAAGAAAGAAAGAAAGAAAGAAAGAAAGAAAGAAAGAAAGAAAGAAAGAAAGAAAGAAAGAAAGAAAGAAAGAAAGAAAGAAAGAAAGAAAGAAAGAAAGAAAGAAAGAAAGAAAGAAGAGCAAAAAAAAGAAGTAAAAAGCAAAACCAAAATTTGTGCTAAATTCAGACTTGCACAGGAGGCTATAATGGCTCTATATTTTTCTGAATACAAGCACGAGTTCTGTTGTGTGTCTTGTACCCACTAATGGATTTTAACTTTATTACTATCCAGTTTTATTGGAACTAATCAGAAGACTGTAGGAATGAAAGGACTCCCACGTTACTGAAACAGTTAATTTTTTTTAAAGCCAGGCTACTGAAGTGCAAGTTAAAAGGGAGGAGCAGATCAAATCCATGTGCGGGGTCATTTAAGAGCTCTGTCTTATTTTGAAATATAGATTATCCAGGATACCATGAATTCAGCATTTCTGTGTAATGTTGTTTCATTGATTGATCCCTTAGGCCAACAGGACTTGGCTACAGATAGATGCCTAAAAAGTTATAAAACTTCACTGTCTTTAATATTTAATAAGCTGTCCAAAAAAAATAAAAGAGAAAAGAAAGGAAAAGAAGGGAAAAGAGAAGAAAAAGAAAAGAAAATAAAATAGAAGAAAAGAGAAGAAAAGGAAAGGAAAGGAAAGAAAAGAAGGAAAATAAAATAAAATAATATAAAATGAAGGAAAATAAAATAAAAAAGAAAACAAAATGAAAGAAGGAAAGTAAAATAAAATCAAATCAAGGAAAAGAAAATAATATAAAATGAAAGAAAATGAAATAAAATAAAATAAAATCAAGGAAAATAAAATAAAGAAAAAAATACGGAAAATAAAATAATATAAAATAAAGGAAAGTAAATAATATAAAATAAAGGAAAATAAAATTAAAAAAGAAAATAAAAGAAGGAAAATAAAATAAAATAGGAATGATAAGAAAAAGAAAGAAAACAAAAGAGAAGAAAAGAAAAAAGAGAAAATTCAGTTAGAGGCTCTGCCTTTTCTCAAAGTTCTGATATCACAGCAGCAGATCTTCAACAGAAATGTGGGTTTTTTTCATTCAACTAAGTGGTAGTTGCCACAAAAGCACACGGCAAGTCATGACTCCAAAGAAATTCCTGGGTGAACAGTAGCAAAGGTGAAACGAATGGCTAACACCTGCCAAAACCTGCATGGAGAGTGCTGATGTCATCAGCAATGCCATCACTTTGCAGGCAAAGCCTCTGCTCAGGTCTTGACAGGTAAGGGTAGGAGGCTATGACCTTCAAATGGTCTATTTTAAGATGCATTTTCCGTGTGGTCTTTTTAAGTCTCACTGAAGCCTGGGCAAGACCCTAGCCTTTTACTCATCAGATCTTTATTTATGTTTATTTATAAGCTTTTCCATGGAGGTCATCCCGGTACTATGTGAGTGCATTATGTATATTAATGGCCTTGTCCTCAAGCTATGTGCTAGGAGTGATGAAAGTGTGATTCCTCCCTCTGACAACAGGGAACCGATGCAAAGAGGGGCGAGGTAATGGGCCAAGGTCATGCACAGAGTCTGAGGCAGAATCTTCCTGTGCCCCAGCCTAAGCCTTAACTACTACTCTTTTTTTTTGGGTGAAGCTAAAGCTATTTACTTCAGAGGGGGCTGAAGCTTTCATGACATTTTCCAGGGTCAGGTCTAAAATGACGTATTGGTAATGTGGTAGACAGACAGACAAATACGTAGACTTCAAGGCTGAAGCTTCATGAGCAGTTTCACAGACATCCCTAGAGCACTTTCTGTGAGTGATAGGGGAGGCAACGTTATCCAACAAACACAAAGCTGGGGGATGAATTTTTGGCTCCGCCACAGGCTCAGCGTGGGAATATTGGCAGTTTAATTTTTCTGCACGTTCTAGTGCTCGAGCCATCCTGTCAAAGCCTTTTTGAACAGAACACTTGGACCAGAAGCAGTTGTTCAGATTTTGATATTCTTCATGAAACAATCAGCTTCTCAAGCATTATTACCTTGAAAATACAATAAAGCACCCTAAGAAACTATCCACTGAAGCACTGGGGAATAACAAGTCAGAGTCACAACGAGACTTAACACAGTTTGGTAGCAGCAGTAGTGAAAACAACAAAGTGTAGTATTTGCCAATCACTTGCCAAGGCCACTGTCTGGGATGAAGCTGCATATGGAAGTAGTTAACCTGTGTGATAGTAAAATAGTAGCAATCTGTATAATGTTGACATTTAATAAGCAGTCAAGAAAGATGAGAAAACAGAAAGAAACTTGCAGTACATTCTGAGCTATGAGGAAAAGAAAAGCGTATTAGTCTCATCTCTTAAGACTGCCACACTTTTAGCATCAGAACTGATATTCCAGCATAGCTGGCAATAGATTTAAGGTTTTAGGACACACAGCAGCTAAAATTGAAAGTAATGTGGATGAAGGTGATGTGTTTAGCCTCAGGAAGCATGGAATTAAACTGTCTGCTGGTAGGAGGTGAGAGGGGGGGAAAAGCTGGAAACTCAGCAGTCCCTTGTTTTGGCAACAGCAACCCATAGGAAGGTGGGAGGGGGAAGTAAAGAGGGGGATGAAACCACAGCAAGTTTTCCCTTCAGTGTACCTAGCAGGAGATTAACAAAGAATATGCTTAATTATTGCTTCCTGCCCACCTGCCTCGTTCCTTCCAGAACCAGAGCTCACTCAAATAGCATTCACTCCCTTGGCAAATGCACTCGTAATGGAAGCGGTTACAAATTAACCCAGTCAGTTTGCTCCTTTTACCTGCAAGGAATTGCAATTATTTTCCTCTACCGTTTGGCAGACCTGCTGGTGAACCTCCAGTTTTCAAGGATCAAAACCTGGATGTCACACTGGGGTAAATCAGCATAACTTCTGTCCGAGGCAGTACCATTGTCTGCATTTACACCAGTCAGTCATCCATCAGTTCCGGATGATCACATTCACTGTCCTATTTACTGCCTTCGGTAATTCTGCGTTATCCTAGCCAGCCCTAGATTTATTTTGTTAATAATTCATGGGTTGCCTTCAACTTACGACTCTCTGTGCTACACAAATGATGTGGAGTAATTAAACTATCTTTAAAGCACCTTGAGTGCTGTTGGCAGGAACAACAGCGAGTGTTTAAAAGAATATTTAATGCTGCGCACTGCCGGCATGCATGCTGGGAAACAAGCTCACATCCCAGAGCCTACCCTGGGCCAATCACAAGAGAACGGCTTAATTGGTTAATCATATAAATTACAGTCACTTAATCATTTTAATCACCATCAGCCAATTAGCTTGGAGTTATGGGCTCTGAGGTAACAGTTATGCAAATGTTTGTTCCACTGCAAGCTATTAACAGCCATATTTTCTATAGCGAACTGACAGTGACTGATTTGAAGAAGGAAGCGAAGAAAGTGAGCATTTATTTGGTATAAACGTCTCTTCTTCTGATAAGGATGAAGCAAATTATAGGAATGGCCTCAAAATAAAGTGGTTGTCTTATTTTTTATTATTTTTTTTTAAATCATAGAAATTAACTCACCGTTATGCTGGTGTGGGGCATGCTGAGGTGCTCCCCTAGGTGTTTTTGCAGAACGCTGCCATGATTGCTCTGATGTCACAGGATCTCTGTCACTGTTCATGAATCGTTTCCCCTAGTAGGATAGGAATAAATGTTAGCATTCAGTTACTGGGAAACTGGAGCAGTGAGTGAACGCCAGCTAGCTGCAGTTCATCTACAGGAGGCAATTTCCTGGAACACAGGTGTGAAACCTTTACTGTGTAACTTTGGGTCTCACCTGCTCTGTTTCTGTCAAAATCGCCTCCAAGTTTCATCTCTGTGACTGTGGTGCTACTGTGCAGGCTCAAGTGATACTTACTGGTCTAGGATACCCTGATCTAGGGTAGGGTGTCCTGATCTACAGTAGGGCATCCTTGCCCATGGCAGTGGGGTTGCAACTAGATGATCTTTGTGGTCACTTCCAACCCTGACTGATTCTGTGGTTCTATACTACAAGTGACAATGATCAGGATTCAGCCACGACACTTTCTTATAGCTGAAAGAGTATGAAAGAGAATTTTTCAATGTCTTACAGCATTTTCTGGCATGGCTTGGGTAAAATGGGGCAGCGCAGCCTAGCAGACATAGCAGTGGAAGCATCTTTGGTTCAGTAAGACTTGTGAGTGCACTGAAGCTGGGACATACAAGATTTTTATGTGTACAGATATCCATAGATACTACTCTTGATCAGGCAATATGTTGTTCTGCTCCATTGCCAACTGAGTCTCTTTTGACAGATATGTAGAAATTTCAGAGCTTCATTCCTGTAATAAACCTGTCATGGGGCGGGGNCTAGCAAATATTTATCAGCCAAAAGCATACTTAGATATCTAGTGCATAAAGAGGGTGCAATGGTTATGATTCTCAAGAGTATTCAAATGTTTGTCACTACAGGAGTGACACAGCTCTCAGAGAAACACTTAGGAGTTGCAAAGCCTCACATGGAAAATGCATTTGTTGCATTTGGTGTGCAAAGCCACAAATCAGCCTTCTCAAGAACGGCTTCCTGCTGTCAGCAGTATGAGTTAGAGGATTGCCACAGAAATCCACTAGCTTCATAATCAACCTTTAGCTTGATTTTTGAGTGTGTATGTTGTTCAAAATTATTTGGAGTTGCAAAGTTCCATATTTGAGGCACTAAGAGGCATGATTACACGTTACATACACACATATTGCATGCACACATATTACTGTCATCAGAGTAATGTGTTATGGCTTGAATTAAGTGTGCCTACTAAGGATACCAGTAGGAAGAATAATACACAGTTTTAAGCCATGGTTATTTGAAACCAATTAAGCTGTTTGACTCTATAATACTCAGTTAACAAATTATTACCACATTTATTAACCATTCATTAGTCTTTCATCCATTTCTCATAAATAGAACCCTCATGTAAAGCATGATCATTTAGGCTTTTAAAATTATCAGCCAGTTTAAGGAGATGATGTATGAGTTAAAGAGGATTTCTTTCAGGACAGAGGAGCTGATTCTCTCAGGTTAAGCAGAAAAATCAACCCCCTCACTCATCAGCACAGAGAAACAACCTGTAGCTGAAAAGGCTGCAGACAAAATGTGTTTCCCTTTCAGTGCAGGGGAAGAAGAAGGAAATACATTTCTGATGTGCAGCTCAGTTTCAGCGATGCAGTGAATAGGGGAGCTATGTACAGATTCTAAGTACCTCAATGAACAAAGTGCTACAAATAGGTTGTCGTCTTTGAAATGCAAAACTGCTTGGCAAAGCTGGGAAAAATACTTGCTGCTTCAACTGCAGATGGGTGTGTACCTGCAAAGCAAGTCTGATGCCAATCAGTAAAGTCTACAGCAAAGGCAGCCAAGCTAAATGGCAGCCTCTCAGAGGGCAATCCCATTCATAATAGCTGTGTGAACTAGGATAATATTTGCATACAAATTTTATGGAGGAAGTGGAAGTTGAGATTAAAGCCTTGATTTTGTAAAAAAAAAAAAAGACTATGCCAAGCAGTTCTCTGCCACTACAGAGACAGGATCCATCTGCAAAGCACCACGCAGGCACAGTGCTGTGCTCACACACACAGTCTTGAATGGCTATGGGATCCGTGCCAGGAAACCCCAGATTTGAGGCTCAATCTCAAATAAGAAGACTGCTTCAGGAATGGACTGCTCCCCTCTTTGCAAAGGAAGAAAATGCCTCATTCCATAGCCCAAAATGCCCCATTTCATAGCCCAAAATGCCCCAGTGCTATTTCATCTTTTGATGACCACTTAAGTGATAGTTGTAAATTTCTGTGAGCAGTACCTTACCTTTCTGTAGCACCAAGGAAGCTACTGTTAAGTAGTGATATCTTTCATCTGTGTTGACAGGGTCCTCTGGTCTTTGCTGTGCCCTCAGCAGGGATACTGATGCCTGGTAAGCACTGCTTCCTCTGCCAAGGTCATTCCACAGCTTCACAGACGTGCTCTGCCCAAAATAAATTAATAACAGAGCACACCTATCAATATTTATTACAATTACTCGCTCAGAATGTAAAACAGAGGTTTCATCCAGCAGCAGCATGCAGTTAGACTATGGCAATGACGCCAGGACCAGGCCCCCAAAGTCTTCACCCTCTCAAAATTGTGTTATGTCCTGGCAGAAGTACAGGTTGGAGCTGCTCCTCTGCTTCTGCAAGAAGGAGCCAGCTAAAGAATCCAGACAAGAGCAGATCTATCCTGCAGAAGGGAGAGAAAATGCAAGGACTCTCATTAGCCTTCCACTAAAATACTTCCCAGTGCCAAAGAGGAAGAATGCTGTCTAGCAATTTCTTTTATTGTCTTAGGTTGAAATCCTCCAAAATTATTTTATGGCCCACATGACAGGGGATATCTTTAAGGTGGTGGTTGTGCAAAGCCACTCTCTTCAGCAGCTAAGTGGTCACATTACAGCTTGTTGCTTTTCAGCTTTAAAAAGTAAATGTACAGCTGTGATCTTGTGTGTGTGTGTATGTCTTTAAAAGGCTTCAGGAGATGAAAACCATTTTTTTCCTTGCTAGTTTATTGAATAACCAGCAATTGCCATATTTTGCAGCTGTTCCTGACAACAAGGCTTGTGAATGTTTCAAAAGATGTTTCAGTGGCAGGCTTTCTTAATTTGTTTACCTAATGCTATTGTTTTCTTATCCCTATATTCACTTCAACCAAGCACTATCCAAGGAATGCCAGATCAGGCTTCCTGAAAATTAGGCTCGATTAATCCAGGCAGCCTTTGATTGTTAATGATTTATTAGAAAGCAACAAGACAGATTTACAGCAAATTAGTTGATAACTAATTTTTTTTGGTAAAAGAGATCTATTTTCTGCCTGTTGTTATTTTTTATATTTCTGTGGTGGTTTGGCAGTTATCTGCCTCCCTCCGCACTTTGAAATAACCCAGGCTAGGACCCAGTCAGCTGGAAGTTAATAAATGAAGCTTTGCACAATATCCAAGCAGATATTTCCAAAGTATAACAGATATATACACTAAAAAAAGGTAATACAGAAACATCACAGCCCTCCTAGAGATCAAAATCCCTAAGAGGGGGTTCTAACCTCCCTACCACCTTCCCCCCTTTCCCCAATCTTATCTCACCATCTGTTTTATGCAGCAGATAGGCAAAGGTAGATCGGGCAGGGGGATTAGCAGCAGGAAAGAAGTTAGTGAAATTATTCAGATTCAGCTACAAAAGGCAGGGAGAAAAGAGCTATGCAGGAACCACCACAGTCCAAAGCAGGCTGAAGCAGTCAGACTTATCTATATTTGGGTTGCAACTCTTAAACTTTTTTTCCCCCTTTCTCAGCAAAGCGATGAGTGAAGTAGCATCATCAGTGTTTGCCTTTCTCAGCCTATAGCCTAATTTCTCATTCAAATCCTCCAATTAGTTCAAACCAGCACAATTACATTGAGATGCCTGTATTTATCTTACCATGTCTTGAGAGAAAGACTTCTAAAATTCCACTGGCAAACCTCTCACATAGGAAAGAACATCATGCTGCTGCTGCTGCTGCTTTTGCTGATTAGTCATAGCCTTGCCCATATTACATACAATAATGATCTTAATATATTGTCATTTAGGTGCACGATGGTGCTTGTTTTCTGCTTCTAGGGAGATCAGACCACACCACATTATTTGTTTTCATTAGTCTGTTCAGGGCAAAGAGGTATATTGGTGCATAACCCCAGAGCAGGAGCAATCTCTGCTCAGGAACAGTGCTGTGCAAATGCTTTTCCCTCGGATATTTCTAACCTTGCACTGAGCACGGTAAATCTTTGACCTGCCTTAAGCAACAATGTGCCTAAGGAGTGGTTTGCATCACAAGCTCAATAAATATTTGTTTCAGACCTCTTAGTCCAGACGGGCAAGTTACCTGAGGTTGTGAATACCTCAGCAAACAAAGGTAGATGGTTAGAGTTGAATTCAAGAAGGGACGATGGCAGCGAAGTGCAGCACCAAGGGAAGATTGGGCACCCCAGGGAGCAGCATCTGAACAGGGCCTCCCTGAATCTCACTTTTGGCTGAATTCCTTCTTGAATGGATGTTCACTCAGTAGCAAGGAGAAATATCCTAGCCACTTCTGGTTCCTTTTTGGAAGTCTGGCTCCATGACTTACGGCTTGCAGCTCATCACTAAAGCACCTGTAGCCAACACAAACAAGATTTTCTATTGTTCTTCCTCTCTGTTTCCCTGTCCCTGGCATCTTCAATGGGCTGCAGGAAACAATGAATGGGTGCCCAAACTTGAGAAATGGATGCATGGAAGGACTGCAGGTCTTTGTGTGGCCTGCAGTGTGAAGGTAGATATCAAAATCAGAAAGAAAACAGTGGGACCCTGTGTTTTGGTGAGAGTATGACTACCCATGACTCTCCTTCAAGCATAAGTAGAGCTGGGTGAGCCTTATCTTGCACATGTTAGGGTACTGAGTACACCCAACAGCTATTCCTCTTTGGTACAGGGAACATTTTCCTTACTGCCTATGCAAAGACAACACATGGCTGTAGATTTCTTGAAGGTACAGGAAACTGCAAACTCCTCATCGACTTTCACACTTTGTGGTGGCTGCACGTATGGATTCAAAAGATGTGTAAAAGCCACAGGGAAATTAAGGCAAAATCACAGCTGTACCGCTCAAGAAACGTAGGAATAGAAAGGACATGGTTAAATTAACAGGGGTGTTCTGTTGTTCAGATCTGGGAAGAGGGAATACAAGCCAGGTCTGGGCAGTGAATGTTAAAGCAGCAGTAAAATGGGCGACACTAAAAGTATAAAAGGACTATTATGAAGTCCTGATTTAGCCTTCTTAATAAAAACTGAAAGCTGGCATTGCTTCCAGTAAGGGCTACCAAAAGTGTGACTGTGTTAGTACAGGTGGGGCCAGGGAGAGGGAAGGCAAGATAAAACAGAGCATCAGGAGAAAGTGTGCTTTAATTTTCTGATTTTGATTAGCAAAGTTTGTAGCGAAAAAAGAGTAGTTGGGTTGCTCCACTTTATGTGGTGAAGGAGAGAGCCTGAAGAGTGCTCACAGAGAATGAAGGAACTCAGCTTTTTAATATTTCAGATCTTTGAATACCAGAGATTTCAAAGCCTCAGGCACTGGCCAAGTCAGAAGATAAACTAAGGAGAAGACAGAGAGTTTCCTTCCTACTTTTTGGGCTGGCCATGAAGTGAGAGTGTCAGTTCGAGGATAGAAGCTACCCAGGACTGGAGGACAGAAGTGACTCTTACTCCTTTTGGAGAGCAAGAATGAAGATACTGCACACTGACTGGAAATTTAAAGAGAGATTCTATTTCTTAGTGCATAGATGCAATGAGCAATTAGGTAGCATGAATACAACCACGAGCTAAGCCAAGTCTATCAGACTAAATCCATCTAGAATCCTCCACCCCTTCCACCCTTGGGAAAGAGAGCAAAATCAGCCAGGCACTGGCTTGTAAGCTGTAAGAGCAGAAAATGGAGTGGAATAACAATATTGCAACATCCTGGGAGAAACAGGTCTGTCCCCCGGGGTGGGTCTTGGTCTCTTTAGTTTTCTTGGGGGAATCTGGGATCCCTCAAACTATGACAGAGAGGTTGTTTGCCCTCTCTTGAAGCCGTTTTATTGTTTATTGAAGTAAGTTAAACGACCTCATACTGACTGTGGGCTAAAAAAAAGCAGTCTAGTCTTAGCAATCCTCTGAAGGGTTCCCTGTCTTTGATGCTGTTGACTGCACCTGTTCTTCCACATTGAAATCTCTTCGCTACATGCTGAACTAAACTGCTGGGGACACCGAGAGGCAAAACCTGACCTACTGGCATGCTGTGTGTCGCTCTTGTCATTACCACTTCCACCCCTCAACGGAAGCAACAACCTCTTCTCCGTCTGTGCTAGGCTTTAGCAGCTTGTCACCACTGAGAAAAAGTACAGAAGGCCTGGCCCTACCCCAGGCATTGGCTGGAGACTTTATTATTAGCTTATGACCAAGAGAACTCTCTTCCGTTTGTTCTTTTCTCATGCACCATATATTGAATTAACTGATGAATTTTCCACTGAAGAACTCTGTATTCTTCCCATCACTCTTTCTCCTTTAACCCTTAAGGATAACATAAAAAAAAAACAACCCCAAAACTGCAACATTAAAATAATTGAGAACTGGAGTTAAAATAACTAAAAATGAAACAGCTGTTGACCCTGATCCCTCATTTTATTTTTTAACTCTTTTAAAGACCTCTAATGAGGGACAGAGAATATTTTTATTATCTTGGCTAGTTTTAATTATTTTCTCAGGTGTGTCATGCAACACGCTACTATTAAGATAAAGCAAATCTTAGGTTCTGAGAAAGAAATAGGCTAGATCTATTTACAACTGACTAAGGCATTTGGTTTATTCTTGCCCTCTCTAACTGACAGAAATTGGAGTAAAACAGTCAATTAATTGCAAGACCATTTCCCACCAGTTTTGAGTTAGTAATGGATTTAAACTGACCTAAGTCTGTAATCCTGCTGGTGTGAGTTAGGCTTTCTGAACATAATTAATTTCTGCTTTCTCAGTGAAGAGTACAACACATTTTTTTGTATGAATATTTATATTTACAACATAGGACTTCGTGAATGATTTGTCATGCCATAGAATCATAGAATCAACCAGGTTGGAAGAGACATCCAAGATCATCCAGTTCAACCTAGCACCCAGCCCTATCCAATCAACTAGACCATGGCACTAAGTGCCCCATCCAGGCTTTTCTTGAACACCTCCAGGGATGAGGACTCCACCACCTCCCTGGGCAGCCCATTCCAATGCCAATCACTCTCTCTGTGAAGAACTTCTTCTTGACTCCATCCTAGACTTCCCCTGGCCCAACTTGAGACTGTGTCCCCTCATCGTGTTGTTGGTTGACTGTGAGAAGAGATCAAGCCCTGCCTGGTTACAACCTTCCTTTAGGTAGTTGTAGAGAGCAATGAGGTCACCTCTGAGCCTCCTCTTTTGCAGGCTGCACACCCCCAGCTCTCTCAGCCTCTCCTCACAGGGCTGAGCTCCATATCCCTCACCAGCTTTGTCACCCTTCTCTGGACACATTCCAGTACCTCAACATCTCTCTCGAATTGAGAGGCCCAGAACTGAACACAGTACTCAAGGTGTGGCCTGACCAATGCTGAGTACCAGACAAATGATGTGCTTTGGTAACACAAGGAATAAGGTAGGTGGTAGACTGAATACCTGCCCTGCCACACAGAGAGTTCAGCATCTTGCAGGATTACTCCCTAACTGAAAGCTGCTACAATTCATATTTATAATGACCAGCTCACTCCAGTAAGAAACAAGTTCTATTTCAAACTTTGATTCAAATGTAAATTGGCTGCTGGTCAATTAAATGGAAATTAGATCATCACTCACAAGGCCAAAGAGCATCAACAATATGTTCTTGTATTTCTCAAGAGCAGTTTCTTGAGATCATTCTGCATCTGTAAACAGAGAAGGCATCAGAAGGTTTCTTTTTTTTCCTCTTCTTTCTTGTAGGTCTCTCCCTTTTTAGGTCCAAGAGGAGGCAGCTGTAGTAGTGCTCTGATGCATGGAAGCTCTGGAGATCTAATGAAAGGAATCAGGTGACAATTTGCAAATTGTCTGTGGTTCCTGATGCTGCACTCCTAACCTGAGCAGGGAGGATCTTGTGCCTCCCATGCTGGGAGAAAATGTCTGGTTTAGACTTTTTGTTTAGTCAAACCCACATCATTAATTGGGAGGAAAGCATGGAGAAGAGTAGGAAATTCTATAGATTCAGAGCTTCAGCGATGAAAAAAAGCAGGGTAAAGCATGATAGGACAAAAGTCCTAATGACTCCTTGAGTTCTAACAGCAGGAATGATGGAAAGTGGTTGGGAACCAACACCAAGAGAGACAGTAGTGCAGCAAATGCAGTAGTTGTTCAGTAAGGAGAATTCACTTTGTAGAAGGCAGGAAAAACAGCTGTTTGATCCAGTGTTCATGAATAATGCATGTCTTATGGGCCTATCATTGTTTGCTATGCATCATTTTCTCTGTATGTAATTCCTGCTCTATTCCAGATAGTTATAAACAGGTAATATTCCTACAAGTACAAAGCTCCAACCAGGTACTTTCATCTCCTGCTAAGGATTTCAAGTCATTTTAAGAAAAAGAAGGCTTCCTCTAAGTAGATCAAGATCAAGTGTTCGCCCAGATAAAAGAAAAATATATCCTAAAGAGTAAAAGACTATGAGAGTGTCTCCCAGTCCAAAGGTGTTTGAAGATTCCTGTCAAAGATCAAAGGGCTCTGCAAAGGGCCATGCATATGTGGGAGGTTGTGTGCAGTTTATGCACGCTGGTGGGTAAGAAACACTGCGAGAATGGCTGCATAAAATGTGAAGATTTCCTTTCTGATTGCATCACTGTTATCACCATTTTACTCATGATTTGATCTGAAATGTCAAGGATTGTGGATAGAAGAATTAATACCAGACAAGTGTTAAAATGGACAGTTTTCTGTAAGAGGCATCCATTTCCAATGGCTTAGCAACTGCCATGAAGACTCAACGACCATACAGTATATATCACTGCATTTAGAATCATAGAATCAGTCAGGGTTGGAAGGGACCACAAGGATCATCCAGCTCCAACCCCACTGCCATGGGGAATTTCCAAGAAATTCCTACCTGTGGGCTGCTCTGAGCCAGGTATGATGTTAAGGGCAAAGGTTCACCAACCCAATTCAGCAACAGAAATTGTTCTTTCTAGCTTTAAGGAGGAGGGGATGATGTGAGATGTGGGGGGAGGTGGAGCAATGGTTTTAATACAGAGAATTTGACATTGGAGGCTGGCAAGGAAACACTGAAAAGTAGAAGTGAAGGCAGCAACTAGTGGGGCAAGGAGGGAGGATTTGGAGACTAAGAAGGAGAAATGAGAGAGACTGCATGGGAGGCACCACTGAAGCTACCAGGCTGTGAAACAGAAGTGTGCCCGAAGGGACCAGGTGGTCACACAAAGCACTGAGTGAGGAGCCTGAGGCTGACTGACCAAGGAGACAAGAAAGGAGAGTCCTTCTCTGAGGCTGGATTGAATGGTGAACATCAGAAAGAGGGGTTGCCCAGCTCAGTAAGAAGGGTTGGTGGGTAGGAGGATACCTCACCTTGACAGAGAGGTTGTAGCAGATTCACAGCAAAGAGATGTGCTTAAAAAGGGAGAGGAAGGGGAAGGCCTTTCCGGAGCTGTTACAGACATTATGTGGCAATTGAGGATCTCAAGCTGAGTCTTGCTATTGCTCTGTGAACAGGTAATTATGAAAACAGGTAAATATTTCTATTATTAGTACTATTATCAATGACTCCATTAACTCACCTATTGGAGGACAAAAGGTCCAGCTGTGCTGACGACCCATAGCTGTCTCAGTGTGACATCATCTGATGGAGTTTGGTTTTCCATATGCTTTTCTGGAAGCCCTAGGAAATTACTCTCACAGAAGCATATTAAAAGGGCTTTATTAATATAGCAGAGTTAAGCACGGTGCAAGCTAAGAAATGCCAAAAGTGCCACAACCAGCCAACTGTTACTCCTCTGGGGCGTTGCAGTCTCCTCTAATAAAATATCACAACCAAAATCATAATTAAAAAAAAGCAAACAGATTTTTTTT
>VWZI01011652.1:296467-306666 GCA_013396835.1 Psilopogon haemacephalus
TTTTTTTTTTTGGTCAGTCACGCTGTGCTCACTTTGAAAACCACTACATGGTAAGGTGAGATTTTAAAAGTTCCAAACAGAAGCAATTAAGTTGGTGAAGGAAAACATAGCTATTTGCAGATATGCCTTTGCCTCCTTCACTCTCCAGTGCAAGAGGATTCCTAAGGGACCAGTTAATTTCTGCATGTGTATGTACTGTTCTTTAGGTCACAGTTACAACAGACTGAGACACAGAAGTTCAAGCCAAAACTGTTTTGCAATTAAGAAAGTGTTGCAAGGTGAAGTTATGAGGGGAAATAACAAAAAAAAAAATAATTAAGGTCTTCGGTATCAAGCTTTTAATTTTAATTTTTTTTTACTACAAGGGATCTGAAGAATATGTTTTAATCTAAAGCACATGCTTGAGAAATATTGTTTTGAATTAGGTCAGATTTAGATATTTAAGACAATTCATGAACGAGGAGCAAAGCTATATGCACTGTACACTGTGTGATGCTTTGGTTTAAGAGTCTCTACTTACCAGAGGAACAAAAAAGTGGTGTAAGTAGCGTTAGTCACATACATTAAGAATAAAACCTGAGAGAGGAGTGGCAGTACTTTAAGCAGCCCACATTGTGAGCACTTTCCAGCTAATGGAGTCCCTGCTTTACAGCAAGGAATTACTACTTTCCAGCAGGCTGGTGAGACAGCAGCACAAATTAAGACTTTTCTGCTGTCACAAAGAGCACTTTGGACTGAACCAGGGTCTCCCGAGTCCTAGCCCAACCTTCACAACCCTAAGAAGTTGCATGTAGACCCCTTCATGCTAACTGAAAATAGGCTACATAAATTTTAAATGGCAAGCTTTTGAGAATTGCATTTTCTCGACAACCAGCTACGGAGTACAGAACAAAGCGCAGCCTAAGTGTTAATTGCTCCAAGCCCATAATTAGATGCAGACATACTGTACTCCGACTGTGATTCTTGAAAGCCTGCCCACTCATATTTTTCAGTCCAATAAAAAAGAACACCATCTTTTTTTTTTTTTTTTTTGGGCAAATGCAGTTTGCAATAGCTGACACGACAATAGGTCATTGGCATAATTATGATCAGAAATGCCTTCATGCATTAGCTACAAGCTAGGGGGGTTCAAAATAATTAAAAAAAAAAGCAGTAGTCACTCCATGGCAAATTATCTGCTTATTACCATCGGGCATGCTTTGGAGAGCAGTGGAGGCACATGTGTTTATTTTGCGGTTCTGTCAGGAATGGCCCTGGGATCAGATTTAGTGCATGCCTGCCTGGATGAGACTGTGCTCTTAGTTGGACAGATGCAAGCCTGTCTGACCCAGAAGCCAACCATTCACATCAACGCAGCACCACGAGCAACTCAATGGGTGTTGCTTCTTTGCTAGTATGTCTTCATAGCTCTGGACCAAAGGCCAACCTACGTACATCCAGCCCAAAGGGTTTGCAACTACAGCCAGCGTCACACTTCCTCAACTTGTGCTCTATGACCCGAGCCAACACGAACAGTTTTCACCTGACCCCACAGCATGCAGGTCTTGCTATCCCTCTCCAAGTCTGATTATCACTGTTGGCTCCGTATTAGGAACTAAATGCAAGCTGGATATTTATTATTTGGAAATGCCAAGATCAAGCCTTTACTCCCCAGTTAAATTCAAGTGGTTGGTTTCATCAACAAGAAATCCATTCCAAAAGCTGAACTGACACATTATAAGCCTTCAGGGCTTGGACCCCCTAGGTTACCTTCTGCTCCTGATTTTTATTTGCATCTTGCACGTTGTACGTGAGTGTTTAGGTCTGCAAACAGAACCAAAGCTGAGATCTTCATATGATCACTCGCGGATGCTTAAGCTGCATACCAAATCCAATAGGCCACTGTAAAATACAGGCAATAATTTTTCTTCAGAAATTTCTTTTAGAGGACGGGCACCATTAGGTCACTGCTGTTCTCAACACCTGCATGTATTTGAGATGCCCTCATGTAGGAAGGCAGAGGTGCTGTTGCTCTCCCTGGAGGGGTCTCTTCTGAGGAAGCCCTGCTCATGTGCTTGCACTCTGAAAGCGCACTGAACCCAAATGCAGGTTACCAGTTCATCTGCTCCTTAACTGGTACCAACCACCCTTTGGATATTTACCATCTGTCTGCAGATTTCCATGCAGAGAAGGGTTTTAAAGCATTGCTACACTTACATCTTCCACTCTAGGGAGTCCATATTGCAATGGTTTCTGCTGTGTCCCAGCAGTGCTGGCTGGTAATTCAAAAGCTGCTTTATGATCCCTGCAGAGCGAGATAAACTTGTGAGGGGTAAAGCCTTGAGCCTGAACAGTGCTATAAAGCTGTTTAACTTCAGCAAGTTAGACAATCTCAAACAAGGTCCCCTTGGGGGCTGAGTAAATTCTTTTGGGAGTGGAGGAACAGGGTTAAGATATGGTGAGGAAAACACTTGGTAGATGCTGAGCTGCCAGCCGTGTCAGGTCTCTTGCCTACACTGCACCTATTGTTCCTCCATCCACAGCCAATTGGGCTATGCACCCCACCTGCAAAGCAGCTCTCTGCTGACTCTCATTTGAACCTCCAAAGTAGGTTCTAAATTTGATCTGATGATTTCCTGAGAATTTTTTTACGTCCTTGGTGTCTGAACATAACAAAGCTAGTGAATTAATCAATGATTTTTTTTCACCCCCTCCTGTATCAGTACTGCATGCTACTGCCACATTTGAATTCTGCCTTACATATTTCCTTATAAATAAGACACTAAAACTAGGGAACTTGGGGTTGGTTTAGGGAGCCTCTGACACAATATAAATATAATATAAATAAATGTAATAATAGTGATCTTCCTGGAAGACCACAAATTGTTCTTTTCTACACTTCCCTACGGTTCAAAAGCAGAAATATGATTCTTCTGAAGCTGTTAAATATGGTGCAATTATTAAAAGGCTGTGGTGTGCTCAACCAAGAGGCAATAGCATTACTCCGAACAGGTAAACCACCCCTGCAAACTGCCTTAGAGATCCTTATTAATAACAGTAAATAATTACTATTAGTTCTATAAGTAAACTGTTTCAGGCCCATGGGAATGCAGGAAAGAGAGCTGACTTCTCCAGTGAGAACTGTGGCCATTATTTTGGCAGCATTGAACCTAGATTTATGGTATTCCATTAAGAAGGAATGCATTAACTCTACAACTGTCACCACTGCATTGATGTCAAAGGAAGTGCTCTGCCTGGCTTTGCTGACTTGATTGATGGAAAATAGTATATCAGTCTGATTGCTCTCTCTCTCTCTGATGAGAAAGGCAAGTATCCTGGATCCCTGAAGCTACAGCAAGGCTTCACTCTTTTTTTTTTTTTTTCTGCTCTTGGCTAATATTCCTGCATTCTTTGGCCCTGGCAATGGAAAAGGAAAAATAAGACTGCTGACTTTTTCACATTGCCCAGAGAGGAAGAAACCCAACAGGCAGAGCAATGGAGTTGAACCCTTCTCTCCTTCCACTTCACTTCAGTTTCAAGCTTGAACTTTGCACGAGGGCTATCAGCACCGTGGGCCAAGTTTAAACCTCAAATTCAAACAATTGCATATTTGGAGATCACCGCAGGTTGAAACCTAGTCAAAAACCTTGATTGCAGGATAAAGATTTCTTACCATGGATCCACTTTCCCAGAAGACTGCAAAAAAAAAAGCCGTAATTGGATTAGTCTCTGGTGAATGCTTAAAATAGCACCTATTCCTGTAGCACATTAAGAAGGCTTTTTCTTTTTCTTTGTTTTTTTGGGAAAGTGGGGAAGTGCTGCTGTTGCTCTTGAACAGATGGAGAATTGAGACACACAGGAAATGTCTAGTAAGGAAAATAACGAGGGACCATGCTCTGGCCCCGAGGCCAGGCGGCACAGCATGGCTCAGCCCTACATACCATAGCCTCCTCTTTCCCCTCTCCACCCCCTCAGACTCAGGATTTTTGAGTCGAAATTGCCTGCTGAGAATGGTCCCTGGCACATGCTCTCCCCTGAAGCGTGTCTGTGTGTTGTCTGGAAGAAGGGCAATCAGCACAGCCAGGACTGTGCTTGGGAGCGTGCTAGCAATTAAAGAATATGGACAACTGCTGGCCTCTGCTGCTGCTCTGCTCTGTCTGTCAGGTTGCACAAAGCAAAAGGAGCCCTGTGTGCTGTTACAAATCCACAAAGGCTTTGGCAGAACACGAGCATTCGGGTCCATAAATATGATCCTTCAGCCCTCATCTGAACCTATTGGCATTTCAGTTTTTAATGGCAAGGTGAAACAGATGGGTAACAATCTGCATATGTCCCCAGCTGCCTGACCCAGGACACTTACCTTTGTGCTGGGAAAGACTGACCCTATGAGGGCACTACTTTTGTCAGACAAGTAAGGGAAGTATCCCAAGGAGAAGGTGGGATCCTTAATCAGCATCATTCGATTTGCAACCGTGAGCCGCAATGAACGCACTCATCCGCACACGTCCGCACTCTGTGTGTGCACTCCTGGAGACTCCAGGGCCACTAACGGTTTTCAGAGCCACCTAACTCACATGCAGCAGACAGGTTCCACAAAACACAGTGCCTAAACCTCCTCATGAACCAAACGGCATCTGCACAGTCACACTGGAATCTTAATCCTTTCCACGTCTGCCCCTGCTCCCGTTGGTAGAAGGCACAGTTGTTGTGGTGTTTGACCCAGGACTTGAAAACCTGAATTCCTCGAAATGCAAAAGGACACGACCACAGATTAATTACATACCATATGTAAGAGGTGGAGAAATCAAGAAAACATATTTTTTTTCTGAGTTTCGTTTTCACTTCAGATCAAGAAGTGGATTATGGAAGATACCATAAGTGTACTTCTTGCCCATATGCATTAATGACTTTGATTCTATGTCTTAAAAAAAACAAAATTAAAAAATATAGTGCTTAGTGTTCATTTTCTTCCTGTGTTATTATTAGGAATTCTCCCTGTAGACTTAAACCCAATGTTCTTACAGAAATAATCTCTATTATTCATAATATTTTTGGCCAGGATTTAGTCCTTCCACAAGGCTTTCCCATTTCTTTTCTGTCTTGTTTCACTGCCCTCTTCTGTTACTCATCTGCTCATACTTTAGCTCATCCAAAGCTTTCGCAGAAGCAAGGGGCTTGTGATGAACTCATTAATCAGTGTTTCTGGAGTAAAGATGTGGCAAAGTCTCACCCCCACACATCCTCTCATCGTTGCTGTGCTTATCATCATCTTAAATTGGTTTGTCAGCCAGCCACTCACCTCAGTTGCTGTTTCTTGCTATGCCAGCATCACACTCCCTATAAGAAATCATAAATTACAGCATGCAGCAAGGTTCATATACCACCGAGCCAAAATAATCACTTGAAATTTTGTTACTGACATTTCCCTTACAGCCTCCTGCACAAATGTGTCTTTCTAATTCTGGTTTTTTTTACGTTTTCCTTCCGCCAGTTTTCACTCAAGCCTCGTACTTACATTACATCCCAGCTCTTGAACGTACTCAGTTCACCGAGCTATTTCACAAATGATTAATGCAGATTATCCCAGAAACCATCACCTCTTAATTCTTTACTTTCCAAAACATATTGAGGTATTAGGTTTCTCTAAGAACCGAGGCTGTGGCATTCCCGTGGAGCAGTTTGACGACTACTTGCATTCGGTGCGTGGGCAACGCAATGTAAGCCATAGAGGAGAGACCACAAACACAGCTGTGCACAGAGCAGTTTGTAAACTGATCTTTGCCACAACAGGGAGCAGGCTTTTTCTTTCTTTTGGCTTGACCACCATCTTGCCTTTCCTGATACACTTCGTCATCACCGTCCCAGAGTATCAGGCAAAGTGATTCAGCAATCTTCAGGCAAAACGCAGCACAGATGTGTCTGGTCAGTCCGCTGGTAATTGATCATGTATCAGCTGACAGCCTGCAGGGGAACTGGCTGCAGATGTCTCTCGTTGGGGGATGTGTCACTGTGACGACCATTATGGGTGCATTAAGCTCAGAATTGTGTATATTTGTGGAGGGCTCTGACAAACTGATGGACCATTAAATATTCTGAAATAAATAGGCTAAGCATATTTATCAGATTTTATTATAAAAATCCGCAGTCGCTGGGGACTTTGTTTTTATATATTCGCAGAAGGTGGAGACAGGAAGAAGCAGCATAAGGTTTATTTGATAGCATGTGTTTTAATTGCTTACATAAACCTGGTAGGAAATATCTCTGTGCAGCAACCTAACACATACTCTCATCTTTTTTGTTTGATCGCAGGCTTCCAAATAACCATTGGCAGGACTAGCAGAAGACAACAAGCATCTGTGTCTCTGCTTCAGTTTCTATTGCTATGACAAGTATCTGCATGAAACCAGTTCTTTGTGATAATATGTGCTCTACCATAACATACCCAATCAGTGTGATACAATGAATCTTGAGAGGATTTAACATTTTATTGCATTGAATCAAAAAGAGAGAAGCAATCTGATGGAATAGCTGACTCTTGAGCTAAACCATGTTTTATCCATTAATTTTTCAACATGCTTTCAAGACTGTACTGCATAAAGTTTATTTTAGCTATCAAAAAACCTATCGAGATGTGTTACTCATTTTAAACAAATGTTCCTATTGTAGTGTCAGATTTACATGTTTTGCTGGCTCTGGCTCAGATGGATTCTTCATGGGGATCAAAGTGATAAAGTTCATTCCATCAGGAAACTCACTTAGATCAACTTACAGTACTTCAATGAAAGTGAGTTTCCTTTGCTGGAACAACTTCAAGTACATGCATACATTTTGATGTTCCTGGTTCCAGTCTTGTGATGTTCTCAGCCCACTCTCCTTACGCAACCATGCAGCGTCACTATACTGTTCCCAGGGTACCTTTCCCTACTTCCACTGCCTGTACATTTCCTCCTTGCCCTTTCGGTCAACCAGCAGGTCTTGAGTTAGCCACGTTGGTCTCTCCCCTTTCTTGCCTGATTTCTTACACCTTGCATTTCTTTCAGACACCCCTATATAAGTGAGCAAAACTGATGGGACCATCATCTTTTATTTGCACTGCATTATTTGGTTGGAAGTACTTCTTCCTGAGCTGATCCCCATGGCTCATGGGTACTAGTCAATTGTGTATTCAAATAGCTAAGTATTTCCACCAACATAGACTATAATACAGCTGTCCAAGTTATCCCCAAATTAGCTTTTTACTCCACATGGTTTTTAATCTCTAGAGGGAAATTTTCTTCGCCGTGCCCAACTGGATGGAGCCCCTTTTACAACTGGCAGTTAGAAAGTTCTCCCGTTCTGTCCCAAACCAGATGCTACAACAAACGGAGGAGATGAGGCAAAGGCAGACTTGAAACACACAGACTGCTTCATGCCATGATTAGAGATAATGTCCATCTACTACTGTATTGCCCAGGCAAGTGCTGCCAGCCTGTGTGACAGCAACGTGCTGACCTGTGCAAAGATAAGTGAAGTATTCAGCAAAATGGATTATTGCAGAGTTAGAAGGTGATGGGCTGAAGGCACATGTTTCTGTGGGCTTCCAAAGTACTAACTGTGAATATTTGTAAATGAAGTGTAGATAGTTCAGTCTGATGCAGTGACATCTAGGAATCATAGAATCAGTCAGGGTTAGAAAGGACCACAAGCATCATCTAGTTCCAATCCCCCCTGCCACGCCCAGAGACACCTTACCCTAGATCAGGCTGCCCACAGCCTCTGCCAGCCTGGCTGCAAACACCTCCAGGGATCTGGCCCCAAACACCTCCCTGGGCAGCCCATTCCAGGCTCTCACCACTCTCATGCTCAACAACTTCCTCCTCACATCCAATCTGAATCTCCCCACCTCCAGCTTTGCTCCATTCCCCCTAGTCCTGTCACAACCTGATAGCCTAAAAAGTCTCTCCTCAGCTTTCTTGTAGGCTCTCTTCAGGTACTGGAAGGCCACAAGAAGGTCACCTGGGAGCCTCCTCTTCTCCAAACTGAACAGCCCCAACTCTTTCAGTCTATCCTCATAGCAGAGGTGCTGCAGCCCTCTGAGCATCCTAGTGGCTCCAGCATGTCCACATCCCTCTTGTCCCAGGGGCTCCAGAACTGGATGCAGTACTCCAGGTGAGGACGCAGTGCTCCAGTTCAGATCTAAGCCCAAGTGCTGCCTAAGTACCTACACAGTTTTGCTTACCAAGTGGCTCTTAAAAAAGACCAGTGAAGACTTACAGTTATGCTAAATATGGACTAGCGTAGCTACATGATATCCTATAGAACTTTCCTCCCTGACTTCTTCCAAGCCTATTTCTATGTCTAGCATTAGAAATGAGTTCCAGTGAGACTACCAGGCGTGAACCCTTTCCATCCAGGTCTTAGCACTAAGTAATTTTCAAAGACTTTAAAACCAGTGTCTCTGCTTCATTGTCTTTCATACCCTGGGAAGAAGGATCCTCTTTGAAGATGGGGGCAAATATGACACTCTCAGGAGAGCAGGTGATTTAATGAAATTCTGACAGTGTTGAGCTGGAATCTCAATGGTGACCCTGCCACTAAATCAGAACCTGAAAATTAGCCAGGGTTCAGGTTTTACCTTGAAACCCAAACTCTGATTTAAAGCTGATCTTGACCCACATCTGGTCAATACCTTTCCAGTTTACATGCTAAAGAAAACTTGAGCTGGTTTTGTTCTTTTTGAAGGTGATGTACTCCTGTTTGAAAGATGAAGAAGAGAGCGTTTGCATTTTATTATTATAGTAACTTCTGTTTATACAGCATTTTTTATCCCCCCAAATCCCTAAGTGCTTTAGAAACCACACAAAAGGATCTCTTAATCCACCTTTGAAATACAACTCTTAATACGATACCATATAGCAGCTTAGAAAAGGATGCATGCCAGAAGTCTTTAATGACCACAAACAGACAGGACCTTGGTTTTAAGTTTCACCCCAAACACAGTAGCACCATCAGCACAGTCTCTTAAACTCCAGACTGGGTTGGCAGTTCAATTCTGACTCCAAAGAGAGATTGCCACCTATTAAATCATGGACATCACTCGTGGCAGGACCTACACATTCCTTAGAGCTCTTCTGCTCAAGCCCTTGTCAGCTTAAAAATCCACTCCAACCAGTGAGAGCTGCTGGAAAGTGTAAGAAAGGGTGGTAAAGGGGAGAAGAATGCCAGAGAAAAAAAATCCTTGCCACCCAATCTATACTTTCTTCTTGCCAAAGTACAATGTACCTGTCAGAAAGACTCCCAGTTATCATCTTTTTTAAAAATCACATATAAAGGCACTTGCTGGAAAGTGAAGTGAAAGGAAAGAAAGAAAGAAAGGAAGAAAGAAAGAAAGGAAGAAAGAAAGAAAGGAAGAAAGAAAGAAAGGAAGAAAGAAAGAAAGGAAGAAAGAAAGAAAGGAAGAAAGAAAGAAAGGAAGAAAGAAAGAAAGGAAGAAAGAAAGAAAGGAAGAAAGAAAGAAAGGAAGAAAGAAAGAAAGGAAGAAAGAAAGAAAGGAAGAAAGAAAGAAAGGAAGAAAGAAAGAGAGAAAGAGAGAGAAGGGTTTTTGTAGATCGTATCTATGGTGAGAAAGTGGAAAGACGAAAATGAAATGTTGCAAGTTTTGAACTCAGCCATTTTCATTTTCTGAGTAGAAAGCCATAAGAATAATGCAGCAACTGGGCACGCTTGCATGAAACTGAAAAACTATGATCATGATATCAGGCTAAGGCAGCTGAAGAGTCCCAGGCAATAAGCAGGAGTAATACTGTGATGGAAGAGACAATTAATTTAGTCTCATTTAATTCCTTTCAACTTGAGAATATACTTTTTCCCATAAAGTAATTTATGAAGAGCTTAGCTCAGCCCAGAAAAATAAAGAATACTGCATTAAAATAGAAGAAACTGTATCAAGTCAGTAAAGTATGCAAAAACCTATACTCTACCATTAAGGCAGACAATCCAATTACTAAAATATGTAAAAGTGAAATAATAAACATGCGGTTTGATTAGACGAGGATATAAAACCTGTGGTAGTAAAGTCAACATTTGAATCAATCAAGTTTATGAAAATTAAACTAGCAGGGCTTGCACGTGTTGCTGAAGCATGCCAGCATTACTGAAGGGTACAACATTTATTCAGGGAAAAGCTTGGAAGTTTTGTTTTCATCTAAAATCGTATCACATACAGGCATGACCTCTATCAC